>CM034157.1:140682663-141095698 GCA_019776745.2 Taxus chinensis
CTCAGCTGATGTAGGTAAGTAGCAAGCTCTACTAGATTTCCATTACCTATTCATTTGATCAAATTAGTTCCTCTAAGCTTACCAAGCCTTTAGGAATGATTATTCCCCTTGAGTTTAATGCACCCTTCCTGATCTGTTTCTTCTCCTTGGGCGATTGCTTTGTCAAAGAGCACACTCTCACGAGGCAGGTTGTCACTTCCCTTAAAATACAGTTGTTCGAAATTACCCTTGAGTTCCAGGAAGGAAAGAAAATGTTGATCATCATTAAAAACCTGCCAGTTATTGGTATTATCAGGTACACTAGGCCGATGGACCATCTCAATGGTGAACTTGTCTTGAGAGAAATCAGGATGAGGAATCAGTAGTGACCCTGAGACTGCCAACGAATCATCCATGCTGTTCTTCTCCTTAGGCATTGCTTCGATAGAGAAAGCATCAAGGAATTCAATGGAATCCCAAACCGGATTCTGGTAATGTTTCAGCCTTCCATTTTTTACTTGAAAAAGGTTTCTGACCTGCTTTACAATCAACTCTGCATCACCACGAGCCAGAAGATTCTTTACACCTTGTTCTTTGGCCACTTGCAGTCCAAGAATGAGAGCCTCGTACTCTGCTGTGTTATTAGTATTCTCGAACTGCAACTTAAATGAAAAGGGGCGTAGACTACCTTCAGGTGACACCAGCAGGACACCGGCTCCAGAACCAGCTGAGGAACAACTTCCATCAAACTCTAAAATCCAAACCCCATTAGGATCTTTAGGAGATACTTTGGGGAGTTGAATTTCATCAGGGGACATAATCATGTAGTTACCATGTCCCATATCCTCGTAGAGTATTTGTGCTTTAGGATCATCCGTTTTCTGCATGATATACTCAGACTGCTTCTCAGGCAGCAACTTCTTCATTTGTCCATTGACAGGCACGAGTGCATGTGACCAGTCCATTTGGATTTCTCCACCTACGTCCTTACAAAAGTTCCTACTTAACAACATCCCGTATGAAGGGGGAATATCTGCCACTAAGATGGTAGCCAACACTTTCTTCTTGGGTAAAGCAGCAAAAGCTACCTGTGCATCTTTAATCCTTCCGACCAGGGGTACTTCCTTACTCTCCATAGAGTAACAAGACCCATAAGTGCGTGTGAGAGTTAGGCCTAAAACATGAGCTACTTTAGCAGGCATCACATTATCTGAGGCTCCAGAATCTTGACACAATTACCGAGCCTATGGCCAGCTATAAGGAGTGTTACATAAAAAGGCTTGATTTTGTCATTAGACAAGGTGACAGCAGCTACCAAACTAGGCTGTGGTGCAGAAGGAGTAGGTAAAAGGCCTTTAGAGGTGGTTTTGGAATGGGAATTAACAAAGTGGATCATTTTAGCAAAAGCTTTGGGATGGGTTTGATAATACTCAGCTTCTGACATTTGGACCTTGGTCTTTTTCAGGTGATCAACAATATCAAAAGACCCAGAAGTGGACGGGCCATCATCACTTGAGATCCTAGGTTTATCAACTTTAGGAGAAAAAGAAGGAGAAACTTTTGAAGCAGAACTAACAGGACTCACCTTTGGTGTAGATGAGGTAGGGATAAGAGATCCTCTTTTTGCAATCACGGGGATAGTTGTCGACTGCTCCTTATATTTCTTGATGGGCTGTGTCACTTTCTCCCTCTGACTTGTCTACTCTCGAGTCATGACAGCGAATGATTCACTATTCATGTCTACTACTACTTCATCATAGTCATCTCCATCATCAATGCCTTCAGTGGTGAAGAAATTTACTCGAGATCCCTCAAGTTCATCTACTTCATCATCAACTTCTTCCGCAAACTCCTCGCAAGCTTCATTATCTCCATCATCATCTGGCTCTTCAACTTCGCAAGTCGCATTGACAGGAACCTTAACAGGAGGTCCTTCAAGTGCTAGTCTTGGTTGAGAAGCAGGCAAACGATTTCTGGGCTGGAAATTTCTCCTTGGAACATCTGTATAAGGGGCATGCTGAGCTAATTGTTTTTTTATGGCAAGAAGATCATTCGTAAGCTTCTGAACTAACGGATTAGTATTAGGTCCAGGGGTGGAAGAGGAAGAAGCAACAGACTTAGATTTGGAAGGGTCTCTTCTCAACTTCCCTGACATGATCAAGTCATCCTCGATACCAACAGCGAGGATTTGATCCTCGACCAATGTTGCGAGATTAGCCCTTCTTAGTGCATAACTAACTTTGGGCGATTGAGCATTTAGGAAGAAACATTTTTGAATTTGATCAACAGGTCGGGTAAGCTACGAAATTTTATTGATCAATTTATTGAATCGGGCCACAAATTCTCTCATGGGCTCTTGTGAATCTTTCTTTATCTGAGAGATTTGGGCTAGCAAGGCATGTACATCTTCTGCCGACTTGAAACGGTTTTCGAACTGAGTTCTCATTGTGTCCCAGTCGGTGATAGCGCCAGCTGGAAGGTGGTAAAACCAATCAGCGGCATTATCTTGCAAAGTCTCAATGAATAGTCTCATGGAGACGTCTTCATGCTCCACTCCCAAAACTCCACATGCAACTATGAAGGTTGCGATGTGTTCATCAGGATGTACTTTGCCATCGCCTTTGAATTTGGGGAAGTTCTTCCGGCTACCTTTGGGTAACTCATGCAAAGGCTGAGGAAGAGCAAGGGGCCCGACACGATGACCCCATGGTAATGGCACCGCCATTCTTGGAAAAATGGCTTGGAGAGGGACTGCAACACCAGCAAGAATCAAAACTTGAAGATTAGCGCTAGCTGGCTCTGAAGAAAAACCGCCTGTGGGAATTCTGTCTTGAACAGGTGGAGTGCTTGTCGAACGAGTCCTTCTATTTGTTGAAGGGAAAGGAAAACCTTGCTGCTCCAAAAGCTGAAACTGAGAATCTTCAACACCAAGGGTCCTCCTCCTTTGAGTAAAATGCGGAGTCACTAGATCAAAGGATGATCAAAAATTGTAGAACTGGAATGTTCGATCCCCAGCGGAGTCGCCAAAAACTGTTGGTTGTCAAATAGGACTTTTAAGAAGAGCAACAGTCAGGGGACAAGAAGTCCCTCCTCTTTAATGGGAGAGGTTCCCTTATTCAGAAACGAACCTATTTACAAATGTACAAGACATGATTTGTTGGTTAAACTTGGATATTACGAAAGTGTTTTCTATGAAGATCATCAATTACAAAAAGGACTGAGGAAATGATAGTACGGGAAAGAGCAGAAAGGCAACATGCAGAATTATAGATATCATAGTAATTCTTTATGTATGCGAAGTCACAGTGAATTGAAACAAGATCATTTGTATCGGATAAATAAGATGGAATTCAAAGACACAAAGTTCTGTAAATAACATCTGCTAGAACACAAAGTTTCTTAACATAACATAGATTCATTAATCAAGGACACAAAGTTCCTTCTTGGTTATACAAGATCACCATGCTTGCAAATTCGAAGAGTATGCAATCGGCAAGACTAATAAACTTGAGACAAATGATCTTCACAAAGAAAATAAATGAAAGCTTAGGAATAACAGAGATCAGATAGATAAAGAATGGGAAGTCCTTCTGTATTGATTTCTTTATGATCTATTTACACTTTTCAGAAAATAAGCCAAGTTCTTCCTCCTCTAGAATGGCGTAAAGAAGGCCATTATATAGCTTACAATTCAGTTACTCTTCGTAACCGTTTCTTTTAACTAAAGAATAGTTAAGGACCGCCAATCACAGTACCTCAACCTATTACAAAGAAAACAGAAAAGAAAGGGAAGAAGAGAAAAGAATGGGGAAGAAGACAGGTGGCCAGTCACTGAGAGGGACCCACTGACTTCAAAATCCGCTACCTGAATTTCTTTAACACCTCAGCTATGTCTATGCCATGAGGGACTGACGTGTTGGCCGTAGACTGAGTCCAAAATCCAAGACATTTCTCCATCTCTTTATCAAACTCGACATGAGTATGATAATCTTTATTTGCTTCTCCAACGGTAGATTGAAGAGAGTAGATTTCCTTCAGTTTCTCTTTGGAGATGGAGATTTCCTTGAATAAATTATCTTTTACAAAAGCTCTGAACCGAGCTTTGATTTCTCGCAAGGAAAGGGAAACACCAGAATTTTCATCCTGAAGATGACAGTGTATATCTTTGAAAGCAGAGACAACCAGTGTCTTGAAAGCTTCACCCTTCTGCCAACTGTTCTTTAGTTCTCCCAAATCCTCCTCCAGGACTTCAATCTTCATATTGATAGTATCAGAGCTGCAACCTAAATTCGGGGAGGAATTACAGAGAAAAGGGATACACCGCGCAGGGAATTAGGTTGCAAGGGTTCGAGCAAGGGTAGCATGGAAACAATGTAAGAATTGCAAAGGTGGCTTGCTCGTTATATAGCTGTTGAGGAGAGAGAAGGGTGATCAATGCGCATTAAATTCATATCTATCAGTTTGAAAAACAACATATTCGGGTAGAGCAGGAAAAACTAAGTATGAATGGCATTTGGTTTGCTTGGGACATGTGAGACGCGAATACGTGAAACACTCGGCTCGGCCGATTCGGGTGAAATAGGGAGAAGACGCACAAATGCATTTTGGGACATCTGGGACGAAAACGCGCGAAGGACGCGGTTCGGGCGAATCGGCTGAAAATGGAACAACTTGCACAATTTGACTTGGGACATTTGGGACATGAAAGAGCGAAGTACGCGGTTCGGGCGTTTCGGCTGAAAAGGTAACAATGAGTCCAAAATTTTTTGGGACATTTGGAACGTAAGTACGCGAAGTACGCGGTTCAGGCGTTTCGACCGAAAATGAAACAGCTTGCAGAATTAACTTTGGGACATTTGGAATATGAAAGTGCAAAGTACACGGTTCGGGTGAAACGGCCAAAAATGGAACAACTTGCACAATTCCATTTGGGACACTTGGGACGAAAAGTTCCGATAGGCCCAAAAATGGAACAACTTCGGGGATTTCGGCCGATCGGGGAACAGAACGCACTTCGGAACTTGGGACACGCGGGACAAAAATGTCTGACAGGCCCGAAATACATACAAAATGACCCAAAATGCAGATTTTCTCAATTTCACGGCTTCGATACATTAGAGAAAACACTTAAACTCAAAATTTTGAAATTTTTTACTTTCATCAGAGCAGGGAATTTTGAGTGGACAACAGCAAGCACTGCAATAATTTAAATATTCACTGTGGTAGTCAGAGCTTTGTGTATCAGGTTGTCTATCAAGCATACCTACTGAAACGTATCATCATCTCTTTTTTTTTGTATTAGCAGTTATTCTCTTAGACACGATTAAAGGGGTGATGGACTGGTCTTGATTTTGAGACTAACTTCACATTTGTTTGGGCAGTTGCGAGGCCTGCCATGCAGCTTGATATTTGTAAAGCTAAGACCACTCGCAGTGTCCTAATAAAAAAAAATGTTTGAAAAAGATCTGTAAGCATTGCATCATTTTAAATATTCGCTGTGACAGTCAGCGCTTTGTGTATCAAGTTGTCTATCAGGCATATCTACTGAAACGTATCATTATGATATATATATATATATATATATATATATATATTTAAACCAAAACGGTGGAGGGACAGAGAACATGCTGACAGACAGCTTGGAGGAAGGAACCGCTTAGAGGTGGATCTGTTTCATATCAGGATATTCATGAAGCCAGATTTGCTTTGATAAAGTGTGACGTCACAGAAGAAGGGGGGGGTGGAATGGGTCTGTTTCACTACAGAATATTAATGAAGCACAATTTGTTTTGCAAAGGACAAGGGTAGTTTATGCATAGGTTTGTTTATAGATTTCATTGGCATTATTTATTGACTAATTAATATGAAGGTAATAATAATAGTATGTTGTTATCAGTGAAATCCTATAATAGAAATCTGTTAGTAGTCATTTTGTTAAAACATGGATAATATTTCAGAATCACTTCTCTTATTAATGAAACGTGGTTATAGTCTTATTAAGTTTAAAATTTTGTATTAAAATCTCCTTCCACACAATTCAATAGATATAGCAGGGGTGCTCTAAGAGATTCGGTTTCATTTTCTTGTTTATTTGCAATGGATTTTACAATGAATTTATGGATGGATGAATAAAACATAAAGGGGACTAGAACTAGAAATACTTCTTTGGCATCTTAAAAGCCATTTAAAACTTAAGACCATTCCATCAACTACACAAGAGGAGATGATGCACTATTTTTTTTTCTTTTCAATCTTTACAACACATTACTTTCAAGTATCCAAACAAAAATTTTAATATATTTCCTTTTGTAATATCTTTCCAATATTCCACCAAAGAATTCAACAACATTCCCAATAAATTTTAGAGCAAGAAATACTATCATTTCAATGTAACTTTTCCTTCAAATCTTATTACAACATACCCTACTTCATGTGGAACAAATTTACAATAATGGAAGCTAGAGAAAACAAGGCAATATTACATTTCTTTCTCCACTCAAGGTGGGTAATTACATGATGTTATAACATTGTCAACAACAAGGTTCTTGTGCTCCAAAGTGTTCTTCATCCATGCTCCAAGTTCCAGGTAGCTCAAATCACAACCAAGATAGGGGGAGAGACAACACTCTCCTCCCAACCAAAACTCAATGGAGAAGAGAAGCAATCTCCTCCATTGACCCCCGAGCCCCAAACACAACACAATGAAGGATGGTCTCCAACTCAAGGCAACAATACTTGCTTCCACAATACAATTTCTTCACAACATTCAAAGTAAAATGAGGAAAACAACAAGGAAACACAAATAACACAATACTTTGCACAACAAGGCTTTCATCCAAGCCATCAAGAGAAGGAACTATGGGAAATTTTTCCTTATGCCTCCCCATTGAGATGAGATGCCCATCCAAAACCCTCCACAAAAAAACTCAAGCCCCTATGACTCTTATGCCTCCCTCAAGTGCCGCTTTTTCCTCCCATACTCTTATGCCTCCCTCCTCTTATGGCTCCCTCAAGAACAAGGTAAGAATGTGAACATTCTTACCCAAGATGGCATCCCTCTCAAACTCCCTCCATAATATCCTATTCTACTCTTATGCCTCCCTCATGAGTTTTCCCATAGACCTCTCCTACACTACACATTAAGCACTCTATCCATTTTCACAATACACAAAAGTAAACATTCATTATTCACAATTTTAGCATCAACAACAATATGAAAGCAACAAGAAAGAGAAGGTTTCCTACCTCTCCATTGGAGAAGCTTAAACCAAGAAGCTTTGCACAAGCTCCCTCCAAAAGCAATCCCAAGCATGCAAGTCCAAGCTCCTTCTTTTCTTTTTCTCCCAATTCTTTCCTCTCCCAAAAGAAAATAAAAGAAAAGAACTCCTCAACAAAAACCTCCAACCCCCTCAACAAGAGAGGAAGTTTCAATAAATAGACAAAAGGAAGGAGTGAGGGTGATGTGGCTCCTTGTAGGATGCCACATCACACATCCTCAAGACCACCTCCCTTTAGTCAACTCAAATCCCAAAACACCATAAATGGGTGGTTGGGTTGAATGACATCTTTAATCCAAATCCATCCCTTCCCCATGTGTCCTAAGGCACAATTAAATGCAAAAGAAGACAAGTGCACTCCAAAGTCACATTTCCCTTCCCAAAACAATAAAAAATCCCCTTTTTGGATTCCCAACCCATAGATATGGTTGGTAAGGGGTTTTGGGAAGTGTGAGACAAGTTCAACTTGTCCCACAAGTCCCCTAAAATTACCCAAAATCTCAAATTCGAGATTCAAAGGATTTGGAGTGGTCAACACTCAAAACCAAACATTCAATACATGAGGAAACACAAGGCTCAAGGAGCCAACCATCAAAATTAATTACACCCACTTGACTTCCCTCCAAAACTTAAAAATTAAAACAAGATATTACATTAATCTAAACACACTTAGCAAAGTAATTTTAAAAAAAGAAACATCACAATATAAAATCACCTACTAAATTAAGTTAAAACAAGTAAATAAAAATTTTAACCCCATGGTCACATTAGAAAATTTCCCCCTCATAAAATTTTTTCTTACCACATAAAAGAAAAAAGGTAACACAATACAATTCACTAGTTGCCTTGACGACCAATGTTGTAACCACCCGACATCCTGTTGTGTTTGGTTCCCAATCCCCCTCATGGTTGTGATCATGCCGTGTTTCCTGCAAAATGCAAAATACCTCCTTCGGCCTTGCGGCCATGTCAAAATATCCAAAATAACCATATGCATGAAATTTATTAACATCTATACATTATTTCTAGGTCTAAATCACAACTTAATTATGCATTTCATCATTATCCAAAATTATAGTAATGTAAATTCAACAACTACATTCTACTCATCATGGCGAAGAAATCCAATGTTAGAACACATGCAATATAGCCATATAAAAATAATATCGGTATCCAATAGTCTGTCCATGAGTCAGTGTAGATCATACTGAAAACAAAATCCAATCATAATCCAAATGCATCTAGTCACAAAACATCATGCTAATCAACACAAGTCATGTCCATATCCAAAGTCTGCATAACTCAAAATGACAATCAACTAAGTGTCGTAAGGAAGTGGGCATTACAATGATTGTATCATATGTGAAACATCATATCAAATCATTCAAGCTTCTCTCAAGAATAATGATACTTTTGTTGGCTTTGACACATTGACATTTCACTGTCAAGCTAAAGAACCATGCATACATTCTCAACCTTGAATTCATAGTCTCATACCACAACGAGTCATAGATGAAAGACCATATATTATGCCTCAGGTCCTTTGAAATGATGAACACTCTTGGTAATTGGATTATGACATACCTCATACCTCTGATGAATTAATAATTTCTTCATGAGAAGATGCACACCTTATTTGGCTTGATGACAACATTTAGAACCTATATACAATAGGTCAAACCTCTATACATTATGACAGAGCTCGATCATCGAGACTCCTTCATTAATCAACTAAAGACAGATCATACCTTGGATGAATCAATGAACTCAAAGTCCTTTATGAGTAGATACATATTATACTTTGATTTCAAAGTGAGCACAGACCCTGTGATCACCTATTCCATGTTTGATTAGCTACAATAGAGACTTCTTATCACTAGAGTGTCTTATCATTAGAGTATCTTTGGCTACTCAACAAATCTTTTAAAATTTTAAATTTCTTGTTCTCTTCTCAAACCTCTTATACATCTTTAGTTTTCTTGATGTATGCTCTAATTATTATTATACTAATGTAACACTCTTGCAAAAAGTAGTACATGTTAAGTGACACAACATAATTTTTATTTATACATATTTCTCATGTTGAGATGTCTGTACACATATCAATATCATTTAGTCTAACATGTTGTATCTTTTTTCTTTCAATTCTGTAGGATTCACTGATTCAGAAAAATGGCACCTAAAAAGGGAAGCTTAGCCTCAGGAAATTTTTTTATTCCAACCCCTCTTGGTAGTGGTACTTGCCTTCGAAAAATAGCATCTTATTTTGAGAAACCATCTAAGGAAACCCATCCTTCTCTAGCATGACCATTACAATCAAGGGATAATGATTACATTCAAAATGAAAGTTAGAATGAGAATGTGTTCATTTTTTATTTTCCTGATGTTGTCAATGACAACAACAATGAAATTCCTCCCCTTGAAGACATTCCATTGAATGATTTCGATTTTAACACTGTACCACTTATCCAATTGAATGAATATGACACTACATAACCTGTCAATGCCCAAGTGAATGATGGAGGTGAAACTTATGGTAGTGGTAGTCAATAGGATTTAAATTCCACCAAGGAAAATAATCAGCGGACACCTATTTCTGGAAGAAAGAGAAAGGAAATAAAATGTGACTTGGGAAGGAGTTTCATGTTAGAGTGGGTTTCTAATCTTTCATTTATTGAACCTGTTGAAAATGAGAATAAAGATTAACCTCCCAAATAGTGTAAATGTACAATTTATAGTTGGAAATTGAGCAGGGATAAGACAATGCAACTTAAGTTGGATACTATTGAGAAGCATGTAGGAAAGATATATGAAAATATAATTATAGATGGTGTTGAGAAGAATATTGCCCAATGGAAAACTATGGATGATTGTTTGCATATTAGGTATGAAAAATAATTTGAAGAGCACACGAGAAATGAAAGAATAATTGCAACGAATGGAGGGACAATTACCTCTCAATTCAATAAGATCATTCAAATAAATCTTTTGGGTAAAACAATTCAACTAACTACTATTTTTCACATTTTGAAAAGAGGTCATCTTATAACAGATTTTCCTAAACAAAATAAGATGTTGTCTTTCCTTGGTGTCCCACACTTCCTCATTCTCACTAGTCAGAAAGTAGTGTTTGCGATCGGGCAAAATGCCTACCTATGGTTGAGAAAGAAGACTTGAAAGATAAATTGGAGTCTGCTCGATACATATCTTTGTCTATTGACGAGTTTACAACAATAGATAATACTACTTGCATTTGTATGCATGTGTATACTATTGAGAATTATGTGATACAACTTCGCTTACTTTCCATTCACAAGATGAGAGAGAAATCCAATGCTGGAAACCTTTGTGAGTTGATGATAAAAGGTTTGAAGGAGATCGGTGACATGTATGATGTTGTAATTGCATCAAAGCTGGTATGTTTCAGGGCAGATGGGGCATCTGTAATGCAAGGTCGTATTAATGGCCTGTGTGTAAGACTCCAAACATTTCATTACAATTATATGATTTTCATTCATTGTATGACTCGTAGAATGAACCTAGCTTACAAAACAGTTGGTAAATTTAAACTTGTAGAAAAATTTGAAGACCTTATTCGAGAGGTGCATGATTATTTTTTTCGTAGTCCTAAAAGGTTCATGGAATTCAAAATATTTACAGAAGGACTAAAAATGGGCATAAACTGTTAAAATATGTCGACACCAAATGGGTCTCATTGTACCAATTGGTTCATAGGGTGTACAAAGAGTATCAATCCTTATTAGGAGTGATGTGGCAGAATTGCATGGAAGTGGACAAGGCCTAGTGATTTGATACATCATTTGACTAATATAGAGTAATTTTTGATGTTGTGTGGTACATTTCCCATTTTGGAAGAAATTCATCGTTTAATTAAAAAAACACAAGAAAGAACTATTTATATTGTTGATTTTTCTAGTTTGAGGAAACGAGTTTGTATGACGATAGAATATTTGTATCTCAATGAAACTACTTTTACTGGTCCAAAGTTTGATGTTTGGAATGATTTGATAAATATTGGAAATGCAAGTAGCTTTCTGAATCTTAAATTGTTTGCGAAATTATGTGCTTCTATACGTGGATATGAGATACCAATGTACATGTTTAAAGTAGTAGTTGGTAAGGTTGAGGATTTAAAAGTCACATGGCTGTTGTTTAATAACATTATATCATCAACAAGGGAGGGGTTAAGATAAATTGTAGTGTCCCTACTAGAAGAATTAAGGGATCGATTTAGAAGGGATGTTTTACTTGAAGCAAAGGCTATAGTAAATATGACCTTTTGGAATTTTGTCCAAAATGAAAGACATGTGCAGGAAGACTACTTCAAGAGGTTGACTACATTGATTCAACATTTTTGTAAGCCTGTTGATATCAATGAAATGAATATTCCTTGTATTTTAAGCAAGGACAATTTGATTTCTCAATCTCATGATTTCGCCACTACAATGATTCAATAATTCAAATATTTGGATAATCCTTTAGAGTGTGGAGCAATAACCCGGCTATGGAAAAGAGTTGGGGTGAGTACTATTTTACAACAAACCATGTATGATTTTTTCTCATTGGCTGATCTATGTCAAACAATGATTTTTGGCTTCAGTTGAAGATGAGAGAATTTTCAGTGCCTTAACCTTCATAAATTAAAATTTTTGAAACAAGCTTGACAAAAATTTAGAAAATTGTTTGAGAATTTATACATCATGGTATGAAGTGGATAACCTTTCATACGATAGGGCTCTGGTAGTATGGAAGTCGATTTACTAAAAGGAGAGGGGAGGAAAAAAATGGCACAAATACATCAAGATGACCCCTATTGTAGCAGTTGGCTGTCAAGCAAGAGAGAGGAAATCTCATAGATCTGGTGAATAAAATGATAGAGATGATCTAGGTCCATCAAGTTGGAAGCTTCTATTGGTGGATATCTCGTGATATAGATGTTCATATAACAATTAATATATTCAAATATTCAATACATTGTTTTGAATCTCAAACAAGGATTAGCGCTCACCCCCTAGGGTTTCACATTCCCAACCGCCATACTGCGGCCTTTTCGGGATCCACGGGAATTTATTGCTATAGTTTCTCCTAGGGTTTCTCACCCTCTGGGCGTTCCCTATATAATGTCCTCGCCATCTTCAAACCCGGTTGTTTCAACCATGGTAGGAGATAGTGGAGCGAGCAATGGCACTGCCGGCGAAGCAACCCAGGAAATTCATCCCGAAGGTCTTCCACGAGGTAATATTTCTCCTCCTGATGTAGTTCTGCCCATTCCTGAATTTAATGTTGTTTGTCAATGGTTAGAGCAGTTTTGCCTCATTGGGTATTTTGTGGGTCGAATCCCCTCTGAAAGCATGCTCAAATCCTGGGTTAACACAGTCTGGACTCCGCATGGAGTCCACCTGGATAACATTCAAAACATGACCAAGGGTTTCTTTCTTTTTCATTTTTCTGACCCTACTAATGTGCCCAATATTCTGGCTAAGCAAGCCACTTGGTATGTCTGCAACTCGTTGCTTGTATTAACACCCTAGCACAAGGACTTTGTGGTATCTGAATATACCACCCTTAAAGTGCTTGTATGGGTTGAATTTCCTAGTCTTCCTCTGCCATGCGTGCCCTTTCTGCCGCAAATTGCCGCTTCGCTTGGGCGGGTAGTCTTCCTGGAAGCCGATAAGTTTTACCATGCTCGGCCACAGAAGCGAGTATGCGTTGAGATTGATCTCTCGCAGGATCTCAAGGAATTTGTGGATATCCAGATGGGAGATAAACACTATTCCCAGCGGGTCATGTATATCAATTTACCTAACACTTGCTTCCGTTTCCAGGCGTCTGATCACAAGATCAAGGACTGCCCGCTCTATGTACCCTGCAACCGCCTATGTGGCCAAAACAACTCCCAAGCCAGTCAGACCCCATCAGGAGGAAGGTTGGCAAGTTGTTGGAGGCTGGTCGAAACAAGAACAAAGCCCAACAATCCAAAGCCTCTGGCTCCCATGTTCATCTGGAGTCGGCTGTTAAGGAGCAATCTCTCAGTATCCCCGCTAAGGAGCCTACAACTGCTGCTAAAGAACCAACTACTGCTGCAATCTCGGTTTCTTAGTTGCCAAAGTACTCCAGCACACCCCTTGCGGCGTCGGTTCTCATGGACCAAACAAATTTTATTTCTCATGCTTCCATCCAGCACTCAGTTCCACTACTGCTGCCAGGCAGTTCACAAGGGCCGTCCAAATGGCCCCAAAGTCCTTCCTGCATCTCTCAGGACCATAGCCCAACACGCAACGTGGATTCCACCGAAGCGGAATACAACATTGAGTACGCCAACCGGAAACAAGTTGATCTGCAGGACTTTTTGCATCATAATGTTGCTTGTTTCCTACACAATCAATATGATGCCCTTGATGGCTTGGAGGATGGGGATATGGCTCTGGACCAATGTTTCCCATGAATTGTCTATCTTGGAATGTTCGGGGTCTTACAGACTCTTGTCGTAAATATGTTGTGTGTGAAACTTGACAACGATGTGCAAACTTGGATGTTTTGTTCTTGCAGGAAGTAAAAATTACAGGTTTTCAGTTACAGATGGTTTGCAAATCCATCTGGCCTGACATTTTGGCTTTCTGTAGCAATCATGAAGCAGGGCATGTGGGGGATTAATTTCACTTTTTGCTCCCAAATGGTGGCCCTTATTAATTGACCATGGTATCGACCCCACCAACCATGTCATATGGGTCCTCTTTAATATTGATGGCCGCCCTTTTGGGCTCATAAATATTTATGCCTCGAATGATGCGGCCGAAAGGGCCGATCTGTGGCGGTGGATAGCCAACTCCATTCCGATGCCTACTGGGTAATAAGTGGAGATTTTAATATGGTTGAATCCCCTAATGATAAATGTGGCCACTTTCCTATGAGGTGGACACCTGGTGAAAGGGAAGCGTGGTACTTCATGCGTAATAAATTCAGATTTTTTGATCCTAACGCATCTCGCTTTCCCACCTCTGCAGCTTGGTACACGTGGACCAATCTTCGTGGAGGGATGGATCACGTTCTTAAATGGCTTGACAGGGCCATGTTGTCAGCTCAAAATTTCTTTGAGTTCGATAGCATTTATTCTATGCCAGTGGAGGTCATGCCTGACTTTGTCCTTTCAGACCACTCTCCTATACGATTTCGTATCTGTTGGCATGATGTGTGCCCCTTTTGTCATAAAGGCCAATTCTTTCTTAATACTACCTTGATGCAACATGGCCCCACTGTCAATCATATCAAATGGGTTTGGAATTTAATTCCATGACCCAGTCACTGTCAAGCGGTTTCATCCACCTATGCAAGCCAACTGGATACAATGGTGGGAAGATGTGATGACTCGAACTACTAGATTTCTTAGAATCTATGGCCAACAGTTAGAAAAAATTTGGTGCCACTCATACACCACTAACACCTCAGCTCTCAGCCGGGTGATGGTGGTGCTTCAAGGTGATCCCTTCTCTGATGCTCTACAACTGCAAGTTGCAACGCTCAAACATCAAATCCAAATTGTGGATAACTATAATGCCAGAGGTGCTCAGATCCGGGCTCGGATGCATTGGCTCAAGATTGGAGATTGGGTTTCGAAAGAATTCTTTCTTTCTCTCTGAGCCAGAAAGCCTTCTCAACAGATCCGAGCTATCATGGACAATGAAGCTCAGATTACTGACCCACAACTTATGTTGCAAGCCTTTGTGCGCCATTACAAGCTCATCTTTCAAGCTCAGCCACCCTCTGCAGCTCGTCGAGCCGCTCTTGATCAATGTTTGGGTGTTGTGCCATGCAAACTATCAGAGGCTCAGAAGGTGATCTGTGAAAGAATGCTCACCATTGAAGACCTCCATGAAGCCACTCTGCAAATGGCTAATGATAAAGCGTCAGGCTGCGATGGATTCCCTTGTGAATTTTATAAAGCTCTTTGGGATTCTGTCGGGAAAGACCTTTTTCAGGTCTATCTTGAAGGATTTCAGAACCAATCCCTAGGGCCACACATTAATAAGGGAAACATCAAATTTATCCCTAAGCAAGGAGATCCCGAGAAAATCACTTGTTGGTGGTTGATTACGCATCTGAATGTCTCCTACAAAATCATTGCCAAAGCGTTAGCTCTACGATTACGCAATCTTCTGCCTGTTATTATTCAGCCAGAGCAAACAGGCTTCATACAGGGACGTTTCATCCTGGATAACATCATCGTGGTGTGGGAAGGCATGGAATGGGCTCGCAGATCTCATCAGGCTGCCATGTTTATCAAGATTGACTTTGAGAAGGCTTATGATTGGATTGAATGGCCATTCATTCTCGCCATGCTTCAGGCCCTTGGCTTTGGACCCATTTTTATTCAATCCATCAATATGCTTTTTGTAGATGCCTCTGCTCAAATTTCTATTAATGGCCTCATCTTGGAGCCTTTTGGGATTTTTTGGTCTATTAGACAAGGTTGTCCTCTTGCCCCTGCACTGTATGTGCTGGCGGCCGAAGGCTTTGGTTATCTCTTAGCTCATGCCAAAGCACAGGGTCTTGTTTGTGGAATCTCACTGCCTGATGAGCCCAATTCACAACTTCTCAATGGGCATTTTGTGGATGATTCCTTCCTTACGCTTATTGAGGATGAAACCAACATTCGCAATGCTATGCAATGTTTGGATACTTTCTGCCTAGCTTCTGGCTCATCCATTCAATGGCGAAAAACCCAATGTTACCGACAATATTTCCTTCCCGCACCAGACTGGCTTGCCACCTTTGATTGGAAAATTCTGCAACATGGTGAGATTTTCAAATTTTTAGGTATTCCTTTTGCTTTTCAAGCCTCCCCGACTGAACTATGGCATTATGTCATTCAACGGGTGGTGAAAAAATTGGAATATTGGATCACCAGGCCTTTATCCCTGGCTGGAAAATTCCAAATCTGCTCTAAAGTTCTTGCAGCCACCCATGTTTACTACTCGTCTTGTTGGGTTCCTTCCAAAGCCTCCATTCAGAAGCTGGAAAAACTGCTCAAAGCTTTCTTATGGGCTAATGCTTCTACTGGAAAAGGTTTTCATCGGGTAGCCTGGGATATCTGTTGTTTGCCTCGCAATTCTGGAGGCCTCGGGCTTATTCACATTCAATGTCAAGGGCAAGCTCTTTGTGCTAAGTGGATTATCAGAAGCATTACTGGCCAAGAAGCTTGGAAAGTTCTCATACGACATGGCATTGCGGAAGGTTCTCCTTATGGCTGCCCTACGTGGAAAGGCTTAGGGTTTGTCAATTTTCTCATCACTCATGTGCCTGTCAAAATTGTTGGCACCTTTGTGCTTAAGAGTATTTGGAAAGCGTGGGAATGTGTCAAACCCTGGCTTTTGTGGAAGGGGGATGGCTTTCGTAATGGGATTTCTCTCAATCAACAATCTCTCTGGTGGTCGCCGATTTTTCAATCCCAAGATAAATGCTTAGCAGAGGTCCCGGGAATCTCTGCGCTCAAATTCTTTAAGCGTGGAATTCACACCATCGAGGACTTCTTCTGCAAAAATGCTCAATCCTGGTTCTCTTGGCCAGATTTTAAAGCTCTGTTTCGGCTTTCCAACCAAGATCAGGATACTTTCACTACTGTGATCAATTCGGTTCCTGATCACATGTTGCATAAGATTGTTGTGCATTCCTCTCGCCCATGGTGGACAGACTGGAAGTGGTATGTTGATACTCCTTTCTGTAACTACAAAGCCAACAAAGGCTATCGTTGGCTCTCGCCCCATTTTCCCATGGTGGAAAAACTTAATACTCGTTGGGGAATTCACTCCACTCTGTCTACCTGGGGTAGGTGATTTGAAACTGTTTGGACTATATGTGTGGAGCCCAAAATTGCTCATTTCCTTTGGTGTATTCTACACCAAGGCCTTCCTATCGGGGCTCGTCTTGTTCAAATTGGGATCCCGACTCCCAAATGCCCCTTCTGTGGACATTTGGAAACACTTTTGCATGTCTTCTGGTTCTGTCCCAAAGCTCAAATTGCCTGGAACTGGATCCATTCATTTTTTTTTCCTTCACGACCCCACTGTTTCACTTGGCAGCATATCCTCTTGGGAGATAATCCCAAACTTCTGCCTATGTTCACCCAGATTTGGCATGTTTTCAGAGGGGAGATTCTATTTTGGATATGGAAAGAAAGAAATGTTTTTTTCTTTGCTAATTCTGCAGTTGATCAATCTTTCTCGATTTATAATAAATCTATGGTGATCTCCAATGTGCTTCTGCAGATTCAAGTTCAGGAAAACAAGGTGGCGCTGGAGGTGGATCACCTCCAGACCCTGTTGCGCCACTGGGGGGAAGCCCCGTGCAATGTTTCCCGAGTGCCTCCGTCTCCCACCAGGTGCTCCTCACCTTCAGCCCGTGGTGGTCGGTGCAACCGATCTCAACGTTGTGCTTTCAGCCACACCCGCCGCTCTCTAGGGCCGTTACATCAGTGTAGTCACTCGTCAGCTCACCGCCGTGGCCAGGGCTCTCCGCCGCATTCATCGGCTCGCCAGCAAGGCTGGGGCTCGCCACCTCGCCAGCATGGGTGGGGCTCTCCTTCTGCCGCTGCTTCGCAACATGACGTTTGGCACCCACCACCACCTCCGCCACCATCAGACAAATTCCCTCACCTCAGCCTCACCATTCCTATGCATGGGGAAGTGGACCCAGAGGAAGAAATTGCTGCTGGTTGGGAGCTTCTAGATGCTGGCAAGGACTTTCCTGGTTTGGGGTGGCCAGATGATCAGGATCCGCCTGCCTCGGGCATGTTTGTTGCTGCTGCTTGATAGTGCTTTTTTTAAAAATGTTTTTAGGCGATGCCTTTTTTGTTGTACTCTCCTAGGCTTGACCTAGTTTGACTCTTGTTGTTCTAGGCTTGGCCTAGCTTTGTTTGTGGTTTTGGGGCATGCTCTATTAATAAGACAATTTACTATTTTTATCCATGACCATGATTTCCTCCCAAATAATAGAAACAACAAAACCAAACTGCCACTTCAACTTGGAATCAGGCTCCACAACTTTAACAAATTATATCATCTGTTAGAATTGCAATTTGTTGTAAATCAGAGTGAGTGACATGTAACTTTGTTCATAATTCATAACTAATAGTGGATCTTTCCTTTACTGTTGAATGTAAACTTACTGACAATGTTATCAATGGTTTAACAGAGTCAAAAAAAAATTCTCATCTAGCTTCTCAAGAATTCAGTCCTACTCTTGAGTCTTTTTTTCTTGCATCTTCTTCTAGAATACATCCTTCTTAATGAATTGGAGTGTATTGTCAAAAGGCATTGGAAAACCAAGCTTTGTGAAATCATGTACCTTTCCATGCAGCTCATGTAACATTATTTGACACTTATTCAACAATTCATGTGCTTCACCCAGTATCACACACTTCTGTATAATAGATGATACCTTTATTAAGGCATCAAATCAGTTCTGAATTCCTTTGGATGACAATTTTGTGTCACTGAATTTGTAAATATCTTCCAAAATTTAATTTGTTTTATCCTCTCTTAAAGCCATCACTTTTCTGCTACCTGTTACGTATTCGCAGAGCTTATTATAGATTCTCTATAGATCGTTCATGAATTCAAACAATCTAATCAAATAATTAATTATTTAGGTTTATTTTCCCCCAAACATTATCTGTCATATTAATCAATGCTTTTTTTATGAAATCCAGATAGTTTGATGTTAGAAGACTCTATTTCCTTTTTTGTTTTCACCAATTAATGTTGCAATATTTCATTTTTTTTTTCTCATCATCTAGGCTTTGTTGAAATCTAGATAATTTGATGTTAGAAGACTCTATTTCCTTTTTTTCTTTCGCCAATTCCTGTTGCAATATTTCATTTTGTTTTTTCTCAACATCTAGGCTCTGTTCCCATTTTTTGACCTTTTATTTCTCTTCCTTCACAACCACTTTCAATTCTCCCAATGTTTTTTGTAATATATTATTCTTACTCGTTGTTTCCTATGAACTTTTTCTTCACATCTTCTATTTCTACTTGTGTCCTGTTCATTCAAAGCAATTGCAGTCATAGAGGTAGTTGATTTTATCTTCCTCTCCAACTCACTTGTCTTATTAATTGCTGATTTTTCTTTTGCTTTCTCATTTTGCCAGGTCTGCCTCTAACTTTTGAATATTATTATTCAACTTATTATTCTCCCTCTCTTCCTTTAGTAATGTTGTGTAAACCACGTCATTGTTCCTTTTTGATACATTAATTTTTTCAGAATGTTTCATTGGCTTAAGATCCATTTGAAGGGAGGTCACATCGTAGTCAGTGGGAAGCATTTCCTTCTCTAGTTTCACAACTTTGGGCACAACATACATGTATTCTAGGGTATATGTGTCTATTGTTATATGTAGGAAATACCATCATTGTGGTTGGATCTGAAGTTCTAGTAGCATATGGAATTTGTTTCTTGTTTCTTTTATCTCTTTTTGATTTATTGGAAAACTCAGCTTAGTAATCAAAACCTGAGGTGTCCGTAGGAGTGAACTGTTCCACCTTGAATGGAGAGTGAGTAATTGAATTTTGGGGAGAATTTACCATGTGAAATGACAATTTTTTTAGGGGTGGTAGTGGCACCACCTTCTATAAATAGTTTCCTTGAGCTAAGAGTAATTGTACCCATGTCTTACCTTTGTCTTTTGCCTGTTCTCACTTCATTGTTAGACAATAGCCCTATCAACTTCAACTATCTCTATTGGCCTCTTTAAGTTTCCAACACTATATTGACTACTTCCATCATCACTAGAACTACCAACCTTAGTAATAGTAAAAGATTCATGGCCAAATTCTCCTCTAGGATTTTCAATGTGTGGCTGAACTGTTTGCTAAGGATTTGACTCTAGAGTAAATTGCACTAGATTAGCACTTGTAGATGTTGTAGTATGCAACGGTCCTTTCTCCGAAGGTGAAGAAACTACTAAGGCCTGACATGTCAAAAAAATTTCTAGACTGTACCTTTGGTGGAAGCTCAAATGCCTTGTCCTCTTGAACTCAAACCAAACTACTAGTAAAACCCAAATTTTCAACAATAATAGCTCCTGCATTATATCTTTGTTTCAAACCCTCATCGAGACTTGGTTTATATGTGCTACTACTTAGGGGGACTATGTAATTATTCAGAGGCAGTGCATCATCATCACTACTTTCCTCTCCAAGATGATCTTTATTCCACAAGTTGTATGAAATCTACATCTTTTGGAATAGAATCATAGTCTTCTACAGATTTTGGATGGCCTAGGTCCTGCCTCATAGACCAAAAGGTAGTAATTTTTTACCTTGTCCAACTTCTATCTTTCAATTCTTATTGTAATGCCTTTGACATACTTTTAGAGGAATTTTTATCAGGTTTTGTAGATTGAAAATCCTCTACCTTTTTTGTGGAGGCTCAGGCAATCCCAAAATTTGTTTGAGAACTAATTCCTTGCTAAAAAACAATTTCATTCATTGTTATTTGTACTTCATCCCAAGAGTTCTTGTTTTTCAATTTTTCTAGCAAGGGTTTGCTTTCATGTTGAATTTTAGTGGCAGAGTTCCTGTTCACCACTACCCTTGCTTTAATCACCTCACATGGGTCATACACCCAGTGAGAGTCAACATCAAACTTAAAAATCTGTAAGATTTCATGTGCCACATAGAATGATTTTCTTTCAAATGTGAACCCTCCACATGAGAACGTGGCAAGGAAGGAAATATACTCTTCTTTTGCTGAGAAACAAAATAGAGATTATCTGTGTCTTTCCATCTGACGTATATATTCCAAGGAAAAAAATCTCTCTGTCACATGTATTGGCAATTTGTAAGGTTGTACTCCATGATCCATAAAACCTTAGCACAATATAATCCTTTGTGAAGTACCAATCTGCTAACTATATTTCTAATCCCAATTGAATGCAATCTCTACATTTTATAGGAAATCTAGGCATTGTAATTTTTGTAAAGGCTTCATACTCTTGAGCCCAAAAATAATCCACAAATTTATTGTAGTCCCCTTTATTATCATACATTCTTTTCTTGGGGGCCCTCTCAGTTAATGGACATATGACTTCTGGCTAGAGCTCAATGATAAGTTTATTTTCTTCAAACCATCCAGCAAACCACGATAGAATTAAATATCACAAGTAGGTAGTGAACCTAAATTTCTTATTGTCAGATCCTTATTTGATTGTTAATAATTATTTATGCATAGATTTTGCAATGTACCCAAAAAATTTGTATTGACAATGTGGATTAACGAAATGGATATTGTATACCATTTCCAGGAGGGTTTCATCCACTGTCTCATCGCTATCGAAGCCAAGGAAAAATACTAGCATAGAAATGGTATCCCTGACCCATGGTTTAAATATGTTAATTGCATACAAAGCCTTCCCTTTTGGTACCTCTGCATCAAATGTTAATTTTTGTAAAAATGCATCTCTGTCTTTTTTTATTTGTGGCATGATAATCGCTAGCAATTTTTTCTAGGTTTATGTGGACGGTTCCTAAATATTTTCTTTCAAACCCCAACGCACTACCAAGATTTACCTCCATAATGTACAAAATTTCTTGTTTGTTTCCCTTTGCAACAATTGATTTTTTTGTCTCATTGTAATTTTGGGCACATATATTGACAAATTCAGGGCAGGGGAAAACCTCGTGGAACATCATGTGTCCCAATCCAGACCCCCATGTTATCCAACCTAAAGCTTTATGTCTACCTGATTGGTCTGAAATTCTACTTTCCATCATCTTCGTCTCAGACGTGTATCTAAGTTGTGAAGCTCTTGTGCCAATTACAAGATCATAAATATCATGATATTCATCAGTAAAACCAAGGGTTTTACTTTTAAGTAGTTTGGCGTATGGGATTTGGGTTTTACTTTTACTTTGGGATCCTGTGGAAGTAGACATGCTTGGAATTTTGGATTTTGTAAACCCTCAACCCTAATTTCTCAACCCTTATATTGAAATATTTGAAAGCGAAGGCTTATACGAGTGCTACTTATAAAAAGTATAATATTTAAAGAATTAAGACTAGAAATGCAGGATGACACTTACTCAGAAATGTGAAAATTTTGAGTCTTACACGGTCCACAACTTCTATGAATCTATTCTACCTTTTGTTGCAGTATGTCTTCCAGAAACATAATTTCAATTGTCAACATCACTATAAATGATTAGGTCTTTCATTGTACTTTGTAGATGTCAAATCTAGTCATTAATCAAATTCCATTCAGTGGATGACAGTTGTCACTTATCATATGGCCACGTGGTAGGATTCTGGGCCTCCTCGAGGCAAAGGCATTCCCCAAACTCCAAGCCCACGGAATGAACCAATTCAATAATAAAGTTTCGGGTTCGCGGTGATAGGTGTTTGCATTTAATGACTTGACCATTGAATTTCTTGGAGGCCATTGAAACATTTTAAATAATAAACCCCACTTTTTCCCATGCCACGTGGAAGAATTCTATGGAATTATTTTTGTCATGCCACGACGGACGTGAATCTCCCAGATTTAGGCAGTATGAATTATAATTTTGGGTCCAAGATAAATTGTTCATTGTTAATTTGTTGGTCATGGACAGTGGAATTGGACCGATCATGTAGCTAATAAGGAAATTGATGGCCTAGGAGTTGAATTAATTTCTAATAATATAGACTAGAAAAAGCATTTGTAGGTGCTTGTGAGAGGTCGATAGACATATAGGAGGAGTAATTGAAAGAAGTAAATTAGTGAAGATTTGTTAGCCATTCAACATTCAAGTATCCATGCAAGGTGTTGAAGATCAATTGTGATTGAAAGATCCTACAATAATTAATAGCATTATTAACATCATAGTATAAGTCGCCTTGATCTTGGGAGAAGATATATTTATTTAATATAAAATTTTATAAGGGGTGAGATTTGAGGATGGTATTTAGAAATAAAAATATAGTTTTTCCTCTAATTAATGTCTCTAAATACCCCTTTTGTTGTAGTGTGTGAATTTGAAATTTCTACACATACATAATTACCCTAGTGTTGTAGTGATCATTACAAGTATTACAAATAAATTGAGAATTTTTTATAGGATTCATAGAAGTACTAACATATACGGTATAGAAGGAAGCATCATGATGGTATACTAAAAAAATCCAATTATATACTACACATAATTTTCCTTAAAATTTTGGAACTATGGGTCCCTGGGTGATCTTAGGGTGGGGTCTTACATAGCGAAAACATGTGAATATGACATCTTTTAAGGTGTGTTAGGGTGAATCACATGGCACGGTGGGTTCCTTTTGTTGTGGCCAGGTTCGGTGCACTTCAGAAGCAGGGTGACAAATGGTGTTCGCATATCCCTGATTATCCACCTCCCTAATCTGGCACCAATAACATTCCTCTGGGTTGGAGGAGTCAATCACAATGGTCTACTAAAGGATGGAAACATATCCTCTTTCCCACCCGAATCAGTTATCAAACTGGAATCGTCAAAAGGGGAAGGCATGCCTCCCCTTCAAATGGAGAAGAGTCCCCTTTCCCAGAAGCCCTAATTCTGCTCAGGATTGAGAAGCTAATCGCAATCAATCCAAATTCACTTCATTGCGGATCAGGGGGAGTCTTTTGGTGATGGCTCTTCGCTGCATGGTTCTCCTGAGTTGCACCTGGGAGGCTCCAAAATGGTCTGCAATGAGGATCATATCTCCTCAGAATTTGGCGTAAGATGGTAAAGTGGTGCTTGGGGCCAAGGACAGTTTGGAAGGTCAAATTACCCTTTTCAAAAGCAGGGCAATAATTTCCGAATTTGTAGGGAATTGGTTCTCTACAGGCGAAATATCCACTTGGTGTGAAGAGCAATGGGGATTGGGTTTGCGTATCCATTTCTTAGCCAAGGGATTTTTTTTATCCTCTTTCGCAGTGAAGCTAGGAAAGAAGAAGTCCTTTGCAATAGAGCCTCTCTTTTGGCTAAATGGGACCTTCAGGTCAGGAATCGGGTCCCAAAATAGGATCCTCTCTAGATCAACAAGTATGGATTCATCTTTATGCCCTACCTTTGGAATATTGGAACCCTAAAATTTTATCTAAAATTTGGGAGTTTGGGTAAAGTCACTCAGATTGATCCCAGGACATTGGAAGGCTCTTTAGCTTCCTTTTCCAGAGTTTTACATTCTTTACGACCCTGTCAGGCCTCTTCTAGACTCCATCTCTATTCAGAGTCCAATGGGTACATGGGTTCAGAAGGTGGAGACTGGAAACAATGTCTCAAAAATGCTTCAAATGCGATAAAATTGGTCATCATCAATTGGAATGCAAAGCTCCCCCAAGCCCTTCGGGTCAGAAATGGATCCCTAAATGTTCCCCTGAAGTCCCACGCGTTCTGAATTCCCCAGTTCAGGAGTCTTCAAGGGAAGTTTTCTCTAAATCGGTTCTGGCCCTTTTTCCAAATATGCTTCTTAAGGAATCCAAAGAATTGTTGGAGGAATCTGTGAACCTCTTCAAGACGGTTCAGGATGGCGTGGAAGCTGGTCATGGTTCCTCCATGGAAGAGTTGGATAATTGGAATCTTCTTAGGGATGAAAATCAGACTGAGCCACAAGAAGAGATGAAGGGGGCTGAGGAGTCCCCTCTACCTATGCACAGTTCGATCTTGGCCTGCTCTTTAGCAACTTTTCCAGGGCCTGTAATCTCTCCTAAAGTTGGATCTTCAACCCCAGTGGGTAGGCCCAGTAATGAGTCCAGGACAGTCAAGGAGATTGTATAAGGTAAGCATAATGAAATTAGTCATTTTTTCCCAAAGTAATTAGGGAGGGTCCGTCCCTCCCGAAGAGAAAATGAGGCTCTTTTCTCTGGAATGTTAGGGGCCTCAATGCCCCTAACAAGCAACATTTGGTAAAGCATTGCATGCTAGAACAGGAGGTTGATATCTGTCTCCTACAAGAAACAAAGATGTCTTCTATTGATTGTCTAAAGTGCGGTATTTCCAACTTAAAGGGTTGGCTCGGGATCTCAGTTGATTCGGTGGGTGCCTCAGGAGGATTGGGAATCTTCTGGAAAACCAATAAGGTTACGATTTCTCTTTTGAAATCCAGTAATCACTTTTTCTAGTGCAAGGTAGAATTTCTTCATTCTGATATCTCCTTTTTCCTTTGCAATATTTACGCTCTGAATAGCTTGATTGCTAAGAGGAAGCTTTGGTCTGACCTTTAAGAGGACCTTTCGGCTATAGAGGATGAATTGGTTCTTTTAGCTTGGGGATTTCAATGCCATCTCTTTTGATAGAGATAAGATGGGGGGGAATTAGAAAAAATCCACAATCTCAAATTGATTTCTGCTCCTTTATTCAAAATTCGGATTTGGTTGATTTGGAACCCAAGCATGGGTGGTTTACTTGGACCAATCGTAGATTCAGTTTTAGTAGTATCATGGAAAGACTGGACAAATTTCTAGTCAATGGCACATGGCTTCATCATCATATCCTTTTGGAAGGTGATGTTCTTCCAATCTTGGGCTTTGATCACTTCCCAATTTCGTTAAATATCTCTTTTGACCTCCCCTTGAAGAAATCACCTTTCAAGTTTGAATTAATGTGGCTTAAGGATTCAACCTTATTTGATGTGATTAAGGATTTGTGGTCCTCTTGTCAAGTCAGGGGTAACAAGATTTTCATTCTCTCCCAGAAATTGCAAAAGCTTAAAGGTGTCTTATTGGTTTGGAATCGTCTACACTTCAAAAACATTTTTTTGGAAAAAAGAGAATTGAATCAGAATAAAAAAATTCAATGAGTAATATTTTTATCAATGGAATGGGTCAAGAGGAGTATTTGAAGGAGAAATACTTGCTTTTCTGAGTTAGGAGAATTTCTCTTAAGAGAAGAAATATTTTGGAAACAAAAATCTAGGGAAAACTGGCTTAAAGAAGGTGACCAAAACACGAAATTCTTCCACTCTTCCTTGAAGGCCAGGGGCAGCGTCAATTATATTTCCAAGCTTAAAACGGTAAATGGGAATGGATTTCAGAGCAACAGGGTATCAAGGATGCTGCTATCTCCTTCTTCAATGAGTTGTTATCAGGTGATATCTAGTCCTCATCGTCAACATCAAAACTCCTTGCTGTCTCAAGTCCCAAATCTGATCAATGAAGTAACTAACTCCAAACTAATGGCTCCCTTTTCTAAAGAATAAATCAAGTTAGTAGTATTTTCTATGGAAAGGGATAAAACCCCTGGTCTAGGCATGGCTTCCCCATAGCATTTTTTCTAGGAATTCTGGGACATAGTGGGAAATGATGTTTAGGAAGTCTGTTGAAGAATCTAGATCGTCTCAAAAATTTGGGTGTCTTGAATCATACTTTCATCTGTATGTTCCCTAAAAAGATTCCCTAGATGATTCTTTGGATGATTTCTGGCCCAAATCCTTGTGTAATACATCATATAAAATTATTTCCACCATAGGTCTGATTCCCCCAGGTGTGGCTTGCCTTCATGAGCGTGAAGCTTCAGCATACTCCCTTCTCCTTCAGGTCGCCCAGAAGCAAACCCCTATTCGTCGTAGTAGCACCAAGCTTCATCATGCGGCTCCTGTGGAGGAGGAAATCCTCAATCCCAAACTTGAGTTAGTAGATGCTCCTATTTAACACCAATAAGGCCTACTATTATAGATATTACATATAGTTTTTTGGTTTTTTGGCCCAGGGTGACATTTCTTCAAAATGTCATATCCAATCACTTTGTTTCCTCTTTAGGCTTTGGTTTTTGTATTAAGGGTGGTAAGTTCCCACGGCTATCTATTTAGCCACCTTGTCATTTTTCGATATTATATACATAATGTAAAAGGGAGGGGACCCAAGAACCCCCCACTTCATAGCTCTAGTCAAAAGCATTTACCTTATTAAAAAAACATATACAGTATAGACACATTGCACTACACTTACATTTTCCTAGCTATAAAACATAAATATAAATTTGGAGTGATGTCTTTGATATTGTATAGAAGGATGACATTTGATAAGAATTGAGCTAAGTGGAATGTGCATCCCAAATACAAACCCCATATTTTGTTAGGGTTAGATGTTGGTGCCCTACTTAGGGTTAAACAAAAAGAAGATTAATTTCCTAATAATTAGAGAGAAGTTTTAAAAAGCTAGATTTATAGATGATACGAATTAACAAATTTATTCTTTAAAGAAAAATTAAACTTGATTTTTTTTTTCACAAGCTTACATATTTAAAACACCACCTTTTAGATAAAAATATTACGTCTCTTAGGAATTTTATAAACTCTCTTTTTTCCCCTGAAAAAATTAAACATGCAAGTTCAAAATCTAACACCTATCTCCCAATTTCCAAGTAAATCAATTTCCTTAGCCTGTAAAACTAAGCATTCATATTCGAAATCTATTGAAAAATACATAGAAAACATCAAATATTTAATTATTTAACAATTGTGTCACACAATACAAACAATGGAGCTCTTTATTTATCTTATCAACCAAATCCAATAGCTCTTGCTCAACTAATCAAAGCAGTCGTTGCACATAACTGTCGAGCCTTACATTCAGTTACCATTTTACATTATTTGGTGCTTTTGCGCAAGCCCCATTTGACAACCTCACCAAAATTAAGTTGATGAGAGTGCACTGACATCTAATTTTGCTTCCAGTTCTTATAGGCCTAGCCTTGCCAAAATTTAGTTGACGAGAGCATAATGACGTATAATTTGGCTTGCACTTCTTCTCAACACTTTGATTTATGACATTTGTTGGATGGAATTCTTGAAGTTGTTGAAGAAGTTGTTTTCTTACTACTTTTCGACATAATTTTTGCAATGGAATTTGTGAGAAGGGCATCGTCAGACTTAAAGAGCCCTTGTTTTCCCTCGAGTTTTACAAAGTAAGCTCTATCGAAAATGAGGCAATTGATGGCTCGTGAGTTGATTTAATTTCTAATAATTACCTTAGCTCATGTTCAACTAGGTACTTTTTTTACCTTTATTGTATTTATCCTCACCCACTTATGTGTGTAGATATTTATTTTTACTTATTTAGATATTAGGGAGATATTATCTAGTTGTTAGGTATAGTTCTTTCCTTGATTTATGGTATTGACTAGTTCTTTCCTTGATCTATGGTATTGATGAGATCCTTGATGTCTAGTTCTCTCCTAAATCTATGGTCTTGACTAGTTCTTTGATGACTAGTTATTTCCTTGATTTATGGCTTGATCTACGACCTTGACTGGTTCTTAGATTGTTATTCCTTGCCTATATAAGCAAGGCCCATTCTCATTGTATTTCATTGAGTTCCATAATAATATATGATATTGCTGCTCATTTGTTTGCAAAGGTTTTATGTAAAGTTATTCTGGCGAATTACTTTCATCTTATTGATCGTGGTGTTTGATTAGCATCTGTGTTCTTGGCTTGGTACGATCTGGTTATCATTCCTTTTACGCAAGACAACCAAATGTCAACATTCTTACACACAATGATGATCTAAATTCATCATCTTAAGACTTGAATAAGTAGTTGTTTTAAATAAGATTTGACATGTTGCCATGAAGTTGAACACTAGACCCCTACTCTGCATTTCACCCTCAGATGACTTTTTCATGAGGATTTTATTCCCGCTCAAGGGACGTGCATTCTCAAAGATTATGACATTTCGTATACAGGACTTTCTTCACCCTTCTATAGTCAAATAAAACACCTTTGTTTGAGTATAGTTTAAGACCCTAACAATTTGGTATTATGGATCTTTTTACCCTCAGGATTACCAATTAACTGGCTCATTGCCACCTAATTATGAGTTTTCATTCTTCCAATGAGGCCTTTTGAGTTCTTCTCCTATAATGACTAGACCATTCGACACCTACATGTTTTAAGAATTTGAGCTCATTTCAAGACCAAAATTATATTGCCTAATGAGGATTAATACTCAAACATGTCTACCAATTGATTTTTTTTTGTTCTTGTCCATCCAATATTATTTTATCTTATGGAAGCCTAACTGAACCCACTAGACTCAAAACATTCCTTTAAAATCGTACTCTACCGAATCCATTCATCTATCCCCTTGTGTTCTTTAGCTATAAATGGGCATGGTCAAGACTTATAGTATAGTCTTTGAGGTGGTCTTAACACTGGGGTTATCAGTAGGTAAAAACAATTTGAGGGCATCCCTTAGGTTATTCTTTATCTTGATCTATTTTCCCTATACATTATGTCACTTCTTACCATTAGATTCGGTTACATTCTTAAATTAATTTAAAGTTTTCAATAAATTAAGTCTATTTCCCACATTTTGACCATGCCACACGGATTTTACATCATAATTTAAATACATTATATATATTACCATTTTTTATCAACCTGAAGACCCACAAGCATAAATTACCCAAATAATCACTTTCCTTAATCGTGTATTAGTTTCTTCTATGGTAGTATTTACCTATACCATTCAACCTTAATTCAAATGTGACATGACTTCTACATTTTTGAGATTCGAAACTATTGGTTGGGCCCTTTGAAATTCCTGTATCGCTATACCTTTTAAAATTTTGTGAGCTTTTTTAAAAATTCCTTGAGAGCCCTATTACATGCTTGCTCAAGGCTTAGTGGAATGCATGTGTCCTCTCTCCCCAACATTGAGTCACCAAATTTTGCTTAGTATGGTATAATTTCATTTCTTACCAATTGGAGTGCCAGCTTTAATCAACATTTGATTAGAAATATCTTGGTTAACCTAAATTGTGGTTTGATTGGACCAACATCTCCATTCACCTCAGCTTCAAATCATTTCATAACATGGATAAACACTCTAAGTTATGATTCGATCTTAGGTTTGCACATCTTGGCACCTGGAGAAGCATGGATCACTCCAGATACATATTACTTGTTAACATGTATTCAGAATCCACTTACCAACCTGATTAAGTCCATTTCAATTTAGTAAAATGATTGCCATTAACCCTTTCTATAATAATAAATATTACACTTTTATTTTTAAAGAATTTATCAAAGTTCTCTTCTACTTCATTTCAACACCTCATATCAATTCCTGGTTTTAGGGATCACCTTAATATTTTGGGTAGTTTCAATCAACCAATCTATCTCTTTCCTATCAAATTTAGTTTCAATAGTTAGGATTATAAAGGAAAATCAGATGGGGTCCTAGGCATGTAACCAATTTTTTACTAATTTCCAACTACAAACAAACTAATTTCAATTAATTTTACCTAAATTTAGCATATTTGGAAAAAATTTTAAGATAAACTTCGTAACCAATTATCATAACCATGTAACTCTTAACATATACAATATTTCTGTCCCATTAATTCCACTCAAATATTCTCAAACTTTGACAGTATTAGCCATATCATGTGCGAGAATTACTCAAACCTATTGTTAATTGCTTATTGAAGGGTCTAGTTTCCTTTAAAAACTAGAGGTCAAACCTTATACAATGATTTAACTCAAAATCTTTGTCAATCATGACCCTGGGAATATCGATAAAAAGTAATTTCCAAGATGAAGGAAGACTGTATTGAACTATCACTATAGACATTCGGTAGATATTTATTTCAAAATCCCTTGAATCAGATAACAGTTAAGTGGACAAAAATACTACTTTTACATGCCTCAACCACACCTCCTCAAATTATAAGTGAATGACGCTAATTGGCCCAACTGATAAAGATTTTTATAAATTCCCTTGTATTTCACAATTTCCATCCACCAAAGTGCACTTTCAATGGGAGAATTGAGGGCTCATTCTTCTAGCCAAATTAGGGAAGTTTCAAATCCTTCTAGCATTCTTAAAGATTGAACACCGCCAGCTTCTCTACCAAAGGTCCATCATGCTCCCCATATACGATTCACAGTTCCCTAATTAGAAGACTCAAAAGGTCTAAACTGACAGAGCTTCACTCCTCCCCCGCTACAGAAAGATCATTACACTTTTGCATTCTACAACCAAAGTCATACCTCAACAAGGCGACTAACCTATTCACTCAAAGACGTAAACATTTTGACCTAAATTCAGGTTTCGATGGCTATAATTCATTGAATATCTTCCATCAAAGTCTAGGCCACACTCTATTAACCCTACAATCCATCCTTAATCAAATGTTTTTTCCCCCAAAACCAAGAAAATTATCCAGATCGCTACCATTACCAATTTGGAAGATCTGCCGCTCTCAATTAATTGTATATTTGACCTGAAAGCCATTTGGTGTATTGAAAAATAAAGACAATGAGGGGAACTTGAGGGCAATCATAGGTTCCCATTTTCTGATTGGCAATCCAAGTTATAACAATGAAAAAAAATTGACCCTACAATAAATAGGCAAAAACCATGTTTCACACGCTCGAAAAATTGTCATAACAGATTTCTAGTCATACTTAAGGCCCTTATTTTCTGATTTAAGATATCTCAAATTCCATATGATATATATACCCACTTCCCAATATAGAATTATTTCTATATCCTTATATAGATTATTATATATATTATTATTATATATGTCACTCAACATGATAAGAACTTTTCATTTAATAAATCAGTAAATTACAGAAGATAATGAAACACAAGAGATATGGGGGGCCAAGATGCCCAAATAATCAATATATTCAGAATAATACCCTTAAGGTAGGGCAACACCATACAATGCTCCTTAAGGAAGGAGTAACTCCACAATCTCCCAAGATGGGAATCCACTTCGAGGGGGACACCTCCAATATACCTCTACCAAGTAGAAGACTCAACTCATACATACATGACATCCTCATAATGATACTCACATCCTTTAAATAGGATGGGTAACACCTAATCCCAATGTAGGCCGACCCATTACCCAATATAATTAATTCCTATGTGAGCCCATATAACTAACTAAGGGGATGTGTGCCACATGTCGGCATCTCCATCAACCCATAAACATTATAATATTATATCCCATGTGAACCCATACATATAACTAAGGGGATGTGTGCCACATGTCGGCATCTCCATCAACCCATATATATTATATTATCATATCCCAAGGTACATAGCATTGCCTCCCTCTTTGACATGTTTCGTCCCCGAAACATAAGAACTCTTGTGAAGCCATATAATGAGTGTGCTTTAAATTATTACACACTTGTCACCATGCTGATCATCTAACCACCCATATGAAATCCTAGTGGGTGATGTTGCTCTAAACCTGATTCCATATTCCATTGTGCTCATATGATTCCATCGTGGTCCATATGTGTTTCTCCTCAGCATCCATGCATATCCATAATGATTATTCATGTGATTCCATGTCATATAATTATTGTTCCATTGATTCCATGTATAGCCAAAATTATTACTCCTCCAATTCCCTGTATATCCATATAGATTTCTGCACCTCATGTGTCCTAACATGTCTTTCAATGATTTTTTCCTCTCATGATGATGTGGGTGTCTATATGGTCACCTTAATATGCTCAACCTTATCAATCATTTTCCTCAACTTTCTTTTCCTCTTCCAACTTGTTTGTTATTTCTTTTTTCTCTTGAGTAGAGAAATTATTTTTGAATTTTTCATCATGTTTTTCATCCTCTCCTTCTAATTCATCCTTATTCCCTTCTTCACCATCTTCAAATTCATCTTCATGATCCAATTTTACATTACTTTTTTCTTTGCTAAGTGTGATATCTTGCAATGTAATTTTCTTTCTCTTGTACCATAATTTCATGAATTTCTTTTGCACATTAAGATTAATTGTTCCCAAGCTCTCTAACCAAGGATATCCAAGAACAATATCCATACCATCCATGTCTAAAACATAAAAATGTTAATTTAAAACATATTTATCCATAGAGAGCTTTAAATATTCAAAAACTTGAATATGCTTACCATCTACATGAGCTTCCTTGATATGCTTTTCTTAAACATGTAGATTTTGAGCTACATCCATATTGATGAAGTTATATTTGTTGCTAGGGTTTATGGAAACAATTACCTTTTTCCTTTGAATACACCCTTCAAACTGAAATATTGAAGCTTCCTTCCTTGGAGATGCACTATCCTGTGTAGCAACTTTATCATCAACATTTTCTTCTTCTTCATCATCAGCATGCTTCTTCTTCTTGCTTCTTCTTGTTCTTCTTCTTTTTCTCTTTTCTTCTTCTTAACAAAATTATGTTTCTTCTTTTGTTTCCCATCTAGTCTAAGAAAACTATCCTCCATTTCCTCCCAATCCCAGATCCAATTAGACTTTTCCTATATCCAAATAAGAATACCAAATGTCACGCTTTCCCACCAAGATGACAGATAAAAACTAACCAAATATCTAAAAATGGTTCAGAGAATACATTATGTTTAAATTTGTTCCACCATTTTCTTCGCATCAATTTCCCCATCTACCATAGAAAATTGGTACCATCCCCATGATGCATAAAAACTAGGGTTTCACAAACTAGAGTCCTTTTGACCAATACTTTTCTGATGACCCTTGTCAATAAAGTTCAGCCAAAAATCTGAAATCACAAAGAAGTAACCCCTAATTAAAATTTTGAGAGGTTTCCGAAAATGTAAAAAATTCAAGAAAATTTCTCAAATTGTGGCTTGTAGGAGCAAAATAATGTAAAAACCTAAAACTATGAAATAACTTTTCAAAATAGATCCAAAAATTCTGAAATTTTTACCATTAGATTTCTGAAAGGAAAAATTCTGGAATTTTTTTAGAAAATTATTCCAAAAGATATAGATGAAAGTAGAATTAGGGTTTCAACCCTAAAAATGCACACAACTTCCACAAAACAGCCTCAAAAAATTCTGAAATTTATAGGGAAGATTACTTGAAACTATTTCACCACTGTGGTAAAAAATATTGAGAAAAATTCCATAGCCGTTTCTCTAGATATATCCGAATCACTAAACATTAGGGTTTCATCCCACATTTTTTTGCCGAAATCACTGCTCTGATACCACTTGATAAGAACCTTGCATATAATAAATCAATAAATTGCAGAAGATAACACAACACAAGATATATGGGGGGCCAAGATGCCCTAATATGCAATATATCAGAATAATACCCTTAAGGTAGGGCAACACCATACAATGCTCCTTAAGGAAGGAGTAACTCCACAATCTCCCAAGATGGGAATCCACTTCGAGGGGGACACCTCCAATATACCTCTACCAAGTAGAAGACTCAACTCATACATACACACTTCCTCATAATGATACTCACATCCTTTAAATAGGATGGGTAACACCTAATCCCAATGTAGGCCAACCCATTACCCAATATAATTAATTCCTATGTGAGCCCATATAACTAACTAAGGGGATGTGTGCCACATGTCGGCATCTCCATCAACCCATATACATTATAATATTATATCCCATGTGAACCCATACATATAACTAAGGGGATGTGTGTCACATGTCGTCATCTCCATCAACCCATATATATTATATTATCATATCCCAAGGTACATAGCATTAAATATAGTTTGATTATGGTTTTGGAGCCTTTTCCCAATTTTCTAAGAAAAACCATACATCCATGCTTTTCTATCAATGAGCTCTCCTGGAGTCAAAGTAAGCTATCTCTAAGAAAATGAAATATATAAAATCAAATGTTGCTCCAGTAAAACTAAAACATATTGAGATGTGCTAACTGAATGTCATGAGGACTGGTGATATCCAAGATAGAATGTTCCATTGTTCGACATCCATTATTATGAAATATTATGTGTGATTCACATGTTATATAAGTGTTGTTCAAAATTATTATTAGATGTTATATAGCGCTAATTTTGACCTGATATCCATATGGATTTAAGCAATCAAATGTAAGAGACATGTTAAAGAATGATTAACAATTTTCATTCTCAATGGTGTTGAAGGTGTAATGTGTACCTTCGTAATACTCAAGTTTATCAAGAGATAAACCAAAGTCCTCTGAATGGCCAGTTAACTTCTTAGAATTATTGGGAAGAAAATTTGATCACTAAATGTTACAGATGATGGTCATATTCTTTAATAGATTATTCCCTTCTAGTACCATTTTCATTAAAGGGCTTCAGATCCAACTTTTGACATCATGAGGTTTTCTTAAAAATGGATGATATCTTGTAATGTAAGTTTCTTTCATCATGATTGTACCAAATATGAAGTTTCTTTTTGCACATGTAAGATTATGGTTAATATGTATTCCCAATATCTCTAACCATGGACCTGGTCCATGAAGAACAATAAATGATCTAGGAAGAATTAAAATTGAATGTAAGACATTTATTAACCATAGAGGTGAATTAAAATCAGAAGCTTGAATATGTTTACCATCCATGATGAATCTCTTAAATTGTTCATTAATTAAACACCTCAGATAGAATTGAGCTACTATCGATAAGTGCTATGGCGTTATCCTATAAATACCCTCCCGTCGGTCATTTTCACGTTTACACTTTCCGGCTCTCAATTTTTTTTGTATACAGGAATCCATCATTCTCAAAGACTCAAGCACAACTACAATGGCGACTACAAGTGCATCCCAACTGCAAGCTCAAGACAAAAATCAAGAGGAAAATCCAGTCCTATCCATGGGCAAGATCATCTACAGGAATCCTTTGTGCCCCCACATCCAGACTGTTTTACAGATGACTTCCGAATACAAGGATTTGATCGATGCATGTGAGTTTAGTGGGCTCATTAAGATGCCCCATTTTGAAACAGACCAAGATATTTTGAACTACCTTCTCTCATCTTACAATACAGAGGATGACCTGTTTTATGTTACTATGAACGACGGCCGATTGTTTCAATTCGGTATCGACCCAACTGACATTCATCGGTTTACGGGCCTTCCATTCAGAAATTTACCCTTTGTTACAATGAAGGCAACACTCGTCAAAGATGATAAGAAATATCTCGAATCGACGTTCGGTTTCCATGTTGATTGTAAGTATAATTCGTTTTCATTCGTCATTTTTTATTCAGTTTTTGATTGTGATACAATTTAATGTTATATTAATTCCCACTATTTTTTGGCATTTGCAGCTCATGTCAATAAATCCAGGCGTGGTGTGGATACGCAAGCAATTGCACACCACTTTCTTGCTGCAATGATTTCCTTTTTTCAATCCAGAATAGTTTTGCAGGGTCGGCAAACAGATATACCAAACTGGGCCATTGCATACATTGTTGCAACTATCGCAAAACAAAAATTTGATTGGTGCACCTTTTTATCAAAAAAAAAAAGAACTGACATAACAAATGCAAAGCTTTCAGAAAAACCTGTCATTTACTCCACAAACTATCTCCTTGGCCTTTATTACGAGGCTCTTTTAAATTTAAAAGACAAACCAATTCCCACTTGCACTGACGAGGCGTTGATGAAGTTGTCAATTCCATTTGAAGAACAACAGGTATAAACTATTAAGTTTGTATTTCGACATTACACTGTGCACAGGTATTAACAATTTCCTATTTGCAGAGAAGATTTATGGAAGCCCTTCCCCGAAAAAAGGGTTATCAAGAGGAAGAGGCCAACAACACGCTGAGGCTTCGGGAGATTCCCAATCTGAAATGGAAGCTCAGTCCTCTCCGAACTCCCAACAGTTTGAATTCGTTCAACGCCAGAGAAGTAATACCTTTTCATGTATTATTTACAAATTCCAAATTTGTATTTTCATTTTCCAATTTAAATTTTACCCAATTGAATTGACATACAATTCAATGTTGATGACATTGCAGGGACTTTGGACCATACGCGTGTTTCAGAAACTCAACCATCTTCCCCAACTCACTCAGTACAGTTGCATGCATTTGTATCTTCTCAACAAGCACCAATTACCACTCCAACATGGCCACCCTTAGCATCGCGACAAGCTACCCCTCAACAACAAGGTACAAGTTTTGAATACTACTTCGTTTAATTTCGTAGTTTTTGCATTGTTTTCTAGTTTTTCATATGTTTTTTCTTGAACTTTTCAGCACATTGCAGTCCTCCTTCTGTTCAAACAGTGGCACCGACCCCCCCTCAACCAATAATATTTAAAATGCCAACCAGAGGATCAGGAAAAAAGAACATTGGTAAACGCATGCCAATTGCTCCGGCCCCTAGTGGGACACTAAACATTGCCTCCTCCTTTCGAATTCCAACCCTCTCACTTGGTGGCTTGCCCAGTGCAAATGGGCATATCGGTTTTGAATAATATAAATTTAGATGAAGATTACTTGGGCATTGATAGCAATGACCCAACTGGATTTTTCAATACCCGTGAGATGATTCAAGGCCAGCAGGTATACTTCAATTTCAACATACTTTACCATATTGAATTACATTTCACTTTAGATTTATTTGTCTGAATCTTGATTAATTTTATCACAAACAGGATCAGGCCACCCAAAGGTAGAAACAAGTAGCAGTTGATCAACCCGAAAGCCCCCATACCTCTCCAGCGAGATCATCTTCATCAGATACAGATGGTGAACAGTTGCTACCTTTTCCTTTGGAGAACTTAATTGGTTATGATTGTCAATCCCATGTCGGTGAGTTTATTCTACCTCATATCAGTCAGCTCATAGAATGGGAGAGAAGGGCTAAAGTACTTATCAATGAGATTATTAGTCGTTATGAAAATTATTGGCAAAGGGATAGTTTATACGCTGCAGTCCAGAATCAACCTGCGAAGATGGATTCCTTACTTACCCAAGTAAGAAGTGGGACTGTCACGTATAACAACAACTATAAAGATGACATTTTGGATAAGACATTAAACAAATTGGAAAATATTAGTGCTGAGGCCCAGGCATATTTTAACAAATGGTCTAAGGACAAGGATCTGGTAGCAGTTGCAAATGCCGAGAGAGATAGAGCGGTCGTAAGTATTATCACTTTCAAACAATAATTTTTGTTAATTTAAAGTTTTCTTATTTTAGTAATATGTTGAATTGACATTACTTTTTTTGTGCAGTTGAAATATGAAAATTTGAAGAGTCAAGCAAAGGTTTTCCAAGTTCACTTGGAAACAACGAAGAACAGTTTATCCGCAGTGAAGAATTTGAAGGAAAATATTGTTTTGGTTAACAAACAAAACAATACACTGAAGCGGATAATTAAAGAGCATGGCTTCGACCCTGAAATATTATTCAAAGCTAAGGCAGCAGCTGATCCAAATTTGTTGTCCCATGGAGATGCGACAAAGCAAGAAGAAAGAATTTTAAAAAATCTGGACAGTGCTGCGGAAGATCTCATAAGTTCTGGGGTTATTTCTGCCATTGGGGAAAGGGGTACAGCCACAGGTGAAGAAACCATTGGGGAAAGGAGCACAGGAGTTGAAATGGATACAGAAAAAGAGGGTTGAAATTTTTTATTATTGAGTGTGGAAACTTGAAATATTGAGTCTATATTTGAAAATTTGAAACATTGAATGTTGTGGTCATGGATTTGAATTTTATTAGCCTTTGAAAATTTGAAATACTATATAATCTTTAATTTTATAACTTCCTATATATTATGTATAGAATTTCTAGATTGTATATGGAGTTTATGTTTTTTGGTTTACTTGTAATGATGATTGCATTAGATAGGGATGATGACGTATGTTTCTTGTTTACTGGATTATCATGAATTGTATGTGGACGTAGATTTAGCTTCAAGCACGATAATTCTTCTTCTCTAGACATTTAAACTTGTTTTAAGATAATTCTTCTTCTCTATACTTGTAATGATATGATCATGATGACATTAGAATGGATTAGATATGATGAATGATGATAATTAATTGTTTTAAAAAATGGAATGTGTTACTTGTAATGATGATTGCATTAGATCAGGGATGATGATGATATGATATGATTCTATGATATATATGGATTATCATGAATTGTATGTGGACGTAGATTTAGCTTCAAGCACGATAATTCTTCTTCTCTAGACATTTAAACTTGTTTTAAGATAATTCTTCTTCTCTATACTTTGATCATGATGACATTAGAATGGATATAGATGATGATGATGATGATAATGGATATGATGATAAAAAATGGAATGTGTTAGGACAATCAGGATTATGATAATGATATATGATGATATGATATATATGGATGATGATGAATTTTATGTGGACGTAGATTTAGCTTCAAGCACGATAATTCTTCTTCTCTAGACATTTAAACTTGTTTTAAGATAATTCTTCTTCTCTATACTTGTAATGATGATCATGATGACATTAGAATGGATATAGATGATTATGATGGATAACTTGTAATGATATGATCATGAATTGGAAAAAAATGGAATGTGTTAGGACAGAGACATTTCTTTAAATTTAAAATAGATAAATAATTGTTTTAATAATAATTGTAGTGTCAGGATTATGATAATGATATGATGATGATATGATATATATGGATGATGATGAATTTTATGTGGACGTAGATTTAGCTTCTAGCACGATCGTGGATGATGAATTGTATAATGGATCGTGGATTATGAATTGTATAATATGGAAAAATCTCCTCTGTAAAATTTGATTGTGTCATTTTATCCCACAAAGTTTAAAAAATATATCAAAGCATTTTGCAAATATAAAAAATAAATTAAACATAATTGTAAGAAATCAAGAAAGATGATATGATAGGGTTTAACTTACCTCTAGTGTTTTAGATGGCTGTGAAATCATCACTGGTAATGTGCTAGATCTTTGTTTTAAGAAAACTCAACACGAGAAATGGATTAGTAGATAGATGGGTGAGTTGCCTGACATTGTCAGTCCCGAGAAGTACCAGCTTCCTCGGATGGATGTCAACCCATGTTTTCAAAAAAAAAAAAAAATTGTATTTAAATAAATGTAAATATATATACCTGTAACATCTTTAATGATAACAAGAGCTGAAAAAAATTTAAAGTGACAAACAATAAGATTAGGGTGAATAATATAACTATTTAAAGTTAAAACAATCCATTATCAATAGCTTCTTCAAACTCGATGTTCTCTTCTGTAGAGTGTGACGATGCCAATTCCACTCTCAACGTTGGGAACAGTTGTACTTGTAGCTGTATTATTCACACCTCTTCTTTCGCAAAGGGAATTCCAATGCGCAATTGCTCTGTCGAAAGGAAAGGTTTCCATGGAGTATCGAGATACATAACACCTCATGCAACTTCCCAGATTTTTATTCAACCTGTTTCTCAGTTTTGATTTTATAAATGATAATGCACTGAAAACCCTTTCGTCCTCCACAGACCCCAAAATCAGTGTTTGGCATAACTCATATAATCTGAAATATTCACTGATATCTTCTTGTAAGATAGAACTTTGATAGATTCCTCGCCACAACCTTGTAATAGCACCACTTTCAGAAGGTTCGTCTAAATTTTTATATTGGTTCCTCATTGTTGTTGCAAAATTTGTTGATTGAAATTTTAATAAATCAGCATTCAGTATACCTTTGATTTCCATACCCTTGAACTCTGAAGTCTTTGTGAAATGTTCCATTATTGTACCCATGGATTTATGGAAATGCTTTCTTACAAAGTCAGCATGACCACCTTCAGTATTCCAAAAATTAGGATTCATCACACCCATGGCTTCAAGAATTTTATCTTTGGAGAAACGTTCTCTAATTTCTGATGATAAGGATTCTGAAAATTTTTTTAAGCTTTATTCTTGTTTCAACTATAACAGACTCAAAGAGATTACGTGTCACGGGAACATCTTCTCGTTCCGATCCTGTAATATCTTGACGTTTTTGTAAAATGTGCAGTGGTATGTCCCTCCCATTAACAGTGATGCAGAGGTGATCGTGGATATTAAATCTCAAATAGTTACTGGGATTTTTAAGATCTAATAAAGCTTTCCAATTCTCAAAAATAGGTGTATCAAAACTATCTTGGGAACAGTACAAGATATCAAGACTTTGACATACCATTTTTCTCATCCGTATAAAATCCACAATATAGATTAATCTCCCCTGTGCATGCTTCATCAGTGTATTGATCTCCTGCAACATTGGAAGAATACCAACCAATGTAAGCAATGTCTCCAAATCAGTTAAACGGAACAACAAGTCCCTCGCCCTATCAACTTCATGACGATATTTGTGCATGAAACCAACCAACGAAGGATACTCCTCACGAACTCTGCATGCAGGTTCATACAAAGAGATCCATCTAGTCTCAACATCTTTCAGAAGTTTTTTGCCATCTGTAATTCCAATTGAAAATTTCTGGAACTCAAGAAATCACTTTGGGCTGCTTGCCATATAGGCATGAAGTTCTCTTATAAGGTCTTCTAATTTAGCAACATTTTCGTGGTTGCTTACCATTTTATACGCTAAATTCATTCTGTGAGCCATACAGTGAATTGGTAGCATATATGGGGCCACTGTTGTTTGTAATCTAACACACAGCCCTGTTCGGTGACCCTGCATGACAGATGCACCATCTGCTCCGACGCATACCAACTTCGTAGCAATTTCATAATCAGTCATTCCAGCAATATCTTTCAAATGAGAAACAACTATTTTATGTAGGTTTCGGCATTACAGTTTTCAACCATTTTCATAACACCCAACAGATGAGGTGTCCTTATATGATTTTCTAAAGTATAGACGTGGATACATACCCATGCAGTGTTGTCGACTGTTGTCACTTCATCAATTGAAAGAGAGATAAACTTTGATTTTTTTACATTCTCTTTCAAATCTTCCTTCTCTATCATCGAAAGGCATTTTTCCATTTCCCATCCACTACTTTCAGACCAATGAGACTGAGGTACGTTCAACATTCCATTATATTGATACAAAACTTTGAAATCGAGGAAATCTGAAATCGGTCTTCCTTTCTTTAGTATGTGAAATAAAGTAGAGAATTGTATGAGTTTTGCATGTAGATTTGTTTGATTCATCTTACCAATTTGTGATGTGATCGTTCCTCCCTTTTCCATGAGATTTCTGTGTTTTTTCTGCTCTGCCTCATAATCCGTTGCATATCTAACATGCATGCATTCTTTTTCAGTTTTCCACCTGTGTGTTTTGATTTTCTGGCCATCCGCCCCCGTTACAATCAAATATTGTTTTCCATAATGTTTTTCTATAGTGTCCAGCTTCATTTGCATTTTTTGTTGCTTTCCCAATTTCCACGTACATATTGTACATGTACATTCAGATGGGATCTCTTCAGAATTAGATGATTGTACAGGTTCGATAAATGGAAATTTAGCTGCCCAATCAAACTTGTATGACCTGCCAATGGTCCACATATTCTTGTTCGTTTTCAATGTTTTACTTTTTTGAGTAGAATTTTGAGCAATATCACAATCACCTGGTTTCCTCTTTCGTGAACCGGAATTTGAATTTGATTTTTGTGTTCCATTTTGCTGAGTATTTGTATGTGTGATATCTTGATGCACTTCTGGTTGCACCCCAACAGGAAGAATATCTTCAAGATCTGGCATATTATCGTAGGTGTCATTTGTTTGATACTGTGCAGAATGCATGTCCACCTCAATAATACCTTCCACACAGTCAGTATTCTGATTCTTTCTGGTGGCAACTATATGGTTGTTGGTAGTTTCAATATCTGTATCAGCAGAGTTTCCAAAATACTTGAACAATGACTTCTGAGATTTCTTAGTTACTTTTAGGGTCTTCGCATTCTTAGGACTAGCACCTTCCATTATTCTGAACAGAGTCCTGCGTCAGCAAAAGAACCAAGTAGTGACTCAGTCGAGTCAGAGTCAAAATCCCTGTCGCGCGTCAACTAACTAACCCTTTGTCGCTGTCAACAACATGTAACCCCCTGTCACGCATCAACAGTGTGTCAACTATCTCTGTCACGCGTCAACAAGGTCAACTGTCTCTATCGTCACATCAATGTCTATCTGTCATGTGTCAACTCAACTCTGTCCCTGTCGCGCGTCAACTACTTACACCCTTGTTGTCGCGCATCAACTCTCTGCGTCAATAAGGTGTCACTGTCTCTGTCGCACATCAACTCTATTCCTCTCACACGTCAACTACTTACCCCCTTGTCACATGTCTACAATATCTCCTTGTCATGCGTCTACAATACCTCTTTGTCGTGCGTCAACTATATCCCTGTCGTGCGTCAACAACTAACCCTAACAGGCTAACAACAATCTCTGGTGCTTAAGAGTATGCGAGTTCAAACTTCACGGTATTGGTAATTTGGTAAGCTACTTGTGGTAGTACCATAGTATACTACCTGGTGAATCACCTAGGTTTTTATAGGAGATGTTTTCAAATGAAGGTGAAGCCGACCCCAAAAAAAAATATACTGTAAATTTTAGGCGAACAGGACACCGACCCGCTCCGAAAAAATCACCTTTTCAAATTTTCCTAAAATGAAATTTTTGCCATATTACGAATATTCGCCACTAAAATTATCCCTCAAACAGGACATAATTCTGACCTCTCCGAAAAATTCACCTTTTCAAATTTTCCTCATCTGATAGATGAAATTTTTGGCATATTATGAATATTTTCCACTAAAATATGGATCCCTGTGATCCTATTGATATCACACCTTGTGACATTCTCCTCTCTGATTCTTTATCTGCCTTGTTATGATGAAGTACTGTTGATAGCCATGGTTCTCCTTTAGTATTCATAACCAAGTCTTAATCTCATAAATTCCATTATTATCTTCTCTTAATATTACATCTAGCACTGTGTATGAGTCACCCCCATCTATCATTTCTTCTTCTCTTGTTGTTTCATTTCACTAAGGAATATATTTATCATATCATCTATGCCCATTAGTTCATATTATTGTACAGTTGTATCAAAGAATTGGTCACTTCACCTGAATCATAGGGATGTTAGGATTCTAGTCCTACCATCACTATGGTTATTCCATCTACATCATCTATTATAGCTCCTTAAGTACCTACTACATGTTTTGTGTGACCTTATTTGGGGTTAGACACATACTAGTGTTTTACATATCTATATTCAGATCTAAGCATACATGCAAATAAAATGGATATTCTACAGAAGAAATATACAAAAAGAGATATAAATCAACACAAGATTTAACGTGGTTCACCTAGTGTGGGCTATATCCACCAAGAAACAAGCCAATCTATTATCCAAAGCTTTTTACAAGATATACAATGAAGATTTACAATCTTCCACACCTCTCAGATGTACAGTACTTTCTTTCTCTCAAGATTTTGCTTCTTCACCAAGAATTCTCTCTCTCACAAGAATTCTCACAATTCATAATTCTCATTCAATTCTCTACTTCTAAACCCTAACTTTTATGCTTATATAGCATATACAAACTTAAGGCAACTTAGCCATGCAATTACAATCAATAGATCTATATTTTAATGTCTAAGGGTTAGATCTAATTCCCGAGAGTTAAATAAAACATCTCACGCACAGGTAACCAATGTCGGTTATCCTAACCGATGTTGGTTCCTCCTTTGCCTGACCGATGCCGGTCATGGGTGACCAATGTTGGTCCCTCCATAACTGATGTTGGTTACTATGTTTTCCAGCAAGTTTACATTGCATGCTAATGTGAAGTAATTGAGCTCCACAACTCAACAATCTCCCACTTGGAGATAAATTACTGCACTATACATGTACAACATCATTCTTGGATCCTTCCTTATCTTTGTTTCTTCCTCTTCAAGTCTCAAATTCAAAGACCAACAGAAGTGGATTGTAGCTCCAAATTCTCCTTTGTTAATGGTTTCGTTAGCATATCCGCAAGGTTCTCACTCGTATGAATATTTTCCAGATTCAACTGTCCATCCTCCAATACCTGTCATATGAAGTGATACCTCAACTGAATGTGTTTCATTCTTGAATGAAATGTTGAGTTCTTTGCCAAATGATTTACACTCTGAATGTCACTAAACAATTTTCAATCATCTTGCTCCTTTCCTAACTCTTCCATGAACCTACTCATCCATATCATTTCCTTGCTAGCCTCTGTAGCTGCAACATACTCTGCCTCTGTAGTAGACAAAGCCACAACCTTCTGCAATCTTGAAATCCAGCTAACTTTCGTCCCACCTACTATGAAAATATATCCAGTAGTGCTTCTCCTACCATCCAAATCTCCAGCCATATCCAAATCAACATAGCCACATAATGAAATATCTGAACCTCCATAGCATAAATACATGTTAGATGTCCCTTTCAAATACCTGAGTATCCATTGGACTGCTTTCCAATGCTCTTTACCTGGATTGGCCATATATCTACTCACAACTCCCACTGCCTATGCAATATCTGGTCTGGTACAAACCATAGCATACATGAGACTCCCAACTGCTGAAGCATATGGAACTCATGTCATGTATTTGACCTCCTCATGTGATGATGGACACTGATCTTTTCTCAATTTGAAGTGTCCAGCCATAGGTGTACTAATAGGTTTTGAATTCTACATCTTGAACCTTTCTAACACCTTGTAGATATAATATTCCTGAGACAAATACAATTTCTTGTTGTTCCTGTCTCTATGTATTTGCATGCCAAGGATTATTTTTTCAACTGCTAAGTCCTTCATAGCAAATGTGTGAGCTATTTTCTCTTAAGCTCACCAATGTCTTGCATACTAGATCCTGCAATAAGCATATCATCCACATACAGTAACAAAATAATATAGCTCCCATTTTCAAGCTTCTTGAAATAAACACAATGGTCAGATTCACATCTCAAATAACCATGCTCATGCATAAAACTATCAAACCTCATGTACCATTTCCTTGGAGCTTGCTTGAGCCCATATAGGCTCTTTTTCAACCTGCACACTAGTTTCTCCTTACCCTTGACTTCATACCCAAATGGTTGTTGCATATAAATCTCTTCATCCAAATCACCATGAAGGAAAGTCGTCTTCACATCTAGTTTTCTAAATGCAAATCTTCTACTGCAACTAAACTCAATACAGTACGAATGGAATCATTTTTACAACATGAGAAAATATTTCACCAAAGTCAATACCTACTTTTTGTGTAAATCTATTTACTACAAGCCTTGCCTTGTATCTTTTCTATCCACCCTCTTCTTCCTTGATCCTATAAAACCACTTGTTCTGCAATTTCCCCTTACCTACTGGAAACTTAACCAAATCCCAAGTCTAGTTCTATTTTAAGAGTCCATCTCCTCATCCATGTCATGCTCCCACTAGACGTGGGTCTTATCCTGCATTACTTCTTCAAAAATTCTCTGGTTCACCATTATCAGTCAATAATAAATAAAATAAGAAGGTGTAAATATTTCTGAGGTTTACTTACCCTTTGTGACCTTCTCACAGAAATTTTGGGGTACTGGAGGCTCATTCTAGACTCTCCTGGACATTTGTATCCAACCTCTGATAGTGACCGACGTTGGTCACCTGTAACCGATCGGTTCTAGCTAACCGATGCCTAGTTCTGGATCTTCTGTAACTGATACTGGTTCTGCTGACCGATGTCAGTCAGGGGTCAATTGATGACCGGTTACTGTGTAACCTGTCGGTATTACTTTTAAATCTGAGAGTTCATTTTCATTCACAAACTTCTCAACTGGTTCATCCTTGGGTACCAAAATTTGATCCCTGTACATTCTCTTTTCATTCCATTCAATGTCATGACTCCTAATAATTTAGAATTCTCTAAATCCCAAAAATGGAATCCAAAATCACCAGATCCATAACCAATGAAAGTGCATCTCTTAGATTTTGCATCCAACTTTTTCCTATTTTCTTTATCAACATGCACAAAATCTTCTGAACCAAAAACTTTAAGAAAAGAAAGATCTACCTCTTTTCCAGTCCAAGCTTCCTCTGGTATTCCTCCATCTAGTGAACTTGAAGGCCCACAGTTAATCAAATAAACCATTGTATTAACTGCTTCTGCCCAAAACTACAAGGGCAATCCATAATGTATCTTCATACTTCTAGCACATTCCATGATTGTCATGTTCATTCTTTCAGCAACACCATTCTCATGTGGTGTTCTAGGAACCGTTCTTTCTCTACGTATTCCATTCACTAAACAATAATCATTGAAAGTCTTGCTACAGTACTCACCACCATTGTCAGATCTAAGGCACTTTAACTTTTGAATTTGATTCATTCTCAACAAGGGCTTTCCATCTTTTAAAAGTCTCAAAAACATCATATTTACGTTTAATACAATAAACCCATACCTTTCTTTGTAGCATCATCAATGAAAGTAACATAATACTGGGATCCTCCATGAGAAGCTACCTGAGCTGGTCCCCACACATCTGAGTGCACAAGCTCTAATTTTGCTGATCTTCTTTGTTGCCCTAACTTTGAGAAATCTCACTCTCTTTTTCTTTCCAAAGATACAATGCTCACAAAAATCAAGATCTAAATCTTTCAAATATGATAACTTACCCTTAGCCTTTAAGATCTGCATTCCTTTTTTACTCATATGGCCTAACCGATTATGCCACATGCATGCATTGAATCTGAAGTAGATAATGCAGAAAAGGAATCAGTAATACAGGTAGATAAATATAATGTTCCTACCTTCTTACCTCTTGCCACAAAAAAAGCACCCTTGGTGACTTTCCAAGAGTCAGTTGTGAATGTAACCATGCAACCAGCTTCACCTAGTTGTCCCTACAGAAATAAGATTCCTCTTGAGGCTTGGCACATGCCTCACATCTTTCAATACCCATGTATTTTCATTCTACAATTTTAGATGAACTTCCCCTTTACCAGTAATATTGCAAGGTTCATCATCACCCAAATAAACATGCCCAAAATTACCCTGGACATAATTTCTGAAATAACCCTTATTAGGGTTTGCATGGAAAGAAGCTCCTGAATCTAAAACCCATGATTCAATTCTATTATCTAAAGAAAGAATAAGAGCATCTTGCATTACCTTTGTTGTAGTGAGATTTGCTTCTTTACCTTTGTTTGGTTGTTGGTTCTCTTTATCCTTTGACCAATAATCTTCATTTGCATGTCCTTTCTTTCCACATTTCCAACAGGTAATTCCCTTACTTCTGGATTTAGATTTTCCATCCCTTGACTTTGATTTCCCATTACTTTTACTCTTGGATCTCTCCTTTTGCCTACCCCTGCTTTCTACATTCAAAGCATTCCCAGATGATGATTCCTCTGTACTTTTCCTACGAATTTCTTCATTCAAGATTATACTAACCACATCATCAAACTTCAAAATATTATTAGCAGATGTTGTATTACTAACATCCATTACCAAGTTATCCCAACTATCAGGCAAAGAACATAAGAATAAAAGTCTTTCACTTCATCATCAAATGGTATATCAACTGATTTTAACTGATTTACAATAGATCAGAAATCATTCAAATGACTAGATGCAGATCCACCTTCATGCATCTTAGAACTAATAATTTTTCTTCATCAAATAAACTTTATTTGAAGCACTAGGTTTTTCATATAAATGAGTAATATATTTCATTAACTCTACCGTAGAAGTTTCTTTTGTAATATTGGAAGCCACGGATGCTACCAGGCTCAATCTTATAGATCACAAAGCCTTTCTGTCAATAATCTTTCATTTTTCATTAGTCATCTTTGTAGGTCTAGACTTCTCATCCAATGGTAAATACAATCTCTTTGATACAGATAATCCTCAATCTGTATCTTCCATAATTGATATTTTGGCCATCAAACTTCTCTACCTTGTATTTGTTCTCTTCTCCATTGTTGTAGCTCCCACTCAATCAGAAAACCCTCTGTGAGTAAATCTGTTAACACACAAAACCCTCAAACAAAGCTCTGATACCAGTTGTTGGGGTTAGCACAGGTTGTACAGATAATATATCAGATCTAAGCATACATGCAAATAAAAGTGGATATTCTACCAGAAGAAATATACAAAACAAGAGATATAAATCAACACCAGATTTAACGTGGTTCACCCAGTGTGGGCTACGTCTACCAAGAAACAAGCCAATCTATTATCCAAAGCTTTGACAAGATATACAATGAAGATTTACAATCTTCCACACCTCTAGATGTACAGTACTTTCTTTCTCTCAAGCTTTTGCTTCTTCTCCAAGAATTCTCTCTCTCACAATTATTCTCACAATAATTTTAATTCTTTCAATTCTCTACTTCTAAACCCTAGCTTTCATGCTTATATAGTCATATACAAACTTAGGGAACTTAGCCATGCAATTACAATCAATAAATCAACTTTAATACTAAAAATAAATCTAATTCTTGAGAGTTAAATAAAACACTCCCGCACAGGTAACCAATGCCGGTTAGCCCTAACCAATGCCGGTTCCTCCTTGCCTGACTGATGCCGGTCCTAGGTGACCAATATTGGTCCCCCTAACCGATGTTGGTTACTGTGTTTTCCAGCAAGTTTCATATTGCATGCTAATCCAAAGTAATTGAGCTCCACAACTCAACAATCTCCCACTTGGAGATTAATTACTGCACCATACATGTACAACGTCATTCTTGGATCCTTCCTTAGCTTTGTTTCTTCCTCTTCAAGTTTCAAACTTGAAGACCAACAGAAGTGGAGTGTAGCTCCAACTTCTCCTTTTCTAATGGCTTCGTTAGCATATCCGCAGGGTTCTTTCACTCATATGAATCTTTTCCAGATTCAACTGCCCATCCTCTAATACCTGTCATATGAAGTGATACCTCAACTGAATGTGTTTCATTCTAGAATTAAATATTGAGTTCTTTAGCCAAATGAATTGACACTCTGACTGTCACTGAACAATTTACAATCATCTTGCTCCTTTCCCAACTCTTCCATGAACCTACTCATCCATATCATTTCCTTACTAGCCTCTGTAGCTACAACATACTCTGCCTCTGTAGTAGACAAAGCCAGAACCTTCTGCAATCTTGAAATCCAGCTAACTGTCATCCCACCTACTGTGAAAATATATCCAGTAGTGCTCCTCCTACCATCCAGATCTCTAACCATATCTGAATCAACATAGCCACATAATGAAATATCTGAACCTCCATAGCATAATTACATTCTAGATGTCCCTTTCTAATACTTGAGTATCCATTGGACTGGTTTCCAATTTTCTTTACTTGGATTATTCATATATCTACTCACAGCTCCCACTTCATGTGTAATGTTTGGTCTGGTATAAACAATAACATACATGAGACTCCCAACTACTGAAGCATATGGCACTCGTGTCATGTATTTGACCTCCTCATGTGATGATAGACATTAATCTTTTCTCAATTTGAAGTGTCCAGCCATAGGTGTACTAACAAGTTTTGCATTCTGAATCTTAAACCTTTCTAACACCTTGTAGATATAATCCTCCTGAGACAAATACAATTTCTTGTTCTTCTTGACTCTGTGTATTTGCATGCCAAGGATTCTTTTTGCAAATCCTAAATCCTTCATAGAAAATGTGTGAGCTAGATTTACCTTAAGCTCACCAATGTCCTGCATACTAGATTCTGCAATAAGCATATCATCCACATATAGTAACAAAATAATATAGTTCCCATTTTCAAACTTCTTGAAATAAACACAATGGTTAGATTCACATCTCAAGTAACCATGCTCATGCATAAAACTATCAAACCTCATGTACCATTGCCTTGGAGCTTGCTTGAGCCCATATAGACTCTTTTTCAACCTACACAATAATTTCTCCTTACCCTTGACTTCATACCCAAGCGGCTACTACTTATAAATCTCTTCATCTAAATCACCATGAAGGAAATTTGTCTTCACATCTAGTTTCTCTAAATGCAAATCATCTACTGCAACTAAACTCAATATAGTACAAATAGAAGTCATCTTAACAACAGGAGAAAATATTTCACCAAAGTCAATACCTACTTTCTGTGCAAATCCTTTTACTACAAGCCTTGCCTTGTACCTTTTCTGTCCACCCTCTTCTTCCTTGATTCTATAAACCCACTTGTTCTACAATGTTCTCTTACCTGCTGGAAACTTAACCAAATCCCAAGTCTGGTTCTATTCCAAGGAGTCCATCTCCTCATCCATGCCATGCTCCCACTGGATGTGGGTCTTATCATGCATTACTTCTTCAAAGCTCTCTGGTTCACCATTATCAGTCAATAATAAATAAAATAGAGAAGGTGTAAATATTTTTAGAGGTTTACTTACCCTTTGTGACCTTCTCATTGAAGTTTGGGGTACCGGAGGATCAATCTAGACCTCCTGGACATTTGTATCCAAATCTAACAATGACTAACGTCGATCACCTCTAACTGATGGTGGTTCTGCTAACCGATGTCGGTTTGGCTCTTCTGTAACTGATACTGGTTCTGCTGACCGATGTTGGTCAGGAGTAAACTAACACCGGTTACTGTGTAACCCTGTAGGTAATACTATTAAACCTGAGAGTTCATTTTCATTCAATAAACTTCTCAACCAGTCTCACCCTTGGGTACCAAAATCTGATCCATGTACATTCTCTTTTCATTTCATTCAACATCACAACTCTTAATAATTTTAGAATTCTCTAAATCCCAAAAATGGAAATCGAAATCACCAGATCCATACCCAATGAAATTACATCTCTTGGATTTTGCATCCAAATTTTTCTGGTCATCCAAGCAAGATATTCTATTGGAATTACCACTCTATGATGTAGAATATTTCATGAAGGATTTTCTCACCAACATGGATAGGAAGGATTATCGTTCCCAATGAACGGAAAATAATGTCGTTAAAAGGCTTGAAGGACCACGTGTGATTGGGAGACAATAGCGTCGGGAAGCTTGAGTTGATTGAATGTGTGGAATGAAATGATGTTAATGTTAGCACTGTTATCAATCATGGACCGTCTGATGAAGGTGTCATTGATGCAGATGGTGATAAAGAGGGGAAGGTCATGATCTTCAGCTAAAATGTCGAGGATCTTATAATCATCGAAGGAAATAGTGGTAAAGTTGTAAGAGCTCCAACAAGGGCTGTGAAAGGTTGGGGTTCATTGATTGTGATTGGGATACATTGTAAAGCTTCAATGAGGGCCTGCCAATGGTGGGGGAGCTTTGCATAAGATCATAAAGAGACATTTTGATAGAAGCCTGATGAAATTGTTTTACAATGCTTTGTTGTATTGTAACAGGCCTTTAGGATCATGGAGAGGCTAGAATAGATACCTTAGCCTTGGATGAAGAAGGAGATGAAATAGGTTTGTTAGGAGGAAAAATGATGATAACTCTAAGTTTTTTTGGGTGGATGGTTGAAATCATGGGGATGAGAGCAAGTGGTAACACAAATGGACATTTATGAAAATAGGATGACCCTCTTTAGAGGGGGTAGAATTTGGTGGTGGGTTTGTGACTAAAGGTGTGGATGGAGGGCCAGGTTGAAAGGCTTTGGAGGTTACAAATTTGGTTTGGGGGTTGTGCTTAGGTGTAGATGAGCTAGTGGATGAAAGGGGGAGGCGTTATTCGATGATAAGATCATCCTATTGTATGACATTGTTGACAAGTGTTTGGAGAGCCTTGCAATGCTCTATGTCATGCCCAGGGACATGATGATAGGTGCAGATGGTGTTGTAATCAAACCACGTGGGCTTCCACCCACACGAGTCAAAGGACTTGATGGGGAGAAGGGTAATCATGGATGCTTGGATGAGGCGATGGAGGATTTCAGAGTAAGACCCAATGGGGATTTTTCGGGAGGAAGTCACATGGATTTTGGATTGATTTGATTTAGGAGAGGAGGATGAAGGAAAAAGAGGTATCTTACTCTTATGGGGTTTTATAGGGACTCTAGATTCATATTTGGATTGGAAGATAGGAATATATGATTTTGGTTCAGATTTGGTGGTGATGAGAGATTTGGATGAAGGACATGGTCCCAAAATGGATGGTTGAGGTCCTAAGATGGATGGTTGGACATTAGGTTGTTTCGAATCATGGATCTTTGGAGGGTGAAGATCTAGTTTCTTATGTGGATGATCAATGGATATTTGGATGGGGGTGCCAAGATTCTTAGATGTTTGTCATGAAGTTTTACCTTTGGCAAGGATAACAATGATTTCAATAGTAGAGTCATCTTTAGAAGTGGGATTAGATGGTTTGGACATGGGTTGTGTTGTAGATGTGATGGTTGGGGATGGGGATGATTCTTGAGTAGGACCATTAGTAGAATTAGAGGGGCTTGTGGACTTTTGCGGAATATAGAGGTGTTAATATAAGAGTTGTATTTGTTGGGGGTAAGGAAGGGACTGAGACATTACTTGAGATAGAATCAAGGTGAATGTGTGTTCTATAGAGGTTTCAAGAGATAATGTGAATGTGGATGTGGATTCAGATATGGATGTAGATGTGGGGGTGATGAGGGTATAGATGTGGGTGTATAGCATGTAAATGTAGAATTATATGTGGATGTAAATGTAGAATTGGATGTAGATATAGGCATAGAAGTGGGTGTAGATGTTGAAGCCTAACTTAAGGTGTTGATTGTATGGGTGTCAGGCGCTTGAGGTGTGTGAGGGTTGGTTTGGTTGCTCAGTGGATGATTCAGAAATGGTTACTTGAAAACATCCAATGGTTGATTAGGGAGAGCATTTGGATTATCTAATTGGAGGTTTCCACAATCAATAAGTTGTTGCACTAAATCCTTAAAGGTACGAAATTTCTCGATGCCATGGACCGCGGACTTGATGATATTTGCAATAATGATCCTCATGATACAATCGGTAGGTTTAGGATGTGACTCATCAACATAGTAGATGGGAGGAAGTTGGATAAGGTATAAAACTATGAGATTTTCAAAGATGGAGTTGTATGATTCACTAGGAGGAGTATAGTTGGGAGGTGGTCGAGGTGCTCTTTGTGGAGGCTTGGTTTGAGATGTGGATTGTGAGAAATTTTTGACGACAATAGTGTTTTTTTCATTCTTGTATTTTTCATTGTGGGCAAATGGTTTTGTGAATTCAGCCTTGGGTTTATTAGAAAGCAATTTAACATGACCTTGCTTAAGGGAACGTAGTTCTAACTTGTGAGCCATAGTAAAAACTTCCTCAAAGGTTTCGAAGGACTGAATATGAAGGGTGGATGAATTGTTTTTGGTGCATGATATAGAGAAGAGTGCAAACAATTTAGTTTGAGGATTGAGAAGGATAGTTGGTTAATAATTCCACGCCACCTAGCAAAAAAATCGGTAATTGATTCATCTTCAAACTATTTAATGGCATAAAGGTCAATGATGGCTATCTTAGGCATTATGTTGATGGAGAAGTGTTCTAGGAAAATTGGTGTAAGTTGCATGAAGGAAAAGAGGGAATGTTGGGAGATGCAATTATACCAATCTAGATTGGTCCTAGCCAATGACATGGGAATGGTAAGAAGCATAAGATCTTGATCATGTGCGATGAGGCAGCATGAGTGCCTAAAGGCACATAGATGTTGTTGGGGATCTTCTTTTCTATTGAATTTAGAGAATTTTGGAATCTCCCAATGTGGAGGACATGGATTAACATGTACATATGGATTGATGGGTTCATTATAGATTTTATCATAAGTAAATGTAATTTTGGGCCCTAAGGTAGTGACCTCTAAGTTATCCATTTTACTCAAAAAGCTTGCATAAGATCATTTGATGTATGAGGATGGGAAGTTGATTGATGTTGTTGTGGATTGTAGGAAGTAGATGGATTAAGTTGTGGGTAAGATTGATAATTTTTTATGTAATTGGGAGTTTGTGGAGGTGGTTGATAGGGAGGAACATAATTAAAGGTTTGTGATTAGATGGGTTGTGAAGTAGGATGTGGTAAAGGGATGTAGTTAGATGGGTAAGATTGTGAAGGTTGTTGTTGAGTGGTATGAATATTAGATTGGACTTGTGTTGGATGAGATTGGGTATGTGCATGAGGTGGTTAGGATGTTTAAAGGGATTGATTGGGAAATATATGCCGAAATGTGCTTCAGAGTGGAGGTGTTTAGTTTGAGTCAACTCTGAAGGGAGAGGTTGTGAGATAACAACATTGGTATGGAAATGGGATGTTAAAAGAGGCACCGAGATTTGAAAGTGTTGCTTGGGTGGTGGAGGAGGTATGTTGGAATCTTGAAGGGCTTGGGAGGAAGAATTTATGATAACAATAGATGTGGAGGGAATAAGAATAGAGGATGTAGGGATGGTCACATTTGTATTGATATGTGATATATTAGTTAGGATAGGCACTACTAATTGTGTGGATTAATGGGTTTAGGGAACCATGATAGAAGATTCATGAGGGACATGTTCATTTTGGGATAATGTTAGCTCATTCATGGCCCTAGGGAAAAATATGACGAGTTGGGAGGTGAGGACTTCAGTAGATTCAGATTGTGGGGGATAACTATAAATTTTTTGAAGAGGGGTCCATAAATAGGGATGTTGGTGGATTTTTGAGCTAGATAGTCATGGAGGGTAATGTGGTTAGCATCAAGGAGCTCTTGAAATTCCACAGCATCCATCAAGGGATAGTGGGGGGTACAATTGCTCCTAGGGAAGTAGCAGAAGGAGGTGTGGCTAGTCTAGAAGGGATGGAGTGATGGTAGACAAAAGGATTAGTTTTGATAACGATATTTCCTTGAACCATATGAGGTTCATGACAAGGAACCGTAGGAATAGTGGGTTGGGAGACTAAAGATGAGGTGATCAAATGCGTAGAAGGAACAAGATAAAGTACGCATGTTTTTTTGTGAAGGTTTGTTTGAGGTGGAGATGTCATTAGAAGTGGTCGATTGTTCCATTCTCTTAGCTTGGGAATGAGTAACAACGGGAAAGAAATAAACAAGAAAAATCCTATGCAAATTATTAATGCAACATGAAAGTCAAGCAATAGAATTTTGTTTATCTTTCTTATTTATTATAATGTGAAGAGGGAAGAGGCTAAAAAGGAACCTAGAGAAATGGCCAATGTATGGATGGTTTTAGGGATGTTTAAGGATGGATCCCTCAATATACTCAAAGGTACGTGAGGCCCGAATCTGTGATGACTATTGGTACGTGGCCTGATATAGGGGCCTACCCCCGCACTTCACACACCACAGTGATAAGGATGTCAGGCATTTAGTTGATATACCAATAGTCAAAAAAATTATTACACAACTAGAAGACCGTGGTGTCTTCCTTATTGGGTGATGAAATCCCAATAGCTCCACCTGGGTAGGATTTTTTTAGATGTGTAGATTATGCATGTGATTTAGTTGTGTGTGAAAATAATGTGAATGTAAAGTGTTACCGCCTAATTAATCTATGTGATTAAGAAAACATGAAAAGTTTGTTTTAGATCCAAAGCCAAATATGACGTTTAATAAAGACAAAAAAGTAAAGGAAGGGAAGAATGATGCAAGAAAAGGAAAATAAGAATCAAAAGAAGAATACCTAGATAACACTTTTCCTTTTTCCAAATTATATACGTGTTTTTGAGCAAGCATGTGAATTCCCAAACACACAAGTGAAGAACACCAACCTACAATAATTAGTGTGCACATTATTATGTGCTAGCTAATGTTTAAATTAGTATTATTATTGTGTTGGAAAATAATGTAAGTTATTTGAGAAAACAACTCACGTAGGATTTAGGAGAGTGATTTTAGGGAAGGTTGAGTGAATGTAGGGTGAGGTAGTTTAGGGAATAAAGGTGGTTGAACCACCCACCTAGATTTAGTGGGAGAGGTTAGAGATCCTCTCCTTTATATGTGGTATGTATTATTGTATGGAATATGTAGAATGAATAATTTTTATTGAACATGTTCATTTCCAAATATGGGGTAAAACCCACATTTGGCATCAGAGAAGGTTTCCTGTGAGGCCTCTCTGAATCTCACTCCACTCGTGCTTCGTTTGTCAAGTTGATTAAGGAAATGGGTTAGTAGATCCCGCAGACCTCTGTGACCCCATTCCCTTCTTTCGTGCCCATTCATTTGTTGTGAAGTCAAGCGGTGCAAATGAAAGACTAACGGGATACCACAAACCTCATGTAAAATCTAGAGTTTGTAGCGTTCACCCTTCTTGCATATTTGTCAATATAACTAATGGATACCACGGACCTCGCAGAAACCCGTTGACATCCATCATTCACATGCATCATCTTCTCTCTTCCACTCTTGTTCACTCTATCCATTTTATTTCCTCCATTTTGTTCATTACTTTCATAAAAAAAACATATAAATTTGTTTTGAAAAAAAGACATATATTGCTTAGTTCTAATACAGTGTTGTGCAGGAATAGGTTTTGTATTTGGTTGGTGTGTTTGCTTTATCTTTACATGAAATAAAGTTTCATGAGCTGCAAAATAATTAAAGAGTAAATTTAAGATGTTTGTTGAATCCAATTAAACATTGGATTTATTCACATGTTTCAAATTCCTATACAGCCAATGATATTTCCCTTGTTATATCTGTGGCAAAGTTCTGCGTCTGAAATTGACGGTTGGAAGCAAGCCTTATAAATTTCATGCCCAATAGAGGAGTCTTGCAGACTCTCTCATGAATATTCTCAAGAGTATAGTATTTATACCGTCCAGAAACGATTTTAGGATTTTGACCAATCTTGTATTTGACTAGTAGATCGTGTCAATCTCAGATTATGCTTCACAGCCGTTCAATAAGAGCTAATCAGAGGCAATCTCTAAATCCTCTCCCTCATCTGACAAGGCATTGGATAACGGATGTTCCAAAAAGAATACAAACTTCTCTGAACCCCTCCACTCCATAGTGATTTTCAGAAACAGCTCTTAATGGCCTTCAATGGAAGAGAATCTAATGACGGTATCGGGCAAGTTCTAAATTGAGCCAGAAGTACACATTGTAACATAAAAGTGCACCAACGAATTCATGATCCTAAGACTGAAATGCCCTCATCGATCAAGATATTTGGAACATCATTACCCAATGGATTTCCAAAATGGGTTTTTTAGCGATTGAATTGGGTTTGAGTGCAAATGTCTTCTTTCACACTCGATATGAAAGCATACATGCAATACATTTCTGAGAATTATCATATCCATTCTACAACAGATGTTATGGACGTTATCTTCCTAGGATTGATACAGTATCCCGAAGTGTATTCCACACAGTCTCTGTAATCTTCAAACACTTCAAATCACCCCATAGAACACCTCAAAATCCATAGATCAATACTCTTTCCTTAGTAGCGATGGCAGAGTCTAATTCGCGGCATGAAGATCCTCTAAACCCTATTCAAACATTTCTCCTGTTTTGATAAACGTGGTGGATAAGATTCTCCTATTTTTAAGCTATTTACGTTGGACGCTGACCCATCAACAAGATTACAAATTCATCTCTATAGATATTAAATGGTGGTGAGAATATTTTGGCATAACACGAATCCCTAACCCTAAAATGGGTAAGGATTTTATTTTTAGCAAATGAAAATTTATTATGAGGAAATCATTATAAAAGAAGTATTATTCTACTTGGAAAAAGGGGTAATTTTTTCAAGGGGGAATATATTATATAAAGGAAAATATTTCAAAAAAATTATAAAGGGTTATACTTGGATGTATTATCAATGGAAATTGACATCCAAAAGATTTTTTATTAAGGGGGTGGGGGAAATACAAAGTGATGAGATTCATCAACAACCTAGAAGAAGAACAAGCTACGAGGCAAACGTTTGTGTAATTGCTCCACATATGCGACATTCTTTCCCATGTGTACACTAAGGGGGGAATGTTAGGAATAATTAATATGCACATTATTATGTGCTAATTAATGCTTAAATTAGTATTATTATTATGTTAGAAAATAATGTAAGTGAGTTGAGAAAAAAACTCACGTAGGATTTTGGAGAGTGATTTTAGGGAAGATTGAGTGAATGTAGGGTCAGGTAGTTTAGGGAATAAAAGAGGTTGAACTACCCACCTAGATTTAGTGGAAGATGTTAGATATCCTCTCCTGTATATGTGTTATGTATTATTGTATGAAATATGTTGAATTAAATTTTTATTGAGCTTATGCTTGTTCTTCAGATATGTGGTAAAACCCACAGGGCACACAAATCCTTTCCACAGTGAGCTAGATGACCTGCACTACAAAAGAAAAAGATTAGTGGATTATATGGTGGGATGCCTGACCAAAGCTAGTCCAAAAAATTGATGAAATTCCTAGGAAGGATGTCAGCCCACTTGTTTATAAAATTGATTGGAAATAGTGGATAAATAACATACAAAAGATAAGAATAATATAAATATTTAAATATATGCTAAAACATAAATCATATAAATGATGTAATGATAAATTGAGATAAGAAATGAAAACCAGACAGGGGTTAACGATAACTTGAGATAATCGATGGTGACTGTAACAAAAAACTGAGATCCAGGGGTGTAAGACAGGAAGAACACTAAGACATAAGGATCTGGATGTTGTAAGGAACTGAGAAATTAATGGTAGAAAGGACATGATGTAGAAAAAATAGCTGAGGTAGATCAGGTTAATGGCGATCGGGGACCAATCGACGGTGACCAAGGCTAAATTAGGGTTTGGTGAGGGTTGATGGATGACAAATGTAATATGAGAAGGAAAAAAGGGTGGTTGATGTAGTTGTAGATCTCCAAAATGACTAATGGGCCTGCAAATGGCTGATGAAGAAGTGATGAAACAAGACAGGTCTTCCAACAATATCTAAGCTTCAGATCTCTCCAAAAATGGCTGATAAGGGCTCTTATATGGCTTCAAGAGGTTAGTGGTAGCTCATAAGAAGACAAGAACCTTTAAAATTTTGCTAGAAGCTAGATCTTCAAAGTTTCATCCTCCTGAGAAAGGGGTGATAATGTATATATAGGGTCGTTGGTGCCTTGATAGGGTTGTCATTGACTGCAAAGAACCGTTGATTTGGCTTAGGCAAATGACACACAACTCAAGACATAAGGCCCTGTTAAGTGGTGATTAGGGTTAGAAGTCGATTAGGTGATTTGGGTTGCATAGGGATGAGAAATGGTGGTTGGATGGTTGAAAACATTAATTTTAGGTAAGTGACAAGTCTAGAGAGGATAAATGGGAGGTTTACGAATGTGACTAAGGTAATAAGAATGTTTAGGGATGACTTAATGTGATTAGGGTGGATAATGAGAGATGAAATAATGATGGGATGGGATTAAGATATGAAAATAGAAATTAGGTGAAATAAATTTGATTTAGGAGGGAAATGAGATTGTGGAAAGGGATATGGGTGCGAGTATGCATAATGATGATGAAAAGGGGAGTGAACACAAGACGGAGGGCTAGTGAACCATATTTTGGTGTCTACATTTTAGTATCCTTAATTTTAGTTATATAATTAACAACCTTTTCATCAACCTTTCATAGGGTTGTAAATAATTCCATGATTAATTTAATTATCCTAGAGAGGCGGATACCCTCATGCATAGTTTACAATTGATCCCATGCATCAGCTGGAGATTCCATGCATCTAATATGCAAAAACAACTCATCTTTGATATTTTTTAATAAGATGGACATAGCCTCTTGGGATTTTTCAGAGAAAGCACTTAAGTTCTTAGGAGTAGCTTGTTTCCCAGTGGGTTTTTTCTCAACATCACTAACTAAATCTCATAGATTTCTAGGCCAAAGGATAGCCTTAATCCTAATTCTCCAAATACTGTAATTATTTCCATTCAAAAGTTGAGATTTATCCATGGAAAAACTAGAATTAGCCATTTTAAAGAAAACTTATCAAAATTTCAAAAAAATAGAGTGTTAGGTGGATTTTTAGAAGTGACACTGATCTGCAATACAAAAGAGCATTCTACATCAAATTAAAAATAAAATTACTTATAAATTGATATAAACACCCAAATAAGGTTCTAATACAAATATGGGGGTTTACAAAACACAAAGAAACAACTGCAAGAGGTCGCAAGGTACTAAGAAAAAAGATATGGCCTTTTGAAAAAATTGACAGGCTGCGATAAACTGAAACAATGTTCCACAGAAAATACAATCAAAAGCCATAGAATAAAGGAAAGTCTGCGAGACACTAAAAGTCTACAGAATAAAAGAAAGTTTAAAAATAGAGGAAAACCTTCAAAAGAAGTTGTGAAACACAAAAAACATGTTGTGAAGTTCTTCAATGCAATGCATAAGGGGAGAATGCACAAATTACTTTTGAGGTCATAGAATAAGAACCCACGTAGCATATAAGAGAGTTGCGGAATACTACAAGTCCGCGTAACACAACAGAAAGCCGCATAACACATAGGTATGCATAAAAAATAAAATGAAGCCGCGAGACAAAGAATTTGCACAATAAGAAGGTGGAAAGAGGTGGAACAAAGAAATAATGTCACGTAAGTCAAAAATGTTGTGGAAGACTTGGAAAAATCATGAAACAAAGAAATAATGTCGCACGAGCTAAAAAAGGTCGTGGAAGACGTGGAAAAACCACATAACAAAGAAATGATTCTGCGCAAGTCAAAAATCCGCGCAACACTAAAAATGCGTGAATTATTCAAATAAGTTGTGTAACAACTATAAAATGGCTAAAAAGATGTAAAACATCCAAATAAGTCATGGAAGAATTAGAAATTGTCACAAAGGTCTAGTAAACATAAAGGAAGGTTGTGGATGGTGAAAAATGCAGACCTTGACACATAAATGGTTGTGGAGGCTAGAAACACATGCCCAAGAAAGTTTTGATCTCCCTAAATTGATTTAACACTTTACATCATTCAAATTCAAATTATTTTGGTGGGAATTGGATTTTTGAACATGATAAAATTAAAGCAAATAACGAAGCAAGCTAGGGTTTCACATATTTGAAAATCTTCAAGTTTCTTCACACCTACAAATAAAAAACATCTAAATCTATCTTGCACATGCATAAACACAAACTATGATACCATATTAGGAAATTTAAGGGATATATAATGTTTACAAATTATAGATTAGTGACATAAATTACCGAAGACTATAGTTTATGAAGTGCAATAATTAAAAACATAGATTAAGATTTTTATATTGTAGATTACAGAATGCAAACACCATGAATATAAAGTAAATGAAGACAATGACACAAGATATAACTGGGAAAACCTTGGAAGGTAAAAAACCCATAGAAAATCACTTATCTTTATTGAGTAAAAACTTTCACCCAACACTCCCACTATTTCTCTATCAGCTCGCTCATATGGCTCACATAAATGTTACCATCAACATGTGTGTAACTAATCTCTAATGAGATCACATTGTTATATACAAGGTGGGTGGTCATCATCTACTCTTAAAGTCGACCCACTTTGTGGTCTATCATGCTTATATTTTAAATATAAGCTATAAGCTAACAACATATAGTCTTTGGTGGGTTTCAAAAATAAGTAATTTCTCACTTAATATTATAAACCCAACAATGTTTTCAAGTTCATGTCATATTATGTACATTATTTGTAAGAATTAATGTCTTGTTTTGACATTACATAATTAATGTTAGAAGTTAATTAATTATAATAACCTCTTATAACCACCCTTTACATCCTATTAGTAAATTTAACTCACTAATCTATCATAATCTAATAAGGGTGTAAAAACAATAGAAACCCTAGGAGTTACTCAAACCCAACCTTATATGGGTTAGAGATTAGAAATGGGATTTCTCTTAATTCTAATTCTCTCTAGTGGTCTCTCATTCTTAATATTCATAATGTCATTTTCACAATGTTTCCCTAGAGTAAGAGTCTTAGGCTCTCATAGGATATACTTACAAAAAAATTCTAGTTTAAGAATGAGGATGTAGAGTCTAGTTCATAAATTCAAACCTTCATACCTGATGATTTTGTACACAAAATTGGTGTTCTTTCTATAGTTCCATGGTGGAGAGACTGACATTGCCCTAACGCTATTCCATTTTGATAATACAACCCCTAAATTTTTATAAACTTCTTGCCCCTCAACAAATCTATGGTGAAACTCTCAGCCATCATTGGAAATAAAGGTATTTGGTTGATAGTTGGGCTAGAAGGTTTTTCTAATGCTCGTATTAAGCCCAAAAAATCTCATTTTCTTTAGTGTACCCTTTATCAAGTTTGTGAGTTGTTGGTAAATTCAATCACATGGGGGTCTCAAATTTCACTTTCCCTGCTTGTCATTAGGTTGGAGCCTTTAAACACCCTTTTTTCCCCAAGGCTCAATCTATTTGGAAATGGATTCATACCTATTTTTAACCTTTTATTCCAAAATTCTTTACCTGGAAAATGGTTCTCCTTGGGGACTTAGCCATGTAACTTACAAAATACATTTTTTGGCAAGTATTTTATGCTATTTTTTTATCATATTTAGAAGGATATAAATCATGATATTTTAATTAATGTAGCTATGGAAAGATATTTTTAAGCGACTAATTATCTACAACGTTTTATTTTAGAGCCAAATATAGGCGGAGAAGATATGCTTGGAGGTGAATCTCCTATAGACTCTTTTGGACCACTGGGGGAGTGCTCTATGTGATGTTAGTCAAGTGCTTCTAGATTCTCCCAACTGTTGTTCTCCCTCATAAGGTCGTGGTTAGGGTTTTTGTCATCGCTGATCTAGGAGCATCCAAAGCTTCTCTACCCACTCTCATTTTCCTTCACACCTATCTCACCACCCCTTGCCTCCCTAAAGTGGTGGTGTGTTTAACTATCTCGGAGGCATTAATTGTGGTGATTGAGATGCTCCTCCATAGGAAAATTTTTGCATTGGGCTCTCACCATTTCTCCTACTCGGTAGGGTGAGGACATTGAAGAAAGGCAACAAAATGATAGGTGTGATCCCATACTTTACATAGTGGCCCCTCTTAGTGTTAGTGGCTAGGGAGGGAAGCTTAATATCCCCCCTCCTCCACCTCCTCTAGCTACCATGTTTGTCATTATTGCCTAAGTGCCTTATTTTTATGTTCTTTGGTTTATGACTCTTTGGTTTTATCACTTTTTCTGGCTTAAACCACACTTTTGTTATGTTTATAATTATTATACAACCTTAATCTTTGCATTGTATTGATGATCTTATCTAGTTATTGTCTCGAGGATCTCTCCATTTAATATGAATTATATTTTGGGGTGTGATTATTTACACCCATTTTTGTATGATTAACATTATACTATTATGTTTTTATTTATAAAAGTGAGATTTTCAATAAATAAAATAAAATAATAGCAATTTATTAACAATTAACAAGTATGAAAAAAATTACCAAACAAGTCTAGGCTTAACAATGCCACAAAAAACAACTCTTCATTGCATTACTTACTACAATGTAACAAATTCTTTGTTATTGTTTTGGAATACAATTACATGTTTGGTGTTGCAACATCATAGTCTCTTGTAAAATATAGTGTACCTTCAATAGATTCATTGTTGGGTGAAATATAAATATATCAATTTGATGGTGATTATATAGAGTGTATCAACAACTATTTATTATGCCGAAAGGCATATTACAAATGGGATGAACCCACCCACCATTGACAACACTAAAATTTTTGGAGGGTCGATATCCCACCACAGGTGACATTGAAATATGGACATTTGAGAGTTGTTGATGCACTATGAAATGTAGATTTGAAATGTACTTCCTGATGAAGGGTTTCTCAATTTTGGTGGCCAGCGTTTGGATAGAATGTTGTACAGGGGCATCTTACAACTTCAACATTTACTTTGCGGTCGTCAAAAACCTCTTCGCATACAACCAACAACATCTTGACACCATTTCCATTTTCAAAGACATTGGCAAATATGTGGGCATAATCTTTGGCATGTTGTATGATCATTTCCCTCCATGGCTCATCTTGTTAGTCGGCGCCACCCATAATTTCTTAGGATACGCAGTCATATGGATGTTTGTCACCCGCCGATTAATTTTTCCTACCTTGTGGGAGATGTGTGTTTCCATCTACGTTACCATCAATGGGAAAACATATTATAACACAATATCCATTGTGACTTATGTCAATAATTTTATGGAGAACAAGGGAATTGTGGTGGGATTGATGAAGGGATGTTTGGGCCTCAACAACGTCATTCTGTCAAGAGTATGGCACCTCCTTTTTCTGGGCTCAGATGGGTCTTCGTTCTTGATGGTGGTCGTCATTGGTCCTTCTGTAGAGGCGTGTTTACTCATGCACATTATGCACAAATACTACCCACATAATTGTAGAAATGGGTATTCTAGTACCATCCTAAACATGGCTATGGTGTTTGTACCTGTGGTTGTTTTAGCGTTGTTTCTGATGGGTTCCACTTTCTGGGACATGCATTCTTTATAGGTGAGTAATTTTATTATTCTAGATGAATTCCTTCTGGAAATTTTAATTTAAAATTCAATCCCCCAATTTTATTATTGCTTTTTTAAAAATTTATTGAAACATGGGTGAGCTAATGCTAAAACTTAAAATTTTCATAATAGTAACCACTACCAAAAAAATTATTTTCTACTTTTTATCATAAAAATGATGATACTTTGAAGAAAAATGAACTTTCGCATTTGAAAGAGCTTTGTTATGATTGTATGGGAAGTTTTGGGCTAATGGTAGGCATGATAAATAAATTTCTTAGTAAGAAACACCTTTAATCTATCACCCTTTTCTCCAGTTCACTTGTGCATCAAGTTCTATCAATCAATTCAAATTATGAACATTGTCCAGGTTTTAATAGTTGCAATGGGTTTTGGGAATATTTCATAGAAAAGTACGTATTATTTATTAGATGTTTGATTTTATATAATATTCTATAGTTATTATAATATTAGTTAATAATCGTTGAATTTTTACACAATAAGTATGTAAATGCATCTTGAATTTGACAACAATTTACACATTTTTCATGATTTTAGTCATAAAATATTTACAAAATTTTGAAATAATTGTATCTTCATAATCCTAAATTTAATTGTCATTTTTTAATATAACTTTATATACAAAATATATTAATATGCATAAATATATATTAAAAGTTATTAAATGAATATAAAAAAGATTGTTAATCAACCCAACCGCCTTCCTCTGTTCCCAGTAATGCATTAACGTTCACTTCAATGTGGGTTGTTACATCTTCATGTCTTCCACTATGGACTTTCCATATGGCGATGTTACAGTTTTAACTTGAGGAACGAGGTGATGTGTCCTTAGCGTGAAATGCAAGGAAAGACTACCCGCTATTGTTACTTGTCATGTTCTATGCTTTTGAGGCAGATATAACCCTTCCATTTTATATTATTTGCAAATATTGGTGTCGAGAGGCATTATTATGGAGATATGGGTTATTCACATCTTTTCAAGGTAATGGTCTCTTCATTAGGCTTGTTGATGAATCTGGTATGTCACATGTCAATAATGTTGGAGCTCTTCAGGTAGTCTAGTTGAGGTGTTGAAAGGTGGTCATCTTCTATAAGCCCTTTTCATGCTCACTCTAGTAGTGGTTTTTCCATAAATGTTATAGCCCTTCTATTTGTTGTGGAAACAATAGGTGTTGACTATCAGAATTAACAAGGCAAGCACACAGACGCCTTCCATTACCAAGAGAAAAGGGTTGGGCTTCTTTGTGCGGGGTGAATAATAGTTGGGTGAAACTTCAAATACATAATCCCTCCGCAAAACCCCGTATTTGAAGTAAAAACACTCTTTCTTATAATTCTAATTTCATGTCGTCAAAGGGCACGCAACCGATGAGATGTTAGAAGGATATCTTGAAAATCATCAATGGTGTTATTGTCAAAGACTTGAGGGATCATCTTTGTAAAAACACTGAGCTACAAACTAATTTATTTTATTTCCAGTAGCATTGTGCGCTAGGGTGTAATGGATCCCATCAGTGTATTTCTTCTCACTTAGAAATTAAAGAGCTTTTGGCAATGGGTAATATGTTGTGGAGTGGACCCAGGCGATACATTTCCTTACAGTTATATTTGGTAGAGGAAGTTACATTCTTGGATACAATGCCCCTGCCATTGGACAATTCAAGCCCATTATGTTTGAAGTTGTTCCTATGAAAGGAGGTAAGAAATTAATAAATTATACTAATGTCCACCAATTACAAAAATGGGTCAATGCCAAATGGGACTATAAAATTAAAGGTAGATTAAGAAATAATTCAACTTTTTTAGTAACCTCTATTGAAGATCCTATACAATCCATGGACTACAATTTGTATTATCCTACTTGGGATATTCCACCTCACTTGGAGTTTCCCTACACTTATGGGATATAATTTCTTAGGTGTACACTTGACTACACTATTTTAGGTGTTGGTTACCACTTGATTACATTATTGTAGGTGTTGGTTACCACTTGACTACACCATTCTAGGTGTTGGTTACCATTATTCTAGGTGGAGATTGCCATGATTCTAGGAGGAGGTTACACATTTACCTCTTATATGTACATATCTTGCATTATTGTATTTGATTGTATTGAGTTAGAGCTAATTTTGTGTTATTACAAGTATCTCTAATGTATTTTTTGTAATTTGCAGTCTTGTATGCTTGTCTTGTTCTGTCTTGGAGTAATTCACGTCTCACATTGTCCACCTATGCATTCTTCGAACCAGTAGATCCATGGCACTTCTATGATAAGATATGGACTATAAAAAAATACAATTTGATCCATAAAGATTATAGATTAGGATGGATTTTTTCAAATTCAAATGTGTAGAAAATCATATTCCTAAGTTGTACTAGAGCATCTTTAATGTGCAGGAATCAAGCTCATCAAATTGTATAAATTATTCATTTCATTGCACTTAATGGAGGGTTAAATCATCTTTGCATTTACCTTAGAAGAGTGAAGCATCATGTGTTTTGAAGATAAAATTATTTTTCATTACATAGCATACTACCATAGAGAGAGGGACTAATGTTTTTTGTTCTTCTATATGGCTATTTTGATTGTTAGGTGATATGAGCTTACCTGCACGTCACATGGTAAAATCTATGAAGGATGGCTTCACGTCCCTAAATAGGTTGAATAAAGGATAATCAAATGCAAGATATTCTAATTCATTTAGGTCTGTATCATGGGGAGGGAAAAATTTTATCAAAGGAGAACATGACAATATTGCATGAAATTCAAACATTATCATGCGATTGTGGATCTTGATAATTGTTCTTTTTTTTACTCCCATGATTTCAACTAATGTTTACAATGTAGTTATGGGTAATGTTTCTCTTATAATTCCTCCACTGAGCACATTAAGTTGGTATTGTCCAAAGGCCACGATCACAATTCACAAAGGGGATGTTTAGGAATGTAATTGACAATTTCACAGGTATAGGAAAAAGTTTTAGGATGTTAAGGTTCAAACTAAGAAATGGCATTTTTCCATGGCAGATGTATTTCATGTAATATGTATTTTGTTTATATCTATCCACGATTTCTGAATAAACCACCTATATAATTTTTGGAGTGCTATAGTAATATTGATTGTTTTGCCCATACAAAAAGGGAGGGAACTAAGAAAAACCATATCTTTTAATAACATCAAAGTTTAAGCACTATTAGTCATCGCTATATTAGTCCAAGTAATAATATATATTATTTTTCTCTTAAATAAGTGTAACTCGTACAAGCAAATCATAAATGATGTAAATTTTATATACAAGTAAATTTCTCTCTTTTTCTTCATTTAGTAAAAAATGGAGTGAAGAAAATTGCTAGAGAAAGATGAAATATAGAAATAACTTGCATTCAAGCCATTGTGTGTTACAACCACCCCCAACACTTGAGGAAGTGCAACTCCATGTTGGATCAGAGTAGTTAAAATAACAAAATTATGTTTTGATTTCATTGAACAGGGACTTGTAAACATGCAAGCTTCCAATTATTAAATTTGTATTAAGAAGAATTTACATTGAGATCTTTTCTCATTTTGGCAAAACTTTGTGATCTTTTTGAATATATGACAATAGCTAGATTGATATTAGTGAGAGGACAATCTGGCTACAAAGGCACTAACTTTTTAGTTTCTAATTTGGTTTCTTCATAGAGTAAAATTATAATAACATTCTTCTATATTTATGTGTTAGGAAAAAACCATCTATTTTAGGTATCATTATTAAATTTATTTCCACATAAAGAAGAGTGAAGCCAATGCTTATGATGTATCATAAAGAATAACTATATCCTGTAACATCACCAAAGGTTGAGCACTATTAGTTCTACTACTGCGATAATTGTTTCTATGACTGTAAAATCCTCTTTCATTCAAAAAATAATCTCGTATTGATTGGTAGGTTTGGCTTGTGGAACAAACTCACTTCAATATACCATGATTCTTATACCATTGTGAGTGGCCCTCTTAATAACATAACGATTGATTAGTTGTGGGGTGAGTACTACAATGTAACTATACAAAAATAGCTTTGTTTAATTGTGTATAAAACAATCAAGCCTTACAAAAACATTTTAGATATGCCGTTTAATGCATCTTGCAATTGCATCTATGACTTTAAAATCTAAATTAATTCAAAATCTTAATTCCACATTAGTTGGTGCCTTGGGCCTGCCTTAATATAACATGATTGTTATGTCAATGGGTGAAACACTTCATTGAATGTGAGATTCTTATTAATATAATGATTCATAGGTTGTGAAGTAAGTATGTTTTCTTTCTTGGCTTTACCCCCTTCCTCTTGAGTGTTTTTTATACAAAAAGAATGCCATTCACTTGTAGCTAAAATAAAATTTCCTTACTACACCAAGCCATTTATGCCTTTCAATCCATCTTGGAAATGCTAAAACTACAACTCAAAAATCTTCATTTATTCAAATAAATAATCTTGCATTAATTGATAGGCTTCATCTTCTCCAACATATGAACCCTAATATCCATGTAACCTTATCCTATATATTATACTTGATTGGATGATGAATATTAGAATTCAAATAAATAATATCTTGCCAAAGAATTTCATAGATTGTAATGGACAATTTGTTCGTGTTCTTAAAATATGAAATTGAATAAGCATGTAAGGGAAGAGAATTTTGATAGGAGAAAATGGATTCCTTGTAAGGATCCAAAAACATTCTCCTTCATTGAAACCTCCTTGTTTTAGTGTCTTTATGCCAAATAGGTGATTGTACGCTTGCAACTAGATTTGAAAAATTAATCTAACGAACTACTTCATAAGAACATCATTTTTTTTTTCAATTTGAGAACTTCATATTTTATTTAATATTATTATTTGTATCATTATACTTGTATTTTCTCTTTGTTGCTCAAAGTATACCATCACATTTTACATTATGTTTCATTAGTATAGCATTAGAAGATTTTACAAAAAATATTTTTATCATTATCATACATTTCATACAAGATATATATAAGAAACTTGATTGAATTGTTAAATATCATTATCTACCATATCTCGTTTTCAAGTATTGAATTGATATTTGAATTGGATACAAGATTGATTATTCACATAAGAAGAAATAATTTTCGAAAATCATGTAATAATTATGAAGAGTGATATCTAGGTTGCATGCACACACTTAGAGTCATTTATAGATACACCACTCTCCGAATCTTCATATGCTTCTAAAGAGTGTAATACAATATGTTTAGCTAACAACATTTTTCCTTCCAAAAACATATTTATATACTTAGAATTTTTTTTAAAATCTCCTTCTAAAACACATTTAAATACTTGGATTTTTGAAATTCTTTTCTCAGGTATTCATTTTCAAGAAATATATTGGTTTCGTTAATTTCAATCCCATTTATATTATCAATCATAAACCCCTCTTCAATTAGACATTAGATGATGATATATAATTGTTTAAAATTTAGAGAAATTCTAGCTTTATTAATGCTTTAAGGAGTTGTAGTAATTTTTTGTGGAGATAGTTATGACTTAAAGTTCTTCTAGAGTTGGAGGTTGTTCCAAATGATTGCTAAAACATTGTTCTTAATTTAAACTTTTCAAACTTATCTTCCTATATTCCCTTTCTTTTATTTAGTTTGCTTCCCCTATTGGTGTTTCCATTGCTTCTTTGAGGTGCAATTGCTAGTGGAATAATACATATATACAAGTTCTGATTAGCACCTTAAATATGCACACTTTGACATTTAAATTTTTTAATTACTTTTCAAAGAGTCATAACAAGGAACATATTTGTGACTTCTTATGGGATACGGTCCTTTACGAATCAGTGGCGGTCTGCCATTGAAAATTATATGTAATGTTGTTACCTTTTCTACACCGCCCTTAAATCTAGTTGCTTCTTCCATTGCCCAAATTTTGTTTGATGAAAAGTAGGACACGCGGGTAAAAAATAAGGATATCCATAGTACACATTTGCCAAAAAAAATTGCCTCAAAATTTAGTAGAAGCATTCCAAGATGTATGTGGTTGTAGTCACAAAATTATGCAGTTTAGACATTTTATTTATCCCGGTCTCATACTACTATTTATAAGGTTATTGAGTAAAGAAAGTACTAATTAACCCCCGTCCTTTGGCCATCTTGTTTTTTTTATTTCGTGATTTGCGACCTATTGCACCCATACACCCAGTCATTTCCAGACATTCCGAGTTATTTTAGCCTCGGCTGGGGCGCCCATGGGCGCCCTGATCCTTCTAACACTTTCTCACCTTTTTTTGGGCCTCTTCTAGCCGTTTTTCATATTTATCTTTCTTAGGGTCGGCCTTTTCGGGGTTAATTATGAAATTAGAGCAACATAACCTTATAAATATAAAGTTACGAGACCATAATGAGGGACCTAGCTCCATACACTACCATCACTCCATCTAGAGTTGCATCCATCTATTGCATTAACATCCACATAGCTCCATCATCAAGGCACAAACTAGGACATATGCATCACACTTCATAGGGGGAGGGATTCTATTCTATTTCATGCATACATGCTATTACATTTTCTACATTTAGCTATTGCTCATTATTTCGCAAAGTGCAACTGAAACAAGAGCACCTAGGGCACCACATGCACACACACACACACACCAGAACTACATCCAGGTCCGAAATGTAGTGCAATGCTCAGTTAGTAAGCCCATTGTTGTGGTAGCTGAGGTCAGTTTGACCCATTCATTTGCATCTTTTTTTAGGGTTTTGATGTTTGGATTTGTGTTTTCTTCATTGTAGGGTCTTTAGTGAATCCATTGATTTTGGTGCTACTTCGGAGTGACAAAAAGGGAATATTTGCGACACTCTTCTGACTCAAAAAAATTCAGATCCTGAAAAGCTGGGAGGACTACAGAACTTAGATCAGGACTGGAGCGACTGAGGGCACCATAGTCCCTTCCTTGGGTGCTCTTGTTTGCCCTTATCCGATAATCACACAATTTTTTGAGCATGGTTACAATAGTCTGTACTTCCATTTTACCAGGTTTCCAGCTCAGCATATCCTCGACATCATTGCGAACCAACTAAGTATTTTATTTCTTTTATTTTACAATTAGGGTTTCATACTTTTGTGCTTAGTTTGCTTGGGTATACATTGTACTTAATTGTTCATTTACTTACTGCTACAATAACATCATATTAGTCTAGAATATTCATATTTTAGTTAATCAGTAACATGCTTACAATCCTTAAATTGCAACATCAACATTAGGTGAATGAGTTATCCAAATGGAAAAACACATAAAAATGATTCACATTGTATTAATAAGAGGGAAAAGGAACTAAAATGAATGGAAGTCATTGGACTTGATACGAAGGGCAGGAGAAAAATGAGGAGTAGCGTCAACACGAAAGATATGTGAACAATATACTACATTTTTTGGATAGGTTTCCTTCAATAGTGAGAGTGGGGTGTCTGTGCGTCATTTCATCATTGTGATAGTATGTTTTGAAGTGACAATAGTCTTTTTTGCAATTTGCAGGAATTTGTTGCAGTGCCGCTTTTCGTGCTTTGCCTTTGGACTTTGGAAGCATGCAAGCCTTTGCAAATGCATGAGAATTCGGTGGTAGATCGATCATCCTTGTCAGTGACCTAGGTCAACTTCCACCTGTCATGGACATCACCTTGTATGTAACCCACTCTTAGGGCACCACATTTTGGAGGGGCTTCAAACTTCCGCCTCGTTGCAAATAGTTTTCCATCAACATGGTTCCAGTTAGAAATACACTTCCTTTCACCGATTACTCCTCAACATTACAACATAGTTCCTCTCTTTGAGGACAAGGAGCTCCTGATGTCATGAACTGATTCTTGCACCTCACTGTAAGAAATTCAAAGCTTCAACAACTCCCCCCATTTATTTACGAAAAAACCCTTGTCGACCACCACAATCTCAATATGTTGAAATCTTTGAATGTTCCAACTTCTTGTTCAGTTGCACAAAGCACTAGACGAGTTATTTTAGGGGGGCTTGATGACGATCAATCACAACACAAAAATCTTCTTTGCATAAAAGAAAAATTCATGCTTATAACTAACTTGTGGCTAGAGGCTGGTCTTGTAAATGGTTCAACAAACAAAATTGTCGACATTGTTTATGATGATTCCTCAACACCACTGGAATTGACTTTATTTATTGTCCTCAAATTTGACAGATACATTGGGCCATGTAGGGATACTGAAAATCCCTGACATGTTCATGTACCACCTATTTCCAGAAGGAATCATAGACAACTACCAATCAAAATGGCTCAGGGTTTAACTATCCACAAGTCTCAAGGTCTTCCTTTGCAGAAAGCCACTATCGACATTGGTGAAATCGAAAGACAAGGTCTTACCTTCATTGCTATCTCTGGAGTCCCCTCCCTTGTAAATATGTGTGTTTCTCCTCCTTTATGTTTTGAATGATACTCATAAAATGGCTCGTAACCTTCTACTTCATAGAGGCTTAACTAAATTTCCTCGCCCCTTCCTCTCACTTCTGAAAAACAAAAAAAATCTCTTCAAAATAAGTATGCTCTTCATGCTTCGTGTCAGTACAATATTTTAGATTGGAATTTCATTTTGTCATTCGTTATAAATATCTACATATGTTTCCTAGCTTTTTTTCTAATAGTTTATCGCTCCTTCCCTCTACATGTTTAAGATTCGTTCACATTATGGTTTCTTTTTGGCACCACTAAATTCTCAATTTTCTTTATTAAATTCCTCCACTATTTTTCCCTACACATAATCCCTTTCGACGTTGTCATTGCGTTCCTTGCTAGTAAAAATAACGCTAGCGCCCTCAACAATTGCCTACTTTGTATAGGCCTTAATTTGACCCTCCCATTAGCCAATGGGATAATTATAGTATATTCTATTTATTAAATATTATAATGGTGCTCTTCACACGTGGTTGGATATACTTGATGGTACGGATACTCATCCAGGTCTTTTTTATTTTTTTTAGGGCACAACACTTAATCTGGGACACCTACGCCACTTTTGCACAAATTATTTAGTCGACTCAAACTAAGAGAAGGAAAATTTTCCACTCAACTCATTTAACGTAAGTAAAGTCGATTCGCATTTGTCAAAATGCACAGAGAAAAGTTTTATAGCTCCGGATTATGATCGGGCTCGCTGTGTGGAAGCTCGCCATAGGACTGTGGTGCGGCAGGTAACTGCAAAAGGAGGAAAAAAAACATTTCACTGTATAGTTTATCACATTTGAAGAAGCCGAAAGAGGAGAGAAAAACAGTAGATTCAGATATTTCATTTTTTTTGAGTTTGATTCGGGGAAATTTATACTGCACATGAGCACTGTGGAGCACATAAATGCAAAGGTATGGATTTTATTGCTGTAGCAAAAAATAATATCATAAACCTAAAACCTTTTGTAATTAGCAATTTATTCATCGTCAGCGGCCACGAATTTTCTCCAGGATAATTTATAAGTAGCAATTTATTCATCGTCAGCGGTCATGAATTCTCTCCAGGATAATAATAATAAATCATCTCGCCAGAGGGGTGGAGGGATTCGAACCCCCGACCACAAGAATAAGAAAATTAGGGTTCAAAAGGCGGAGGATGATGAAGATGACGCCCTGCCAATTGGGAAGGTTTTGATTAGAAAAGGAGTTAGACCCATCAAACGAAAAGCGCCAATTTCCAATACCCACATCGAGATTGAGAGCAAAAGTGACGACTCTTCATTGCCCAATGATTCTAGGGTTTCTAGGGTTTCGAGGTTTAGAGAGGGTGATATGGTATGGGCAAAGGTGAAGTCACATCCATGGTGGCCCGGCCAAATTTTTAATCCTGCGTTTGCTACAGCCACGGCCAAGAGGTCCCGTAGGAGTGGACATGTTCTTGTGGCATTTTTTGGTGATGCCACTTTTGGATGGTTTGTTGAGGCCAATTTGATACCGTTTGAGCCCACATTTAGGGAGAAATCCAAGCAGACGGTTTCTAAGAGCTTCATCGAGGCTGTTGAGGATGCTGTGGATGAACTGCACAGGCGTGCTGCATTGGGATTGATGTGTAATTGCCGGAATAGCTTTAATTATGGTTCAGCTAGGGAGGGTTATGTCGAGGTTTTGGTGCCAGGGTGGGAACAGTCTGTTGTTTATCCTGATAGGCTGGTTGAGGAAGCTAGGGATGGTTTTAGGCCTGGGCAGATGGTTGATTTCGTAAAGAGAATGGCTGTGTCCCCTTGGAGTGGGGAGGACAGGACTGTTGGGGGGATCAAGTATGCTGGTGAAGTAAGGGCGTATCGAGCGGCGACTGCTGTCCCGGTGTCTGCGAAGTATCGAGAAGACTTGGGGTTTATACAGAAAAGGTCCGAAGGCCTTTTAGAAGTCTACGATGTTGCCGTTCAGCAATTGCCCGTTTCTGCAAAAGGTAAGGTAGAAATGCTGGGTTTTTTCATATTTTGCTTTGTATTTGGACAGATTTGCTTTTCAATGTCAAGGATGGGATGTATAGGATTAAATGTTCTACCAAACATTGGTACCAAATTTTATGGCCAGGATGCTGAGCCAAATATACGAAGGAGGAGTACCTACTTTTACGATTGGCTCTTTTCTAAAATGATTATAATGTGTATACATTTCAAACAATTGAAAATTTCATTATAGAGATTTAAATACACTTTATTTATTTGTGATCATGTGTCATGTTTCTGGTGGATGGATTAAAAGTGCCAACTGAATTAATTCATTTTTTCTTGTGTCATGGGTGACATATGGATCACACTGACGTTCTAATTGTAAATAATTTATGTCAATTATTTGGTTTCTATCTTTATTATCAGCCATTAACTCTTAAAGAATGCAGTTGCATGCAGATACATGTTTGGTTGCCTTGTTGCTTATGAATATGTAACTCTTAATGACCGCAATTGCATCCAGAGATGTTTTGAAAATGAGAACCCGTGGAAAAAATCTAAAAAAAATGATTGAATACTTAGATTTATATCAATATTGTAGGGCACCGACAGTTTCCTACAGTCGGTCTGTGTGGGCACTGATTTCTTATTCTTAAGTCGCCATTTTCCTTTGCATCTGTTAAACCATTATGTTTTTAAAACTCTCTTGTATCTGCTTTGGATGCATGCAAATGTTAATTCAATTACTTTTAATGGTTAGGACTTTTTGGACTAGGATTCTTGCTCATTTAACTTTACCCTTAGTCTACATATAAAAGGCATGACACAATTTCAAGTTCTTGATTATAAATTTGTCTTTATCTATCAGATATTCTAATAAAAACATTGTGTTGGTCACGAAAAACTTTTGGTTTGGTCAAAGCCTTTTTAATGATTTCATCTTATCTTAGCCATGTTTTCTGAGTTTATCGAAGGGGCATACATTATTAAATTGTAAATGTCTAATTTGATTTTGTTGAGAATAGCTATCTTTTCTTGACAAATTTTTTATATTGTCTTTAAGATGTATAAGCTGTAACTATTTATCAGGTATCCAGAGGGAGCCAGTGGCCCGGTTCTCTGTAAAGGATCAGAATGGGCATTCTGAACCGACTGATGGAGAACGGATGTCTATTGTAGAAGTTCAAGCTAGTGAAAAGGAAGACACATATTTGTTTAAAAGGAGGGATGTAGTTAATGAAAAGCAATATCGTGCAATTGGAGGGTCTCTGATGAAAGGCATAAAAAAGTTTGAAATTGATCAGGAAACTACATTGTTGGGTGATGCAGACGAAGCAGGTGATGTTAGCAATTATTTATTTAAGAAGAGAAACCAGCAAGTGGAGGGCAAGGCCGTTGACAATAAAGCGAGAAGGAAGAAAGCAGAGCAAGGATTGCGTAGGGAACCACATGGTCTTGAAGAAGTAAATAAAAGAAAAAGGGAAACCAATGATCAGACATCTCATCTGGATGAGGCCCATGCTGTTGAGAATAAAGAAGAAAGGAAGAAAGCAGAACAGGGATTGCCCAGAGAACAACACAGTATACAAGAAGTAAAGAGAAGAAAAAGGGAATCTACTGATCAGACCTCATATCGAGATAAGGAAGCACAGACTGTTGATAATAAGGAAGGAAGGAAGAAAGCAGGGGAGGGATTTTACAGAGAAAAACACAATCTACATGAAATAAAGAGAGAGAAAAAAATAACCACTGATATGACCTCACATCTGGAGAGACGGAACAGTGCAGATAAGCACTCTTTGAAAAGAAGGATAAGTGAAACTGAAGCATTGAAAGATTGTGCTTCAAATACTGATCAAGAGATTCCTCAAAGAGTTCGTCTGAAATTTGATTCTGATGATTCAAATAAAGAATCCTTCTTAATTAAATCTATAGGAAGTAGTGCTCCTCAGATTGAAGCTACGAACAAGGTGCCAACATTATTGCCAAAGAAAAAATATAAGAAGACTGTTCAGGTTGGTGCTGAATCTGAAGAAACAGCTCAGATAGGACAGACAGAGGCATTTGTAGGATCCCTTTTGAATACAGAACATGAGACTCATGATGGAGTTAGTAATGTATCAAGAAAAAAAGATAAGGCAAAGAATGAAGCTTCTGTAAAAGACAGTGTAGGGAGGAGCAAGGTTGCTGGAGTCATATTCAACAAAAGTTTGCCTAAAGTATCATCGAAGAAAAAATCTGCAAAACCTGTACACATTGGCAAGGATTTGACTGGAACTGTACTGCATGGGAAGGTTGCTCCTAGCAATATCTTATCAGAGAAGGCCATTGAAGGTGGTGGAGAGGGCATAACTAAAGATGGAACAGTTCATGAGAATCACACAGCAGATTTGGGAAACAGTAAGTGGGATGCAGTTGAAAAAGACGGAAATATCTTATGTGCAAGACTAGAGGAAGGAGTTTCAACAAAATCAGATCAGTTTGAGGTGGATGTATCAATTGGATTGAGAAGTGTGAAAGAAACATTAGCAGATGCTGGGAATCTCTTATATTCAAATAATGGGGCTCAGGAAAGTGAAGTAACAGCAAATGAGGATATTCAAAATATAGATGATAGTGTCACGCTGATGAATAATGAACTGCAATATGATGCATGCCATGATTCCCATTTGGAAGCCATACATTCAAATGATGGCGGTAATTCGCGTCTTGAGAAGAAAGCTTCTTGTCATAACTTTAAGATTCCGAGTATTGCAGAGGGTCAGGGAATAGATAATTCTCTCAAACTTGTATCAGAAAATACCAACGAGAATCTTCTCAAACTGGATGACGTCATTAAGGGGCAAATCAGGAGTTATGATGAAGGAGAGGCCTCCCAAGTATCTGAAACACATTACGTTGATGGTCATTCTGTTATGTTTGATGTTGAGAAATCCAGTCCAGGGATAAAAGAGGATATTGATAATGTTTGTCTAGCCTCTGAAACAAGTACAGATGTTGGACATCGGTTGAGCAATGAAATCAATGTTGTTATTGGCACAGCTTTAGTATCTGCTGGTGAAGTAGTTGAGGTTGTTTGCCAGAGTCCAAAGCTTAAGCCTATATCTGATCACATAGTTGGGAACAAACAAGAAGGATTTAATAGACTTGTGATATCAGCCTCGTCAGGTGTAAAAGAGCCATGTAGTGACAACAGTCAGCCAATGCCATCTACTGTCTCTAAGCATGCTATGAACTCATTGGACAAGCTAGCAGTTGGAGATGTGTGTACAGATATATATGATGGCAATCATGATTCTCATCCTGATAGAAGGGGCGAAGCTAAAGAGGATGATCAAGGATGTTCATCCTTACCATCAGGTGAAGATCAAGGTATTGAGTGTTTTGCGAGAAATGTCGATTCAGGGTTTCTTCTTCATCAACTGTTGAATGATTTAAGGTCCATTGCAATAGATCCATTCTATGGCATTAAATGGGGTGGCCAAGTAGATTTAAACAGGGTGTTTTTGAGATTCAGGTCCTTAATGTATGAGAAAATTCAGGATTTATCATATATTGCAGACACATCTCTGAATGGTTTGCCTTCTATTGGCATTGAAACAGAAAATGAAAATAAAGAGAACAAAGCAGTTGAAAGGCCTTTGATGTCTTTGTCAGGTTATGTGGAGGCTAATGGTAAGGATGCCTCTGATAATGCAGTTATTTGGTCAAGATCAAGTGAGGCTGAACAGGGCACTGCCTTCAACATACAGCCTGTTACTAAGCTTTCCAATGATATGAATCAAACCAATGAAGCAGGCTCTCAAACAAATGAAAACAAGAAAAGAAAACTCGATGCTCGGTCTGCTGACCATTCAAAAAGTTCAAAGCAGGCATACAGTTCTCCCAAGAAGTCTAGTTCAAAAATCAGTGCAAAAAGACATTCTGGCATTTCTGGAAGGGATTCAAGAGAGTCAGTTCGACATAAAAAGAGGCCCAGCCAATCATCTGATTCGCGTAAAACTCCGGAGGAGCCAATGGCACTCTCCATGAAATTTCCACAAGGTTTTGCCTTGCCATCAGAAGCACAGTTGAAAGCACGTTTTGTGCGATTTGGGCAATTAGATATTTCAGGAACTAGAATATATTGTCACACAAACTGTGCTCGAGTTGTTTTTAAGTCTATGTCTGATGCAGAAGCAGCTTTCAAATATGCAACTAAGAATAGCTTGTTTGGTCAAGCGAATGTGAAATTTAAGCTTAAACAAATGTTTCATCCAAAGGAGGAGGCTGTTACACTGCAGGGCGGTCTTGAATCACAGAACAGAGGATTTGAGACATTACAGGGTAGTGTTGAAGTGCCCAAAGAGGTAAAACTTAGTGAAGAAGTGCCTTCCCCAATGCCAGATGTGAAGTTCAACATGTTGGATGCTAGTATTCGAGACGAACCTCCTCAATTACCAGATATTGAGATGCATGATTTGTGTCCATTGCTACCATCTGATAGACCTAGGATTGAAGAAACATCTGATGATCCTCCTTCACATGAGGCTTACCCATCACCATTAGTCCAGTTGAAATCCTGCTTAAAAAAGCCTGATGAATCAGGGAATAGTAATATTAAGGAATCTACCCGTGTAACTTTTCTCCTAGATAAAGAGCATAGGCATGATATACATGATATGAAAAATGGGTTTTCTCAAATTGAAAGTTGTCGTGACTCTGTGCCGCTTGTAAGCCCCTCTCATCATAATGCAATAGCACCTGATCCACCAGATATTTCCGGTCAAATGATGTACCTTCTGAAGAAATGTAATGAAACAGTTGGTGACATTAGAAGCTCTATTGGATATGTACCATATCATTTATTCAGTTCTAGTTCTTGAGGAGACTCTTTTGTAAAGAAAGCATCACATCCTCATAAGTTGTAGTGTATACTGATGGTTTGCCTTGGCAATTTCACCAAAATACTAAGGGACTTAGTACAATTATCCAACTTTTCAGAATGACTTCTAAAATTGGAAGTTTTCCTAGAAAGCAGCTTGGAGTTTTTTTGCTAGAGTTTTTCTTTTTAGCACAAGAGAAAAGGAGTTTAATTGGTCTTTAATTTGTTTCTCCTTTTAATCAATGATGCCTGTGGTCATGCTTTGGAGGTTGATTTTTACGTGCATGTCTTCGATGTGATATATAACTTGATTTGGTAAGAGACTTCGTTAGCCATATACATATTAGGTGAAGAACAGTAAATTTGCACGTTTTGTAGCATTTATCTTTTCATCTAACATAAACGCACCCGGTTAATGGAAATGTGGTATGATAAGTAAATCAACCCCTGGTGTATAACTATGATTTAAGAAATAATGTTTTTTAAGGACTTCACAGGGACCATTGGAATCTTAATCAAGATTTATCGTAATAGATAAGTAAAAAATCTCATTGGAACTGGTGGGAACATTTCTTAATTATGCCATGTTAGAGAAATGCTGAATTTCAGGGAGATTTTAGGCCAAAAATCACCATATATCAATGTTTGTGACTCGTGAAAGTAGTCAGTTAAGGGCTTTGTAGTGGCCAGCTCTGTGTTTAGTATAAACACACAGGCATGCAAGCGGAAAAGAAAATGTAGTGACTTGGTCCTCCTAAAAACAGGGGAGTATTAACACAGTTGGGTCATTTGACTGTGGAATTATTGTTTTCGACTCTGCTTGTTTTGTTGCACGAAGGCAAGCCTTTTCCTCAATGGCTGAAAGTTAGACAGTAGTATCACTATGATGGAGGATTATGATTTACTAGCCACTATTTCAGATGAGAGTATGTTCCACATAAAATCACTTCGATAAGAGAAGGCAAATTGCATCATATTTAGTTCCATGCCGCTCGAGGATAATTGAACACACACGGCACATGCGTGTGAATACACAGTGAACATGCGGTCTGTATGATTACTTTTTCGTATTACAATCGTAAGTTTCTTTTTAATGGCGATTTCCTTATGCTGGTAGATGAGATGTAAACACCTAAATAGTCTTCGAGTTATTTGGGCTCTTCTTCTTAATGTTGTGAATGTACTTTGCATTTTTTAAAAACAATTGTCGAACCCTATCAATTCTAGATTGTCACATATGTTCCAATCTTTAAGCTTTATAAATTTTAGAAATCAATATGGGCTTCTCTTTAATAGTTGTCGACAACTAATACTTGAGATTTGTTGTTAGTAGACATTGACAAAAAATACTTTAGGTTTGTGGTTAGTAGTTATTGACAACTAATACTTGAGATTTGTTGTTACTTAGTAGTTATTCATAAGCGTTACTCTAGAATTCTTGTTTGTGGTTATTTACAAGTAATATATGAGATTTCTTGTTTTTAGTTATTGACAAATAATACTTGATTTGCATGTAGATGTCTTGGCTGTTAAACTTGACTACCAAATAAGTCAAGTAGTTGCCTTACTATTACTTGTGTTAAATATGAGCTAATTCTCATTGTTGTAAAACTTAATTTTAGACATGGTAAAAATACAAATTTAAAATTGTTGGCAAGAGAAATCCAGAAGAGCAATTGAAATGTAGTGCACATATTGCACATTTGGTGTAATTTTAACTTACCACACCCCTTGAGATGTCTGTTACTAGTACTCTTTGATGTTTTTCTTTGAGGATTTATGTTGGGTATTATAGGCCTACCTTGTGTTATTATGGGGACAATGATTGGTGTATGCGCAACATGGGGACGACCTATACTAGCAAATGGTCAAGCATGGCAAATGCCGTGTACGATTTTAGAATGTATGCTTCAGTAATCATCAAAATGAATAATTTAATAATTCAATTCTTTATAGCAAGTAGCTTTGGAACTTTCCTATCTTCTTATTCTTTTATTTGTTTTATAGCGTGTAAAATTTAATCAACCTTCACTATGTTTTATTATGGTACTCGAGTCCAATGGGTAGCTCACCAAGCTTTTGATCGTAGCTATTGCATGAGGTTTGGAGGCGTGGTGGGTGGTCACTACAGGTTGGATGAAAAATAAACTGGAATTTTTGAAGTGTTCTAGACCTTGAAATGTTCTAATATGCTAAAATCCTTGGGTTTTCCATTAAACGCGGTTGTCAAATTAAAAAAATCAGAGCTCGAGTACATGTCACTAGATGGCGCCTCTAAAATATTCAGGGATTGACTGCTCTAAGACTATCTCTGCTCGTGAGACTGATTAAAGACAAGTGTCATGGATTAACATGTGGAGCTCATCAGCTATCCCACATTTCTCATACTGTCCAAGATCTAAACACTCTTTCATGTTTTAAGAACATCATGTTGATGTTTGACATGCATAGAGCTTTAAAGTTATGTCATTTCAAAAGATATGCAGGAAAATGATTAAATTTTTTTTTGGAGGAAATGTGTTTGTACTCAGCAGTCGGGGCTCTCTCACGACTTGTCTGAGGATTTTATCTAGGTCTATACAAGATGCTGATGATGGACGTGTTGATGATTGGTGAAGTAGGATGACACATAGCCCAAGGTATTTAAGACTTGTGGGGAGAGGTGGCACTAATGGATACCACATGTCATCCATTAGTGGCATCCATAAGGAAGACTGAGCCCGAGGCTCAAATTGAGGCCACATGTATCAAATCAATGAAGGCTCGGTTCTAAGGCATAGATAAAGGAAGTTACATGGTGTTAAGTATTTGGGTGTAGATATTGTCATGAGCTTAAATTTGATGGTTTAACTCAATACAATAGTTATCTTAAGGAAGTCAAGTGAGGCTTGACACAGCTATGGTATTTTTGTCATATATTTTAAGTGGGATCTCTACATCACGTGCAACTAGTGCCACTAAAAGGTATTGGAGAGAGATTTGTATTAATCTAAAGTTTCAAGATAATAGTGAAGGGATTCTAGATATATTCTTGATTGAGTTTTTGGTATATTTGAGATGTGTTGAGTCTAATGATTCCCAAATTGCTCTCTGAATATTTTGGGTTAATATGGTCTTTTCTAGAATATTCCTTTAGGTCATCTCTCCCTTCAGGGCCCCACTAAAGTGCATTGAGGAGTTGATTAAGAGGTGAAGAATTGATCTCCTCAAGCAAGTGGTAGTTTCCTATCCATCCATTCTCCCGAGTTTTAGGGATGTGCATCTGTCTTCCTTAGGGATCTTCATCTGTGTTTTCTCAAGGGTCATTTTTGAGATCAAAATGGTTTATTCTTAGGCTAAATGTGTGTTTTTTGCAATGTTAATTTGGAAAGAGTGATCCATACATGCTTCAATCTCTCCATTCATTGGTGAATGACTTATTCTCAAATAGTGTTGACAAATGGATCCTCTTTAACCTTTGATTTCTTTTAGAGAGAATATTCTAATTAACCTTGCTTTCTATTTTTAAAGGACATTTTATAAGTTGTGAGAAGAATCCTTCATATGGATACTTTAGGATATTGATAAAATTTGGTTGTCCTAATTAAGAACTTTTTTCCAGTTTTATGAGCAATTGAATAGTGATAATCTTTCTTGGTTCAAAGAAAAAGAATTGTAGAATGTTGAGAAAGTATTGTGGTTTTATCAGAAGGCCTTGATTATGCATATCATTATTTATTTATTGATCATTTTTTTTTATGTTGTGTAGATATGTATAATTGTTGACTTACAAAACCCTTGCATGTCTTCATTTCTTTTTATCTTCTAGAATTGTCCCAATATCAGTATGCTGTCATTATATGATGTTTTGTTATGATGAGTATTGAGGGGTATGTGCAAGATCGTATCACTATTTGTCTAAAGTGATAGTAGAATGTGCACTAATTATGTAGAATAATGCATTCCATTGATTATCATCTTTTCACTTTGTTTAAATGTTTGTGACTCCTTGCCTAATGTTCATTCACTAATCATAGTTCATTTGTCACTTTTTTGTTAATATTTTCATTCACTACCATGTCTTACTAAAATATCACTTTTCATTTGTCAATTCTTTAAGGTTTCAACCATTATAACTTTGGATTCATCTCTGTAAACTTTCCTTTTAATATTTTGTAGCTCTACAGAGAAATTAGCTTGTAGATTATGGAGAAAATAATCGTTATGATTTTCTTAAGTGAATCCCAAGCCCATTCTTAGGTATCCTAGCGACAAAAAACTGGGTGGGAATTCATAGTGCTTAGGCTACTTGGTTGGGGTTGATGTACTTAATTTTCATTATCGTTGTCATTTGGCATAGTTTAGGTTGCTCTAGAGTCTCTCCCTATGTATCACAAAACCCAAAGAGAGGGAGTTTAACCACCCTCGCGTTTTTGACCTTAAGTCTACCATTTATAGGTGAAGGAGAAACTCACTACAATGACATATCTTGCTATCTTCACTCATTTTTATCATGGTAGAGATTCGAGAGCCAAAAATCTAGTGTTGTTGCTGATGTCACTTTTAAGTGATGTCTTAACCTTTTTAAGTTTTAGAATCTCTAATTAACATACTTAAAAAGGATGAATAATGTTATAGATGGATATTCCAATTTAATTAACTTCCAACATTAATTGCATAAAGTAGAATAACACTTTTCAAGGTGACTATTGATCTAGAAACTATCAAAACACAAGGGAAAAATTATACTTAGCTGATTTTGTGTGAATCCGGAAGAGTCTGAATGGTCTGAGTGATGGAATAAGAAGATATGGATCCGAAGATGCTTTGTTGTTGAAACTAGAACATGAAACTGAACCTGGTCAAAACCTTACTACTCAGTCTATAACATTTGTACGGTTTTGACCCCTTTGTACAATCTTGGACCTGCATGGAATACGGGTTTCCAACTTTTTGAGTACTTTTTCTACCTAGAAATGTAAGTCATTATACGTCAATATTCTTCGCTTACCTTCACAATGTTTTTGTAAACTCTTCTCAAACACTCAAACCCTTGTAGTACAAGGAGTTCTTGCAAAACAAAGTTAGGTGGGTTGTGGGCATCCATATGCACTGCTAACGTTATCATTACTCCAAAGAGGGCTCAAACCACACGTCATGCTCCTAGCATGTGATATCTACCATAGTTAAATAAGAACTTGACAACTATGCTTTGACAATGCTTGAGTTTCACACTTGTTCAAATGCTTGGGAAGAGTTAATTTCCTTACTTGTAGGGTGAAGATGAAGAATCCTAAACCTGGGAGGAGACTTCATACTAGTAGAGGGTGCTGCCCTAATGGATATGTATAAGTTATTTCACTATTTAGGGAGATTTGAGTGCCTTTAGCGCTTACTTTAGCATGAGGAGATCATAAAGTGCCAAGATTCTAAAGGAGGTATGATTAACTTGCTTAGATATGCTTCTAAAGGTTATTATGTAGCGAAAGGATGACCAAAGGGGTATATTTTCTCATAATAACATGTTGGAACTGAAAGAATTAGCTCAACACATATAAGTCTAAAACCATGTAATAGGGTTATGATTGACATTCTCCAATTCTGACTGAAACTTACAGTTTTGAACATGAGGGAAAAATGATATCTCAACTTTTTAGGCCTAAGCATGGATGTTTCTAGATGTATTGTATGTTGTTAAACTTCAAAGTCTAACAAGATAGAGGTGTGCAAATTTAAGTAAGTTTATGAAATGCAATAAGGGTTTTCTAAGCAAGGGTGATGGGATTCCATTTGTCTATGCAGGTGTGCAATGTCAAGATGAAAAATGTCAAAGGATAGATTTCCAAATTTGAGTGTCTACATTCCCCCCTTTAAGTATGAAATGAAAATTACATGTTTAAAAGGAAAATATACTTAAGTGTGTATACAAACTTTGTCTTTGCTCAAAATAAATAAAAATTGCAGTGTCCCATTGTGTTGGTGTTGGCATGCTAAAAAATGAAACCTGAAACACAAAGTGTAGTCAATGCCTAAGATAGGAAACTGAACTTTAGCTCAAAAATATAATAGAATTATTGTAAATTAATGTGCAACAATGAATTACAATAGAGATACAAAACATGGAAGGAATACACATGTTTGATAAACAGAGGGAATATGCTCCCGTTCTACTGACCTAGTGATGATGAATTTGTTGAACTCTAATGAAGAATTATGATGCAGAAGCATCATGATCTAAGCTATGTACACAATGTAAATATTATTATTTTTATGCATTCATAGTGTGATGGTGTTTAGGATGTCTTCTCAAGTCGATAAGAAGGCACTAAAAAGCTTTAATTGTTCTTAAATAGGTTGAATACTCTTAGCTTGGAATTTCCCTCCAAATCAGCAAAAAATTTAGTTTAGAATGTTAAAATAGGAGGGATATAGTAATATAAGGTCCATAGTTGATTTGAGGAATATCCAAAGTTAGGAGTTGTTGAAACAACTTCCTAAACCTTCTTAACCACTATTACTTCGTCAACTTGCTTATATAGCCTCTTTCTACATAATTTTATCCATTATGGACGATTTCAACCCCATTAGGATCAAGAGAGTGAAAATACAATAAATAATGATGGATAAAGTTGTTTGATCATATCTTGACAAGTGAATAAAAGATTTCTTAGTGCAATGAAAAAGCCTTTAGTAGGAATTTTTGTACATGAAAAATTGTGTCTGAATATAAATCATATTGTTCTAAGAAGAAATGTTAAAAGTTTGTTGAAGTTTTCCATTCTTATGAGATGTATTAATGTGGATAGATGTGTATAAATGAAGATAAGGTTAATTTTTTCATTATAATTTGCAAATATCCACATAGATGTACCTTGTTTCTCATAATTGTATTGTGTTTTAGTGGAAAGCTTATTATGCAGATATATAGAGACATCTTAAGGCCAAAATGATTAAAGGATGAACTTATATAATGATCCCACAAAGCTATTGGAACATGTTAGGGGTGATGGAAAGGTCAGATAAGAAAGGTATGCAACTTTTCCTCATATAGGGCTTGTTTAAACCCTCAACTAGGGTTTTAAGATAATTTATACATATCTTTATTATTCTTGAGAATTAAGGGCTATAAATGGGAACATATCATCTAGAGGAGGTACCCTTCACATTGCAAAAGAATTCGGGAAGTTTCATAACTACATATATAAGATATTCTTGACATTCCTAGAAAAAGTATGTTAATCCATCTAGAGACCTAATTCCCATATATAAAAAGTGGAGTGTGCAAATTCCATAAGGAATTAGAATGTAAAATTTTGTGATCATAAAGTAGAGGAAAAAGGGTATCTGAAAATTTTATCAATAGGTTTTGGAAGCAAGTTTATTACAAATTACACTAAAAAGACATAAAACAGGGCTACTAGTTGATATGAAAACAAGTTACTATATATAAAAGGAAGATTTTGAAGAAACAAGTTGGGAATCAATTTTTATAAGAATATGTATGATGGCATGTCTAAGATGGATTGAATATGATTGTTTTATGTCTCTAAATTGTTAGATTCTCATGTTTTTAGCTTGGCTTTCTCATGAATGAATAGAGATAGTGAAGGAATGATCTTGTGTTAAACTAACAATATTAAAGAAATTATTGGGTTGTAAACAAAGTGTTGTAAGTCAACCAAATCTCTATTAATGCGTTATTTTTAATAACACTCTGAATATTAATACATTTGTGTGGAAGTAAGGACAAATCATCTTACTACCGTGAGAAACACAATGCACAATATTGTCCTATTATAGTTTTGAAATAGGTTTGAAGGAGATAACCAAAAGAGTATGATTATGTGAGGAGTGAATGAAAAATGATTGGGTGTATGTTTAAATGCACGCACATGAAGGATTTTGAATCATCTTGACAACAGGAAAGGAAAATCCATGGTTAAATGAGTATGAAGAGTCATCTCAATAGTAGATATAGTTCAATGTTTTGCATGAACTCTCTTGTACATTGGAGGGTGCATTTTTTTTTATAATATAGTGAAAATTGTCCTTTTTAAGGTAACAACTTGTATTTAAGTTTATCATCATTGTTTGGGTAGAGGAGCTTCAATGAAAGCATGATTGTGAGTGGAAGAATTACCTAATTATAAATGGGATGAAACTTAAGAATAAGTGGATGCAAGAGACAAAGAAAAGTTAAATTCCTTGTATAAAGGATCTAAACGAGAGTGCACAAGTAGGGAGCTTATAGAAGATATAATTAGTTTCAAGGAAAAATATTCATGATGAATGTCTAGATTTAAAGACAAAGTGTGTCTAAGGAAAGGTTATAATAGGAAGAAGTATGACTATAAATAAATGGAGATGTCAGTTTAAGGATTTAACACAGTAGCTTCAAAAACCCATATGATACTCATAGTATGAGAAAAGGTGTTTTTAGGTGCAGTAATAAGAGAGGAGTCATAGTGGTTGTAATAGGTTGGAAACATCATCTAAAGGTCCTTAAGGACTTAGTAAAATTGTTCAGATTGTTCAACACCAAATCTTACAAGAAGAAAAGTTTTATTGTTATGCTCATCATCAAGGTTCTTATGATCTTATGAATCAAGAATATAACTGTGGGTATATGTTTAAGAACATTAAATTATAAGGTTGTTATTAAATTGGGGGTGGTCAGTCCTCAACTGGGTCAATGAGAGTTTGATGTGTTAGGTCCAAGTTCCAACCTAACACATGAATGCCAAAGAGAAGAACCAAAAAAGGAGCCGAAGCACCCTTCAAGGAGGAAGACCGTGTATCAATGTCATTCAACAATTATGATAGCTTCCCCTTAAGTGTAAAAAGGACAAGAAAATTTTTCTAATGAAGAACTTAGCTGCTTTGATACCTTCCAAAACCCCAGAGGCCATACTGCTACAAACATATCCAAACACGATATACAAGATAAATAAGTTCCCCCATACTCTTCCCATCTGCCACACAACTAAGTAGAAACTAAATAAAATTGATTACGTGCTAAAATTAGGTGGAGAAAGGAGAACCATGCCCCCAATGTGCCCAAAAATGAAGATGAAACTAAGTATTATGGAGAAAGAGAGGCAATACTTCATGCTCCCTGAAATTGTGTCAAACCGAGTCGATTTGAGTATAAAACCATATGAATATGTTGTAACAGTGATGAAAACCCTGATAATGTTGACAAATTTAGGGAAAATACCCCTTGAGAAAAATCGTGTAATAGGGTCACAACCGTCTATATGGACTTTGCCAGGCTATATAGTTTTGACCCCATGTAGATTTGGTTAAATTCATGTGCCCGAGTCTAATTATGAGGCATTTTTGTCTGCCCCTACACATATTTACACCTAGAAATATGATTGTGTCTATTGGAAATGTAGAATAAAACCTCAGATGTTTTCCCTCTCTTTTGAGGTATGTGCAATGAGAATTTTAAGAGGGTGAATCAAAATAAAATATGTATATCTATGCCCGATATGCTGAGAACCAGTAAAGAACCTCTGAAATAATGTTACGGTGGCCACCAAGAAGGAATTGTACCTACAGTGGGGGATGCACATGATAGAAACCATGACGCAAAATAAGAGCAACAAGAACAAGAATCATAATAACAATAACAATGTCAGTCAAAAAATGCATGCAAAATAAGGGACATCCATGGTTTGCAAGATCACATCAAGGCATGTGAGCCTACAATCAAGAGTTACACAACCACACAAAAGTCATAATTCCACAAACACGATACACCCATGATGTCACAAGAAAAACTAGGCACTTAGGCCATAATCGGAGTAGAAAACAAACATACACACACACACTCACACAAATAGTAAGTGTGTATGAAAACTAAGTGTATCCAAATGAACAAAGAGCATATGATATGAAAAGAGCTATTGAAGCAATAACTATAAGTGCTACACAAGACACATGTGTTAGTACTATTAGTTCAAAAGATAGCAAATACACAATATATATGTAATCAAACATGATGAGAAAAAAATGAACTATAATGGAAATATGGCATCTAGATATAGTATGCAAAAGTATATGCCCCCTGTTAGGAAATCAATTATTTAGTGCTCCACGGTTGATAATATAACAGTAATATTATAATGTAATTTGGTGACATTATTGTTATGTAACAATAATGTATATTAGGAGTTTGTTGTGTACGTGAGTTTACAAATATTTATGGAGGAGTGGTTGTAGCCACCTCCTTGATTATAGGAGAAGTTCTCCTATATAATTGTATTGTTCATATGATATAATAGAGGATTATTATTGTCTTTCGAGAAGCTGAATAGAACTAAATATTTTTCTATATTCTATTGTGTATTCTGAACCAAATTCAAGATTTGGTATTAGAGTGATGGAATCTGAGTTAATGTAGGGGGCAGAGTCATTGTAATTTTTGATAGCCCCAACCGATGAGAGTTTATTTTTAAAGAGAACTGGACTGTAGCATATTGTGTGTTTTGTTGCTGGTTCTGGCGTTGTCTATTTTTTTTTCTAACCTGCATGTACTACATCCCCCCTTTATTGTTGGTGCATTCATCCATTTTCCCACAGATTAGCAAAAATTAGGAGACTCAGCTAAACGTCTTGAAGGTGAAGAAATCTTTGTGTATGCAGTCCTTGCAATTGTAACGTGTGGAGGATTCTGTTCATGTGAGCCCGCTCTAGGAGGATATTTGTAAAATTTCGAATTGATTTGTGAATTGTGTTTGGAGTCTAAGGTGTAAAACCAGATCTCTTCTCTGACATATCCAGTTAGAGTGGATTTATTGTGTGCCAGTCGATTCTTACGTGAAGACTCCACCAAATCTGTTTCAGATCTGCGCATACCACGAGGAAATTTACATGAATATGTGAATGCATTTAAAAGATTGGTTTGATTACTATTTTGGCCTGTGTACCCCGATATTACGCCCGTGAATTTTCTCCACGTGCTCCTATATTTGTGTGGAGATCTGCAATATTAGCGCCATTTTTCAACCTTTGACGGGAAACTAAAAACCAGTGCATGTGAATGTTGTGTCTTGACGGCCTGCATCAGGGATTGACTGACATAACTCGTTTTTTGGTATATTCTCTTGATTTGAGAGAATAATTAGTTCATGTGATGGAATTTGAGTGATCATTATAAATCATTGAGCATATAATCATTTGCACCTGCCCAGCTCGTAGATCTGCATCCAAGTCTTAGTTTCCGCATCAAGACACAGAGGGAGACGTCATTTGGGTGCAGCCACATCATTTGGGTGCCACGTGTCTCTATATATCCATGTGCAAGTATGCAACATAGTGGATGGTTTGGTAGAAATTCGTGCATCGAAGACCTAAATCGAAGGCAATTTGAAGGTGACATGTAAATTAGTTGTAAGCTCTCCACCACGTAAGTATTTGTGTCACTAGATTCTATTCGAAATTTGAGTCATTTTGTTATTTTAATAGTATATGTCAAAATTTTAATCAATAGCTTTTAGCTATATTAAAATTTTAATTATTTGTAAAAAAGGGTGCATTTTCGGTTGTATCCGACACCTATCTCACAATGGTCAAGAAAAGAAGAAAACAATGTATTCTCATGGAACCAATTACCATGGAGAGAGACATAAAAAATATACAAGATCAAGAAAATTCAGTTATGCTAAATTTTAGAAGAAGGATATGAAGGTGACAGTTTTGAACCACTTAGATCTCTAAAAAGAAAAAGGTTGACAGCTAAAGAATACAAAGACCATCTTTTACGAAAAATGAGAAGTTCAGAAAAGAAGTTCTTCTGAGCACATTTCTCTGACCTAAGCGGTAAATAATGGAGGAAGGAGGCATCGGAGGAAGGAGGTCGAATAGCGACCTCTCGTCAGTCACCAACAATGGGGCCGCGCAGAAGCTGTGGTGGCATATGTATGGTGTGAGTATATGATTTTTAGTGTGGTTTCCATTTTCTCAATGTGCTTCAGTTTGCAGTGTTCCTGTTTTGTGTGGTATTTGATGGATGTTGGAAAGAAAGTTGTGTTGGAGCGCAGATGACTGTCAGTGATCCTCTGACTGACTTGGTCCTTTGACTGCCGTACTTCTTTGGAAGATGGTCAGCTAGAAGAATACGTTCACTAGCATTAGTGACCATGTGCAGCAAGACCTAACTAGCAAGATCCATTCAGGAGTATGTTCTTCGATGCATTTTGCTTCTCAGTATCTATATGAGTGGAATTTCACATTGTGGGGGGGAATACATACCAATGTTCCATTCCCATTCTGTACCCGAAACGACTTAGTCAAGGAAAGCTTCCAGTGGCAGTGGCAGTTTTCTATGTTGTTCGAGATCGAGTGGCAGTGATCAATGACAAGAGACTATGATTAAGAACATTACGATTCTTATAGAAAGTAATGTGAAATTTTTTCAATATATCTTCTATTGTGCAGTTTTGTGATATGCATGTTGTGTTTCCTACATAATTCCCTGATGTATAAGCATAGTGGTGAACAGTAGCACTAGAGTAAGTAAGTTCATGGATCTTGAAAGGGTTTGTGGGAGGATCTAGAAAACCACACGAGGTGGACAGTTGATGAGGTTCCTGTCACGTCAAGGTTTGTGTAAGCCTGTTTAAAACCATGGAAGGAGCGAGCCTTTCTTTTGGATCAAGGTCATGAGTCATAAAGTTGGACATGCCACAGGGGTGAGCATACTGCATTTGAGAGTGTGGATGTGTTTTTCTACCATGTTCGCACTAAGGGGGGGAATGTTAGGAAATCAATTATTTAGTGCTCCACGGTTGATAATATAACAGTAATATTATAATGTAATTTGGTGACATTATTGTTATGTAACAATAATGTATATTAGGAGTTTGTTGTGTACGTGAGTTTACAGATATTTATGGAGGAGTGGTTGTAGCCACCTCCTTGATTATAGGAGAAGTTCTCCTATATAATTGTATTGTTCATATGATATAATAGAGGATTATTATTGTCTTTCGAGAAGCTGAATAGAACTAAATATCTAGGATTCTGTTGTGTATTTTGAACCAAAAAACAAATCCTGGGTAAAGGGTAGGCCAACACATATTATTGTGTATCACTCTTTGTATGTCCTGCATCATGCTCAATATACCATGTGAATTTATGTGTGTAAATAATAAATTCTATCTATAAAACTAAAGGAATGTAAAGTGCAAACAATGGATGCTATAAAAATAGGTCTTGATTTTTTATTTTTGCAAATATTTGAATATTTTTTAAATTTTTATAAATATTGCAATGTAGATATAGTGCATGCACCTAAATATGGGAAACAATATTTCTCCCCAATGTGTGTGTGCAAGGTGAGGCTTGGGTGTGGAGCCACTCCCTCAACAGTCAATTTGAACCTATAAATAGAGTGTGTGATTGGGAAGTGAGGGGGGAATAACATGAAAACTATCCCAAGAGAACCCTACAAGGAGGTGAAACAATTGGAAAAGATGATAGAGGGTCAAGCCTCAAATGTGTCATAGAATGTGACTCAAGTTTCAGTGGAACCATGTTGGTGGTGTGTGCTAACAAAATGCCTATGAGGAGAACCAGAAATAGTAGAGCACTTAGTAGAATGTGATGTGTTATATTTGTGGGGTAGACTAGAAGAATGGGGACTCCTAGAAGACCGATGAGAAGCTGCGATCTATGCCATAATGCTAGAATATCTATGTAAAATATTGTGAGATTGTGAACTACTAGAAATATTGTGTGCAAAAGAAGGCCTAGAAGGAGACCTAGAGGCCCTAGAACTATGGGGTGCAACATGTGCAACTAAAGACCCATCAAGAGACATAGAATGATGTGAAACTATGTGTGTAATCAAATGCCTATTATGAGACCTAGGAGGACTAGTGCTATGTGAAGTAGTGTGTGAAACAATATGAATATTTGTAGATGCACTAGGAAGGGGGATGTAAACTATAGAATACTAGGCACACTAGGAGAGAAATCCTAAAAGGAACACCTTGAATAGTGACAACATGTTGTTGACTAATAAACTTGATACACTGATGAAAAATGAATGGAACAACCCTAAAATCACGTAGCCAAGGGAGACCTAGATGCAATACTCCAGTAGCAATAGCTTTAACAACCAAGAATGAAGTTTGTGTAGTGATAGATCTAACTATGATTGGTAGTGTAATGCATTGAAAATGCTGATCAAAATTAAGCGCAATAATCTCAAAGGAGATAATAAGATACTGAAGTAATGGCCATGTACTAACATTATCTTTGCTATGTGGAATAACCAAGACACCTTAGATATGAATATGATGAATAAAGACTGAAATATGTAATGTACTAGAGATAAGTGTGTCATTTATATCAGAATCATAAAAATAAATTACCGACATAGAAGATGATGTGTGAGTAATAGTGCCAATCATATAATCTAGTGGATGATCGTAAGAAGGTGATGGTGGCACCACATGATGTGTGTTATGAAATTTCGAAGTAGATGGGTCATCAATATGCTTATGAAGTGAATCATTGAATATTTTTGACTTAATGTTGTTATTGAGAGGCTTAGAATATTCAGTGGGATCTTCCCATTCAATTGCATTAGAGTTGATAAGATCTTGAATGATGATTTGTAACTTAAGACATTGATCAATAGAGTGACCAATGCATCTATGATAATCACAATAAACATTAACATCAAAGCTCTTACTTGGAGGATATTTCATATCAACTTCAAATGGTGGAGGGAGAGACATGAGATTGCACTCAAGTAATTTCTTTAGATCCATGTGTGGAGAGAACAGGTAATCATGTAAATTATCATCTTGTAGGTTGTAATTGGATCCTTAGTAGGTTGAGAAACAACATTGACAGTGTACTTAGAAGCAACATTAGGGCCATGAGTTTTTCCTTTGAAATTAGGTTTGCTTTGAAATTTGGAAATTGATGTATTAGAAGTTCTAACAACATACTTGAGTTTGTTCATGGGTAATAAATTAGCTTCATGCTCTTTCAGTGATTAACATAGATGGTCAAAAGATTAAAACTTATCAAACATGACCGATTCTTGAAATGGAGTAAGAAGACTTTAATAAAAAAGGTCTTGTAACCCACTGTCAGCTAATATGTTGTTCATCTTAGTAAACATTTTCCTGTAACACAAAACACAATCATTGATATGCTCATCAAATAATTGTTCGAACTTGGAAATTTGTGTGTAATATATCTTATCCCCAATGTTGATTGAAAAATTTGCCAAAAAAATATTTTCCAATGTAGTAAAAGAGCACACAAAATGTGTGGGGAGATGATAAAACCACCACGAAGAAAAGTCATTAAATCTCATAGAGAATAGCTTAGTAAGCAATATATCATTAGATGTATATTCAAAACAAGTAACATGGAATGATCTAAGGTATTCTCGGGGATCACCTTTTCCATCATATATAGGAAGCTTAGGTACAACAAAACCAATAGGAAAAGGATATGAGACAACTGTAGGTGCAAGTGGATTACACATTAATATAGAAGAGTCCATAACATTAGAATTATGATAGGTACCTTATTATAGCTGTAAAATTTGTTCTTGTAAAGAATGAACAAGGGACTCAAGAGCCTGTGTACTAGATGAAGATGCATGCAAGACATTATGATGATAGGTAGTAGATGTAGTAGCAATAGTGGTTGCAGGAATAGACATAAACATAGTTTGCATATGAATATGAGGCTCCCCCAAGGAGATAGGCACAATAGATGTGGGTATAGTATATGTTTCCATATAGGCATGTTTAAGTTTATCTCTTGCATCATATATAAGAATATCAATGTTGTTGGTATGCTCGTGCAAGAAATGTTGTAAGTGTTTTACCTCATCTTCAGGAAGGTATTATGTAGGATATTTAGAATTAGTATTAGAATCGTGACCTTGAATAAGATTAGTGTGAAGAGTGAGAATATCATTGGAAAATATATTAAAAATGAAACATTGTGGCTCATGAACATCATCTTCATATGTGTCCTCATGTTGAAATTGAGAAACTATCAAAAAATAATCTAAATATTCATATTAGTTTGGGATAGAGATAAGTTTGAAGTGCATAGTGGATGTATATGTAAAAGAAACAACATGATAAGCCATTGATGCCAACAAATCAGACCTGAATATCAGATGAAACCCTAAGGCCAATAAGGTTAGGGATACAATTCTTGATTAAAGAGTTTAGTTTTTGAGATTATTCTACAAGGATCAATAAGGAACCCCATGCACATTGAAGAGGTTGCACTCCAATGGTGACGTGAATGCTCCAAGTAATCAACAAGAAATCAAACATAATGGAAAATCAAGCACGAAAAGAATAGGTTTACTCATTCTCAAAGATCAAAATAAGAAGGTACACATATAGGACTACTGTGTAACTCCCATGCATGACACATGAAACCCTAACAAACTATGATCTTGATAAACGAGATGACTCACCATGTGAGGTGGAAAAGACGATGAGTGACGACGAGGCAAGTCTCATACACCAACAATCCCTTTTCATCGAAGCTGAGGTAGAGGTCATGGAAAGTCAAAATAGAAAGAGAACTCCCCTAGACAGCTAAGAAAGATGTGACATATGGGTCCCAACAACTAAAGGATTGATAAGGTACCCATGTACAAAAAATATATATCTAGAAAAGTATAAGAGGAGAAGAGGATTGGAAATCTAAAAGAAGATTGGCGATTGCAGCAGATCTCACCCCAAGAAGAGACCGCAAGTCAAGAAAATTCACCTCAGTGAAGGGTTTGGTGAAAATATTTGCATTGTGATCAGAAGTATGAAAATACTGCAAATCAATGATGTCGTCATGAATCAAATCCTGAATGAAGTGCATATGGATTTTGATGTGCTTCACCCGCTAATGCTAAACAAGATTTAAGAAAATATATATGGTGCTCATATTGTTGCAGTAAATGATAGTAGGCCACCAAAAGTGAATACCAAACTTTGTCAAGATTCCCTGTAGCCAAACAACTTATGTGGCACTGTTAACTGCTCCTCTGTAATCTTCCTTTGTAGATGATATGAAAATTTTATTATACTTCTTGCTAGACCAACTAACAAGATCTGAACCAAGAGAGAAACTTTAGCCTGAGGTATATTTATGGTGATCTAGATCACCGACCCAATCAAAATCACTAAATCCAACCAAATCAATATCTTCTCCTCCTTGATAGTGAATTATTTATGTATAAGTGTCATGAACATAGTGAATGATCCAATTCACTTATCTCCAATGCAACTCATGAGGCTCTTGCATAAATCTGGACACGATCCCAACAACATACAAAAGATCCAGATGAGTGTGAGTTAGGTAAATCAAGATCCCCACCAACTATTGATAAATGGTTCCATTAACCATAGGAGTAGAGAAATTAGAAACCAACTTAACCCCAAAAAGGAAAGGAGTAGGAAAAGTCTTACAATCATACATATGAAACTGAGCAAGCAAATCAAGGGAGTACTTAGGATGTGAAATCACAATTACAGAGGCAGATTTCGAAATCAGAATCCTAAGAAAGTAATGAAGCAATACTAAGTCAGACATGGAGAACTTGTTGTCCAAGGAATTCTTCATAGAATCAATGATCGAGGAATAGCTACCCGTAATAAAAAAATCATAAACATACATAACAAGGATGAACATGAAGTCATCCTGCCATAGAATGTAAACATTTGGGTTAGAGTGACACTGAGTGAACCCAGATTGATATGTAGGTCGAAGGTTGAATGTGTGCGTTACTGTCTTTATCCAAGATGATCGTAGATAAATCCTTTTAGTGTTGGAAGGACTACTTGTAGATACAAAGCAAGACCACCAAAAGAGTATTAAATAGAAAGAGTCAGAGGACTACCTAGCAAGGCTAGATCCGGGAAGCGTGATGCTTCCTCGAATGGTTGTCAATCCTCTGTTTAATATAATTCAATGTGAATAAGAAACTGAAATAAATAATTCCTATTGCAATGTAATGATTTAGGTTTCTCATACAAAAAATACACTAGATTTTATTGTAAATATTAAAATAACACTAAATCTAATTAGAAACTGGGGTTTTTAGGTCAGATAGGTTTGCCAAAGGTCTGGTAAGGGTCTGGGGTTAATTGGTTGAAGTCTGAGTTGATTTTGGGTGAGTGGGAAGCTTGCTGGTCTGAGAATGTGAAATGACAAAGAGACCGATATTGGTCTAGTGACTGATGTGGTAGGGGGACTAAACCAAAGTCGATCAGGGAACCAATTTTAGTAGGGGAAATAGGTAGTAAATTATTAAAAAGAGGTTTGTAGGCTCTTTGTGAGTGCACAAAGAGTGAGAGTAGTATCGTTTGTGTCGTAATATGGCTGAGAAGACTCAAGGATACTAAGAAGGAGGTTTAGAATGGTGAAAAATCTTGGGATGGTTGAATAGTGGGTTGATGGGAGGAAGGCTATGTACAGGAAACAGAGGAAATAAACTAATGAAAGAAGCAAGAGATATACAAAAGGAATAAAAAAAAGGATTAAAATCACAATACTTACTTGATGTCTTACAGATCTTAGGAGTTGGGATATGGTTGATCAGAGAAGAAGTGCTTGAGTCGTGTACCACGAAAATATGGCCTATGTGCTTCCATGAGTATTCCAATGCTCTGGAAGGAGATCCATCTTCTTTTCTTGCACTGTAGTTGTGTGTGTTCATCGTCTGGATGCATGAGGGCTTGAAGATTAAATTTTGAATGAAATCAAAATCCAATAACTGAATGACCAACCCGTGTAAAGTGTTTTGAAAGTGTATATAAGGTAACCGATGGTGGTTAGGTGACCGACGTTGGTCGAGGGATAACAAACATTGGTTAAGGTGGGAAAGTCTAGGTTTACCAAAAATAGGAAGATCTTTACTATTTTTGGTGTGATTTTGATTGAGTCCACTTAAGAAAGTGGAGTTATTCTTAGAAAAGGTAGGAAGGTCATAGAAGAAGTCCAATTAGGTTTTAGGAAGAAGTATCATTTAGTTAGGTCAAGTGGTGACTCAACACTAGGAGTGATGACTTAGTGTTGAGAGTGATGACTCCGTCATTATGAATTAAATTCCCTTGGAATGGGTCAAGGGTGAGGTGTAATGATGAGGTGGAGGTGTGAGGATGAAATTAACTTAATTAAATTAATTAATAATGTGAGGATGAATATTAGTATGGGATGAAGGGGTCATGATGTGTTTAAATATATTGTGTTAATTTATTGAAGGGGACCAAGGTGAGTGTGACCCAAATTTGGTGTCTACATTTTCCCCTTTTTCTCACGTATCTTATATTGGTGAGCGATGCTGGAAAAAATAAGGAGTCAGTGTCTCAAGTATAAGCGGAGGTCAGGTTGCCCCAAGTAGGGCTAAAGATGATCCCCCTCAAAGAACAACTTGATGAGGTGTTAAAGTGGGTTCAGTGAGTGGTTTGATATATAGGTTATTGAGGAAAGTGAGGGACGGTAGGTAAGGGTATGGTCATTGTGGGTAATGGGTAAAGGTCGGATCAGGTAATGGGTAATGGAAATCGAATGCATGCACATGTATAGATTGCAATACGTACCAAGTGGAAGAGCTTGCAAATGCTATGTTGTCAAAAGGTCGATAGGTTTATCCAAATGAGGTTGAAGTGATTCAGGTATCCAAGGTATAGGATATGGTCATGAAGCACAACGTGGTCAGGTGTAGGAATAGGTAATAGGTTTTGTTCCAGGGAACCAAAGGTATGGTTGGGATAAACATCACATCATTAGGAAAGGTAAGGTCATTAGGCTAAACAACATGGGTAACAAAATTGCAAGGTATAACGAGTACACAAATTCAAATGTCACAAAAGGAAGTTCAAGTTAGGGCACAGGTAAGGGCCGAGGTATAGGTAAATAACATGTCCCTAAATGCATAGTTAAGGAAATGTTACATGTAATGTAGGCTTGTGGGTAAGGTTTAATAGGTGTTGGTAAGGTTAAAAGTCTATTTGGATTAATAATGTATTTAGGAAAAATGGCATAGGGTGGGTCAAATGGTTATGTCAAGTGACTGATTGGTTATAGTGTAACCGATGTCAATTTTCTAGGGCATGACATGACTGATGTCGAGTCATGTTGAGTTGGGGCTAAAAAAGGAAAAATCTATGTTTTATGGATTCATTTTAACCTTTCCACTTTTAGAAAATGATAGAGGAGAAGTGTAAGAGTGGAAAATGACAGTACGAGGTGTTGAGCTGAGTTGGAGAGCCACGTAGTAGGTGATTGGAATTTGATTGGAGGGTCCATGAGATCGAGTTGATTGATTCGATTGGTTGTGATGTGAGGAGTTGATTTTGGCATGGCGAAGGTGGGAGAGGTAGTGGGTGGACCATTGATGTAGCGGCCAGACGTGCCACCATGGAGACAGTGCCAAGTAGAGATAGGAGATAATTTGAATCCTGCATTTGGTTGAAACTAGTTTGTGGAAATCAGTTTTTTTATAAAATTTTGGGTGTAATTTTTATTTGTGAAATTGTGGTTAAAAATGAATGAAATGAGGGGTGAAAAGGTCAAATGTAGCCTAAATACGGTTGGTAATAAAGCTAGGATAAGTTTTGGTGGGTGGGAGAAGGAATTTATGTTGTTTTTGGTTAATTTTTGAGAATGGGGGATGGGTTTTTGCGGTTGTGATTCTGTGATAGAGACCTACAACGGCCAAGGATTGGCCGATGTCGGTCAACTTTGGCCATTGTCAGTCATGGTTTGGGTGACTGGAAAATCGGTCAAGAGGACTGATGACGGTCAAGGTGACCGACGTCAGTCACAATTAAGAGTAAATAGGTGAAAGAAGGGCTAGGTAGGAAATTAAAATAGGTGGGGAAGGGGTAGGTGAAGATTTATGTAGAGGGAAGAGGGTAAAATGTTATTTTGGTGATGTGGGATAGGTAAGTAGGTGAAATGAACTAAGATAGTGGGTAAGGATGATAAGGGACAGTAGGTTTGTAGGTGAATTAGGTAAAAGGGGTAGGCATGAGTGATGTGGTTGGGTATTGTGTGGTGGGTAATAGGTGATTTGAGGTGGTCAAGTATTGACAAGGTCATGTTGGATGATGTAGGCGAGAGATCAGCTGAGGATGAGGGACATAGTACCACCCCTACATAGTACAGTTATGTAGCCTAGTGTGACCACAGAGGAGTGGGAGTACATGACCGATGTTTGACTTAGTGTGATCCAACGCTATAGGCTTGTAGCCTGAGATCATAGCTTGATGGTCACTCTCATTGATAGATGGGACTAAATGACCAATACCTTTCATTTACCGATAGGCGAGATGACCATCACACTAGAGGATGTGTATAGGATCATGTGGCTGTAATGCCCCACACAATTTTTAAAATAAAATAATAAAGTATTTTTTTCTACGTGAGATGTAGCTCTCACTTCTGGCTGCCTATCCTTCCCAGCTGCTTTTTCAACCACTCCTGACATTCTCAGATTTTTCTAACCTGCTATGCCTTTTTGTCTTCTTCATGCCATGTTTTAACACATTTTGGGGAAATGAAACGCCTGACATGGGAGTGTTTTGATTGGTTGTTAACTAGTTTTTTTTTTGGTTGATGTGTTGGTTCTTTTTTTTTGTAGTTGGAGTCATTGTCCTGGCCGCATGAGTGTGGTGATGGAGCCTTTTTTCTTTGTAGTCTGTTGTTATGCATGTAAGCATTCTAGTAAATTACATCTTACAGGCCGCTTGGAGTTGGAGGAAGAGTATATGGGTGTTGCGGCCTCCTCCCAGCCTCCTAACTTCCCTACCCACGCCAGAATATTCCCAGCCTACGCCAAACATGATTTTCTTTTAACCTGCGTGGAGCATTTATCCAAAGCCTAAAAGGATATAGAGGTTTTATCAGACGTTGTAGTGGCAAATGCTTTGGGGACGCTGCTCAGTGTTTGACCAAATGAAAGAATGAAACAACTCTCATGGGATGCACATTTTGCAGCGTACAGAAGACACGGGTTTTCCCCCACAAGGATCTGCACAAAATGGATTTTTTGAAAAGGCTTTAGAATCTTTCAACCAAATGAAAATAGTAGGAGTAAAGCTAAATTTAACATCCTTTGCTAGCATTCCCACTGCCTGTGCCAAATAGAGCTCTTGAAAAAGAGTATGGACATCCATCAAAGCATTATGGAGAAGGGGTTTCTTTTGGTGTGTTCAGTTGCAAGTGCCCTGACAGATACATATGCAAAATGTGGAGGCATGCGAGCTGTTTGACAATGCCTGAAAGAAATGTGCTTCATGGACTGCAATGATGGCAGGATTTGTGGAAAAAAAAATGAGTTTGTGAAAAAGGCCTTGGAAACTTTCAAGCAAATGCAATTGGTACCTGTAAAGCCAGACTCCACAACCTTGTCCCAGCATCCTCGTAGCCTCTGTCAAAATGGGAGCTCTAGAGCAGGCCTCGAACAACCGTCAAGGCATAATGTTAGAGGATTTTTAGTTGCAAATGCGCTAGTAGACAAGTATGCAAATGGCGGAAGCTTACACAAGGCAAGTCAACTGTTGGTCAAAATGCCTCAAAGAAATGTTGTCTCATGGAATGCCAGGATTACAAGTTATGCACTTAATGGATCTGTTCAAAAGGTTTTAGAAACACTCAAGCAACTACTTCTCTGTTGGAAAACTTCAAGTGATCGGGAAGTTGGTGTGACGTGGTGGAGCTGAGGATGCTCGTGAACCGGTTGGCGAAGTGCCCGAGCAAGAGACTGAACCCAAGCCTGCGGCTTCGACCGACTTCGTTCCCCAGGCATGGTCCTTCTTCCCTTACCTCTCATAATTCTCGTGTTTTAGTTCTCTTTTGCAATTAAATAGAATTTTAAATCATTAGGACTTTTAATATAGTTAAATGTCCCTTCAACTCATTGCAAAACAATATAGTGTCGTGTCGCAACTCTCGAAGCCATTATAACTCACCTACTTTAAACCATGAACTATCACCCTCGCTTCGAGATGATCTAGAAAACTCTTACCCATTTTGATCGCTTCAATATCGTTTTATCGACCAGACAAATTTGACTCCCCATTGATAAAGTTGACCTTCTTCCTACTTAAAATAGTTAAATTTTGCAATTTTCGGAGACTCACCAAGTACCCTGTGCAACTCTGGAAACGAGATGTGAAGTTTCATTCGTGTACCTTGGTATACGAGGAGTCACCTTGATTTTTGGTTTGACCCGAAACGATCATATGACATCCTTTTGACGCCCTTATAGGAGCCCTGTAACACTGGTTTACAACAGTAGAAAGTTGTTAAAACTAGAAAGTTGGCTTTCGTTTTGGATCGCCATTTGAAACCTGGAAAGAGAAATCACTTCCCGTCTTCACAAACCTCTAGCGATTATACTAGACAAATGCATGGAACATTCAGTATAGGAAAGAGAACTTTTCGGGATAGTTTGGCAAAGCCATTTTGTAGGCCTCCGGTCGTAGTTTGACGAGGTCAAACTGGTCCATTTTTGCCTTGTCACTCCAGAAAACTTGTCGCCATTTGAAAATGGTTTTCTAGTTCTCAGTTCCGTCGACTCTGATGAATTCTCCTTATATAGGGGAACTAGTAGGAAGATGTCTCGTTGCGTGCTGCATCCATCGAACATCATTTTGGACATGGTTTTTTGGGCCCTCGAGCTAACTTTTTTCATTTTACAACTGGGTGAACTACGACCAGTGGCCCCGGAAAACTAGCCGCCAAACGCAAACCGTGTGCTCTTTTTCAATTCCGTCAGTTGCTATGAACTCTTGGTATATCTGGGGACACGTAGAAAGTTAATCATGGTGTGCATTCTCATTGGAAGATAACTTTTGGAAGCAGTTTCTTAGCCTCCAAGCCCATTTTGAATGTTTTGTAATTAGTGAGAAAATGTAAAAATAGAAAGCTGCGGACCCTCGTAGGGTTGCCAAACCACCTTTGGAAACTTTTAACACACGTAAATAATTGTTTAAAACACTATACTGAAACTTGTTGCGTGTATTAGAACCTTTGTCAAAATGATGTTTCCTCTCTCTTCCTTTCTCTCTCTCTCTCTCTCCTGGGTTTATAAAATGAAAAAAAAATGAAATGCAATGAATACATGTTTCTAGATTTTTATTTCGATTGCAAGTTGTAATTATTGTCAGATGTAAATGGGAAACTGAAAAAAAGATAATTATGATTGATTTAGGGTGGATGCCATGCCAGCGATTTATCGCTGATATCATGCTCACGTGGGTTTTGCAGGATGGAAGAATGATGACGAAAAAAGGTGATGTGTAATTTAATTATTATTATTGTAATTTTTATAGGTCATTGTAAAATGAATGACTGTATTGTAGTCTCTTGTTACTGAAAAGTTATAAATTTGAAATTTGTTAATATGTATGATATGCTAGTTTTAGGGATAACTTAGGAAATGTGCATCTAATCACTGGTTCAATTTGATTCTTAGTTGTGTATGGCAAAAAGGGGTTTGATTTATATATAGTAAATTGAAATTGAAGTTAATATATTGTAGTACTTTCTCAGTATTCAATAAACAATTAAATTAATTACTGGGTTATCTTCTTACCTTGCAAACATGTAATAAAGAGTTTTAATGGGAACACTCAACCCTAATAAAATATTCGTGCATAACTTGCCTGTATGTGTGATCCGTTTTACCATATAAGAAAATTAAAACCGTAGAACGACCTTAAACTTTGCACTCGATGAGACCTCCTAGGTTAGGTAAATAAAACCCCTAGTTGGAGTTTACCGTCATAGTCTTTTTGTCTAGTGACATTGTTGTGAACCCATATTTAGGAATGTCATGGTCCAACCTATCCAAAGTATGCGGTTTCCTTCTAGATTTGGCATTTGCGAGAAGAATGTACTCTCTTCAGGTCTGATACCAGGCTGAGTGTTGAAGACCACCTTAGGAGTCACCTTATGAGTCCTTGTTCGAAGGATCGACTAAGCGGTGCTACCTTGGTTTCTATCAAAATAACATCTTGGCATTCTCTTGAATGTGGTTTAGTATAATTATGTCCACTTGCCTTAAAATCACATGTAGTAGAGGCGTAGATCGCTAGGTGCATATTGGAATTAAACTAAACCCTAGTGGTTTTTGTCTGCTAACTTGTGGGTAGAAACTGTATTTTAACTCCTTGTATGCAAAATTGAGTGGAAGGATGTTGATTCTAGAGAACCTTAGAAATTGTAATCTTGTCCCTTAATCCCTTGTTATGTCATTTATGGCATTAAGGAATAAAGAATATTCCTTATGCGGAATCGTGAAGTGTAGTGACATGGGATCTTCGTGTACATAGATCCCTTGTGTTCATGTGTAGTTTATTATGCTCCTAGCCATGTACTTCTTTAAGATGTCAGACAAGTGCTTTTGTATCTCTTTGTTTCGAGACGATGCTAAGAACGAGACCTTAGTGTGATATAAGAGCATATCATATAATGATGCACACGAGATTGGAGTTTAGGACTAAGGTCAATCTTGGAGTCTGTATAACTTAATTAAACCTTTTCATGCGTTGCAAAGAATATAAGTTACCTTGGTGCGACCAAACTTTGAGAAAACAAAAGATATGTATACCTAGCTATATATAAATCTTATAGGAATTCAATAAGTTTTCAAATTATAATAACAATGGTAGAGAAATAAGTATAGTGTGAATCGAGAAATATTTTGGTGAAAAGCTTCCCTATGTCTAAATCTCTGTCAAATCCTTGATTTCATTCTGGACATCAAGTCACTTTCACTTGAGTGTAATGGTAAGACTGTAGTCATTAAATAAATGTTTGAGAAGCAAAATCTTAACATAAGAATGAGAGAATTAGAATCTTGTAGGCATTTTGAAATATGGAAAAATACTTATGTAAGTTCTGAAAAATCTGTCATAAGGGTAAAGAGCAAATTAAATGGTTGAACAATAAGTGAACTGTGAAACGAATTTTCAGGACATGTAGGTGGAGAAAGGGAGAAAATCATGCTTACCTAATAAGGATCTTGGGAAAGTTAGCCGTAACTAAAATACATTTAAAGTAATGATATGTCGTGGGTTCGTCGTTCCTAAAGTCACGTTTCTTGTGGTTGGGTCTTTGCTAGTATTCATTTATTGGGAAAAGTGTGGCATCAACGTGTCGATGTTGTCTACATGTGTCTATGTGAGTTGATGAATTATGTGATTGTTGCATGTGCGTTGAGTCCTGTACTTGGAGCCCACTGGTGTTGTGTGTGTGCAATGTTTGTAAGTCAAAAAAAAAAATTATCCTGGTATTTTACTGTTGTATTTGGGTGTGTAAAATGTGGGCACTACACAAGATACCTGTTAGATGAGGTAGCATATGTATTGGGAATGTATAATTCAACTGAATTTTCAAAGGCTTAAACATGCCAGCCAATACTGGCGATGTTTCATGATGGCATTTGATTCTAGTGGCATTGCTTGAGCCTCCACCTTCAAACTCCTTTTATTCAATGTAATATGAATTTTTATGGAGACATGTATGTAAAATTGCCAAACCCATAGAGAATTCCAAGATATATGGCTTGATGATGGAAGTGGTCATATGAAATTCTTATCTCACTAATGCTTGAAACTCATTCTAGGTAATGTTGGGATTACCATAGGATAAATGAAGGTGCTACAGGACATTATAGACCACAGTCTGGATTAAAGCTTCGCTTGTACTCACTCTAAATCTTCCTAGTATCAAATAATATTGAATCTATGGGGCCTTATGGGATACTAGGAAATTTAGGGGTTCTCACATGTTATATCTACTATTACACTAGAAAACATAGGTCAACAAGCATCGTGTGAGGAGTTTACCATGGTAAACCGGATCAATTGGTTCAAGTATAGAACTTGAAGGTTTCAGTTCTAAATTAATTCCAAGAGTGATGGATGTTTAGATTCATCTCAAAAATCCGAGGGTAAAGAAAGACAACATTGATGGGTTGACCATAAGAAAGCTATTCATGACTAACTTTAAATGAGGGCATTCATTGGCAATTCGAAAAGGTGTATACAATAGGTTGACTATCCATCTATATAGATCCTACATTGGGCTGAACAGTTCATGCCACAATCCCTTCAACTACTAAGTTATGAGTATATAGGGGAATTTTCAAACTACACAGAATATGAGATACATTAACCATCATGATTCAGGGTTAGATGAAATCCTTCAACATCGGTAATACACTGTCATAATGTCACATGATGTCTTCATTACACTAATAATTTGTTTAGAGATAGAGTGGGATTATGATTCAAGATGTTTCACTGCATTGGAATATTAGTGCATTTGGTGGAACCCAAATTCTCTATACAATTTAGAATTTTTCATGCTACTGTAATGCCTCCTTTAATTATTAAACCACATTAATGCTACAAATAACAAAAAGAAATGGGGGAGAGGATAAATTAAAATGGAATTAAAAATAAATACACAGGAAACCCGTGAAAACTATGGGGCATATTTAGGGAAGTTGATTGATTACTATTTTCAATCGTTTTGGTCCTTGTGTGGACCCCAGAGGGAGTGCTGTCATCACTTCACCGCCATGGGAGGAAGATCCATAAATAGTTCAATGCTCAAATTGACCTGAAGGAAACGTGGTTTGCTATTCATCTTTACAACAAATATAAATATGTGCTAGGAAAAATTCTCTTGTTTCACAGTTTCAAAGAGATGCCTCGCTAGGTGTCATTTCTTAACAGATGAGCACAAAAATATCTGTGTGGCCTTTATCCCAACGTCCTATGTAAATCTCCATCCCACGTCAGCATCTTCCCATGCCTACGCCAAACATTATTTTAATTACATGCGTGGGCCCTCTCAACTCTCAAAATATCTCCTCCCAAGGATTCAGAGCATATTACCCAAAATCTATGGGGTGAGTTTAATAGTGGATTATATATCATTGTAGGGGACACTGCTCAGTTGAATTCCATCTTCCCTCCAATTATCAAGGTTAAACCAACAACTTAGATAACCTTACCAACTTTTCATGGAAATAAATATTACCTCTTAAATTTTAGCGTACACAAGAAATGTGGTAGTTTCCAATACGAGGCAATGACGTGGTTTCAATGTTGTAGCAAACAGGGTCCCAACATAACCAGTTACATATTGCCAGCATACTCCCAGCCTATGCACAGAAATGGATTATGTATCGAAGAGAAATTTTATTAGACAACCTGTTTGATAGAATGCCTCAAAGATAATGCACTTTATGGACTGCAACGATGGTCAGGATGTGCAAACTCAACTAAATGAGTTGTATGAACTTAATGGCCAAGTTGTTAAACTTTCAAGCAAATGCACCCTTTTAATTCAATAAAAATGTAAAGCCACTATGGTCCAAAACCATTTCCATTCCAGCATCCTCCCAGCCTCTGTCAAAATGGGAGCTTATAACAGTATTGCATTGAAATTGATCAACCGTCAAGGCATAATGTTACTGATAATAATGCCATAGTTGGCATAGAATTTCACATAGTTAGAAAAGTATGCAAATTTGCGGAAGCTTACGCAAGGCAAGTCAACTGTTTAAAAAAATGCCTTAAAGAAATGTTATCTCATGGAATGCCAAGATTGCAAGATATGCGCATAATGGATCTGTTAAAAAAGTTTTAGAAACTCATAAGCAACTACTTACTCTGTATAGGAAAACTGGAGTCTAGGTGAGTTGGGAAGTTCACTGTGACGTGGTGGAGGTTAGATCCAGGCTCCTGAACTGGTTGACGAAGTGCCAAGCGAGATATTGAACCGAAGCCATTAGTAGTGTTGACCGACTCCATCCCTTCTAGGTATGGTGTCACCTTCTCTTATCTTTCATGACTCTCGTAGGTAGTTATGTTTGTCGTTGTACAACTTTCCAAGTAATTGTGTAAAATGGATCAAGATCTTAATATAGTAGCATTGTTTTTAGAAAAAGGGGGAAAATTGGATTTGGGTGAAGATTAGTCGAGCTAACCTCCAAGGGCCCCATGCCCTCAGAGTGCTTCCTACATAGCCCTAGAGAAAAGGGGCCTCAGGCCGATGTAGTTCTCCCATAATATAGGGAAGAAGATGATGAGGTAAAGGAATGGGTTGGTTGGTTTTTAGGCATGGTTGAGTTTAGGTTATTTAGGCATGAGTTAATTAAGGCCACTTATGCATGGTTGAGTCTAGGTGGTTTTAGGAATTCTCAAAATGTAGGTGTTGATGGTTTGGTCATGTATAAGATAATCAATAAGTAAGAAAAAGGTGAATGGTAAGGGGAGACAAAAGTGCCACATAGTTGATAAGAAACTATTATGAATCTATCATACAAAAATTAGATTATGAATGTAAAAACATAAATGCATTGCATGATTGACTGTTCTAAGGGTGAAGAAGATCACATAATCACAAAATTTTACATTTGCGGCATGTCCCTTGAGTAGGTGGAAGGTTAGAAAGGAAAGGTGGTGAGGTGAAAAAAGTTTAGTTTAGCATAACATGGTGTGTGACAGTATGCCTTATTAGAAAGAGAGTCAAGATCAAATAGGTGAGTTCATGATGCTCCAGAAAAGTTATATTTTTCTTTTTACTTTCATTTTTATAGACTGATTGATGCGGGAAGTCTATGTGGGATGAGTAGAATATCTCCTTGAGGTCTTCATGAATTTGATCGATGCAGGAAGCTTTAAAATATTTTTATTTGATTTTTGTAAGAATAGTCTTCTTTTTTGTGATAGACTGTGTATAGTAGCGCTATCTTTGTATAGTTTTCCTTCGAGGGAGCAATCTATTTATAATAGCAAGATAGAAATATTAGATGTCATTTTTGAGGGTTTCATCTTTTTATGAGAAGTTGGACTCAAGGAGTCTTGAATTTGAAAGTCTCATATATGGCTTTTTGAATTATTTTTTGGACTTTTAGGTTGATATATAAGATGTTATGGGAAATGGAATACGGGACCTTCGTAGGGAGTTAGGCACCTTGGAAAATTTAAACACATGTAATGAGTTAGGCATGATTGAGTTGAGGTATGTAGGTACTGATGGAGTTAGCATATAGACCTTTTGGAGTCCTAGGCGAGTTAGGCATGACTTGGTCATGTTTTATGGTTTAATTTAATTGTTCCAAGTTATTGGTAGTAAGGAAAATAAATGATACATGTATATGTATGTTGTGATGAAATGGTAGGTATGTACGTTTTTTTTTGTTTAATTTCCAAGAGTTGTGTAAAATGATACTTAAACTAACTAAGGTAGCATGTGAATAGAAAAATGAGGAAAATTGGTTAGGGTAAAGAGTGGCTGAGCTAACCTCCAAGGGCGACCCATGCCCTTAGATTGCTACCTAGATAGCTTTGAAAAAACGGGGCCTTGGGCCGATGTTGTTCTCCCATAAGCTAGGGAAGAATATGATGAGGTAAAGGAATGGGTTGGTTGGTTTTTAGGTCAATGGTTGAGTTTAGGTTATTTAGGCCATGGGTGAATTTAGGTTTTATATTGATATAAGGTTAAATCAAGGTGGATTTAGGCATGGGTGAATTCTAGGTTGCTATAATTGAATAGGTGTTTCAAAATGTAGGTGTCGATGGTCTAGTCCTGTATAGGAGAATCAATAAGTAAGAAAAAAGTGAATGATAAGGGGAGACAAAAGTGCCACCTAATTGATAAGAACCATTATGAATCTATCATACCAAAGATTGCCTTATGAATGTAAGACCATTAAGGCGTTACATGATTGACTGTTCTAAGGGTGAAGGAGGTCACATAATCACGAAATGGGACATTTGCGACACACCCCCTTAAGTAGGTGGAAGGATAGAAAGGCAAAGTGGTGAGGTGAAAGAAGGATGGTTTAGCATAACCTGGTGTATGACATCATGCCTTGTTGGCAAGAGACCCGAGATCAAAATAGGTGAGTCCATGATGAAAAAGTTAGATTTTTCTTTTTACTTTTCTTTTTATAGATTGATCCTTGTTGGATAGTTTATGTGACATAATAGAGAGTGATATAGTTTTTCTATGTCTTGCAGGTCTTGTCAGTGAACTCTTGATCGTATGTGGGAAGCTTGTAGACATAGTTTTTAGTGTGGGATTCCTTGAGGTACTTCATGAATTTGATCGATGTGGGAAGCTTCAGAATAGTATTTGATTTTTCTAAGAATAGTATTCTTTTTTTTATAGGCTATGTATACTAGGGCTACCTTTGTATAGTTTTCCTTCGAGAGAGTAGTCTGTTTATAGAAGCAAGATAGAAATATTAGATGTCCTGTTTGCAGGGTGTCATAGTTTTTGTGAGAATTTTAACTCAAGGAGTTTTAAATTTGAAAGTCCCATATATTTCTTTTTGAATTATCTTTTAGACTTTTAGGTCATGGACAAGACTATAGGAAAGGATAGGGTCCTGTTATGAAGACAAAACTATATTACATAGGGGTTAGCTATGAAAGATGGGGTTTTTAAGTGATGAATGAGCATGGAATTCCATCTTGAAAAAGATGAAGAGTAATCCATGCGACCATCTTGCCATGAGTAAGAGTAAAGTGATAGAAGTATTGAAGATAAAAAATGAGAGTGACGAGTAATTACAGGGATTCTTGTTCCCTCGTTAGAGTCCTTATAAATAGGTAAATGGAAGGTGACATGGTGCTCAAGTTTGTATTGAAGATAAAGAATAGTGAAGTAATTACATGATTCTTGTTTAATCGTTGTGATATGGAAGGTGAACTCAAGGGACGAGCATTGAAATAGAAGAATATAGAATAGGATGGTCAAAGATGCAAGTCATTTAAGGGCTTAGGTTCAGGTTTACCTTTGAGTGAAGATAAATGATAAGCATCTGATCCATATGTATGAGTAATGATATAGGGTCCAAGCCAATTAGGAAAAAAACTGCCCTGTTTACGTTTCTCCTTTTTTGTTACATGTTGATTTTCCTTCAAGACAAGGTCACCAAACTAAAAGGTTCGTTCGTGGCCACATTTATCACAAGCATGTTTGATACATTTTTGGTAGATTTAGAGGTGATCAAGAGGATTTAGACAACGTTCATCTAATAACTTGAAGATTGTGCCATAATGGGTAATGAGATAAAATCATCATATGGTTGATCATGTATTTGAAATGTGAGACCGAATTTTCAGAAATGTAGGTGGACTTCGAGAGGTAGAATAACCTCTATGCATGCAGTCCATAAGAGAAATTCGTGGATGTAGTTGAGGTACGAATATCATGTATTTGAGTGAGATACGAAGAGATGGAATTTGGACTTAAGAAAAACCTATATACCATCCAAAGGAAATTCGTGGAAAGTTGAGGTACGAATATGTGTAAGGAAAAAGAAATGTGTGTGTGACAATCCTTTCTAGTATTGTCAACTACTTTCATAATAATTTTGTTTAAGGTTTTGTTTGTTGATTTATCTTGGCCATTGGTTTGAGGGTAGTAAGGTAAAGGGCAAAGAAGGAATACCTATTGTCACATTGGTCGAAGGTTGAGTGCACACTTTTTAAATTTTCGATCCAATGCTGATTATGTGAGCTTCTTTTTGGCTAACAAGAACTACCTGTACAATACGAAAAAAGATAATAAAATATAGTTAATAGAAAAATTTATTGGACTACCTAGCATGAGCTAGATCCATGAAGTGTGATACTTCCTTGACGGTTATCAATCCACATATATATAAATCAATATGAAATAACTGGAGACATGTATGCTGCCTACCCACAGTAGACTAATAATAGTGCTGATAATGGTAGGTATAGTGGGATAGTTATTATCCATGTCAATCCAATTGAATACTGAACATGGGAGATTCCTAGTGAGGTATATCTGATGGGATAAATAAACTGGTGAAGGTGGGTCAGGTTATAAGGTTTGATAGAGTGAGTCAGAGGGTAACATTCAATATCTAGGTAAGATTTGATGAAGTTTTGGTTGAGCTTATGGGTGAGCTATGGAAGCTTACTGGGTTCTAAGGAAGTTTTGGTATGTGCTATAGAGACCGACGCTGGTTGGGGTGAGCTACCATTTCGTGTTGCCAGTTGGTATTACCATGATAGGACTGGTTTAGGGCAGTGACTGATATCAGAGTTACCGTAGAATATGGGTACCAGTCAATGTCAAAGCCGAGGGTGTCCAGGGCTCACATATGATGTGTCATACTACACAAGAGCTATTGGGAGGTCTTTTGTGCAGTTGATATCGTGTGGGTATCATATGTTGACTATCCATCATATAGAGTCATGGCTGAGGAGTTAGAGGAGCTTCAGACTACTAAGATGGATATAGGGGCAACGATGTGCTGGGGATAACATGAGATGATTCCCATGGACAGGGTATGGGTTAGACTACCGCAAATGTGCCCCAACCTTTCCCATAGAGGTCATAAAGATGACGTGGAGAGACCCATGTATCTACCATAGAGATCCAAGTTTCCCATAAGATACCGTGTAGAGAAATAGATAGGATTGATGATGCGTGATTGTCACTGATGGATGAAAGGAGTATGGTTAGGTTGATACATCTATGTGTGAACACCTCAAGGAATGCATAGAGGTTAAGATGGAGAGCTATAATGTCATGAGTGGTTGAATGGATAGATTTAAGAAGGTGGGGTGGCGCCCTAAGGTATCGACAGATTACAGGGTTATAGGGATAACAAAGGGTCAGATATATGTGACCTACCTTTAAGCACAAGTGATAGCCCTATGAGGCCCAGGTAGCACATACTAGTATTCTCGCATAGGTCTGGAGATGGGGATGGAGGGAAGGTAGATGATCCCTATAGACATGTGTGGTTAGATTACAGGGTAGTTGGCCACAACACAGGCACAGTTGTGGCCCCTGCAGCACATAGTTGTGGCCTTGTAGGAAGGTAGTAGGCACATGCTTGGACATGGTCTCATAGTAATGTATTTTTGCGTTAGGATGCTGGTACACTTTTGGTCGGGAAGAGTTCACATGGGCAGTTAGGTTGATGACACCACCCCAGACCATATCTATGGCGAGGTTGCAAAAGGGATGCCCTGAAGTGACTGATCGCTATTATCAAGATCATCTAGCCACCATAGGGATTGATGTCCTCATATGCTGAGTATAGGAGCCCAAAAGCAGCCAAGTGAGCGAATAGATGTAGGACTCACAGTTCTGGTAGTTACAGGGGGTGCATCAACCCTAGAGATAGGGCCATGGTGAGGTTATGAGATTCTCAGATACTAGGAGGAACTCTGTAATAGAGGGCCAAGAGGAGGAGACACAGTGAGACTGGAGAGGAGGGCATCAGGTGGGGGATGATAGATCACTGTATGGATAGTGTACCATTATTTTGATTTTTCATATATATATATATACTCATATATATATAACCTGCATGCTGAATAAATGAGATTGTACATGAGAGTTTTGGAGATACTGATATTTATTTATATCTATGTATATATGTATTGATACACAGACACTCCCATTATATAGTTGATGATGTTGACTGGATGGATGATGTACTCATTTTTAATTTCCATTGTTATTGTGTATTATGGAAACTAGTTGAATTAGGCATGATTGAGTCGAGGTCATGTAGGCATGATGGATTTAAGGTATTTAGGCATGGATTGAGTTAGGTTAGGCATGGTGGAGTGGTTCAGGTAGTCAAGGTCAGTTTAGGCATGATGGAGTCAAGGTCATATAGGCATGGTGGATAATAGAGGTATAGGCATGGTTGTAGTTTATGTTAGGCATGGTTTGGAGTTAGGTCATGTAGGCATGATGGAGTCAGGTATAGGCATGGTTAGGTGCATGTTTGGTCATTTGATTTAATTTCCAAGGTAGTATGGAAAATAAATGATGATGTATATGTATGTTGTGGTGTAAATTTCCAAATATTTGATATCATGGAAATGTGAAATGATTGATGTATGATATGGTGATGTTATAAAATGGTAGGTATGTGTGTTTTTATGATTGTTTAATTTCCAAGTTTTGTGTAAAATGGAAACTAACTAAGGTAGAATGTGAATATAAAAGGGGGAAAATTGGTTAGGGGAAAGAGTGGCTGAGCTAACCTCCAAGGGCCCCATGCCCTTGGAGTGCTGCCTACATAGCCCCAACAAAAAGGGGCCTCAAGCTGATGTAGTTCTCCCATAAGCTAGGGAAGAATATGATGAGGTAGAGGAATGGGTTGTAGGTGAGGTTTTAGGCATGTTGATTTTGAGTCATTTAGGCATGGTCATTTAGGCATGGTTGAGTTTAGGTCATAGGCATGGTTTAATTTAGGTCGAATAGGCATGGGTGATTTTGGTGAAAGAGGAATTCCTAAAATGTAGGTGTCGAAGGTCTAGTCCTGTATAGGAGAATCAATAAGTAAGAAAAAAGGTGAATGGTAAGAGGAGACAAAAATCCACCTAATTGGTAAGAACCATTATGAGTCTATCATACCAAAGATTGGTGTATGAACATAAAACCCTAAAGGCATTGCATGATTGACTGTTCTAAGGGTGAAGAAGGTCACATGATCACAAAATGTCACATTTGTGGCACATCCCTTGAGTAGGTAGAAGATTAGAGAGGAAAGGTGGTGAGGTGAAAGAAGTTGGTTTAGCGTAACCTGGTGTGAGACAACATGCCTCTTTGGCAAGAGACCCAAGATCAAAATAGGCAAGTCCATGATGAAAAAGTCATCTTTTTCTTTTTTCTTTTGTTTTTATAGACTGATCGATGTGGGAAGTCTATGTGGGATGAGTAGAGTATCTCCTTGAGGTCTTCGTGAAGTTGATCGATGCAGGAAGCTTCAGAATATTTTTATTTTATTTTTGTAGGAATAGTCTTCTTTTTGTGATAGACTATGTACAATATGGCTAGCTTTGTATAGTTGTCCTTCGAGGGAGAAGTCTATTTATAGCAACAAGATAGAAAGATAGATGTCCTTTTTGAGGGAGTCATCTTTTTGCTAGAATTTTGACTCAAGGAGTTTGAATTTGAAAATCCCATATATTACTTTTGAATTGTTTTTTGGACTTTTAGGTCATGGACAAGACTATAGAGAAGTATAGGCTTCTTTTATGAAGACAAAACCATAGCACACAAAGGTTAGCTATGAAAGAGAGGTTTTAAGTGATGAATGACCATGGGATTCCATCTTGAAAAGGATGAAAAGTATCCATGAGAATCATGCCATGAGTAGAGCCATGGTACTCATATTGAAGATAAGGCTGAAAAGGTGACGGGTAATCACATAATTCTTGTTTAGTCATTGATCCTTAAAATAGGTAAGTGGAAGGTGAATGGTGCTCAAGGGACAAGTGTTTAATAGACATAAGGTGATATAGGACTTGATTCAACAATAGAATGGTTGAAGATGCAAGGCATTGAGGGGATCAGGTTTGGGTTTACCTTCGAGTGAAGATAAATGATAAGCACCTGATCCATAGGTATGAGTAATGATATAGGGTCCAAGCCAATTAGGAGAAATTTGCCCCGTTTACTTTTCTCCTCTTTTGTTACATGTTGATTTTCCTTCAGGATGAGGTTGCCAACCTGGAAGGTTCGTTCTTGGACATGTTTATCGTAGGCACATTTGATACGTTTTTTTTGGTAGATTTGGAGGTGATTGAGAGCATTGAGATGATGTTCATCTAATAACTCGAGTTTTGCCAAATGATCCTGTGAAAATCATCATCATTGAGCATATATTTGAGTGAGATATGAAGAGATGGAATTTGGACTTCAAGAGGTAGAGACAACCTCTGTACCATAGACCAAAGAGAAAGGTGTGGCAGCAGTTGAGGTATGAATACTAGTGTGATAATCCCATAAGGAAAAAGGAATGTGTGTGTGCCAATCCTTTCTAGTATTGTCAACCACTTTCATAAGAATTTTGTTTAAGGTTTTGTTGGTTGATTCCACTTGGCCATTTGTTTGAGGATAATAAGGTGAAGAAAAACTGAGTTGAATGCCGAAGGCATCACAGAGTTTCCATAGGGTTTTGTTTTTGAATTGTTTTCCATTATCAGTGATGAGGCGGTGAGGAACACCAAAGTGACAAATGATGTGATGATTGATGAATTCACATATTTTCTCAGCTTTTGTAGAAATAAGAGGTATGTATTCCACCCATTTAGTGTAATATTCGGTAGCAGTAATAATCCATTGATGGCATTGGGAAGAATGAGGTTTGATCTCTCTGACAAGATCCAAACCCCATTGAGAGAAAGGCCAAAGGTCTCATGTGACCTGTAAGGCATGACTAGGGGTGTGATGAAGATTAGCATGTTGCTGACACTTCACACAATGCTTGACATAGTCACAACAATCATGGTTTAGGGTTGGCCAGTAATAGCCCAGGTGAAGGATACTCTTAGCGACAACTAAACCACTGAAGTGACCCCCACAAATTTCATCATGAACTTCCTTGATGGTGTAGGGAATTTCAGAACTTGTAAGACATCATAAGAGGATAGCATCAAAACCACATTTATAAAGAAGACCACCCATGATGACATAGTGAGAGACACTTTTGAGAAAGGCTCGTTGTCCATTGTGAGTAAGATCTGGAGGTAGAATGGAAAGGGAAAGGTAGTCAAAAAACTACTTATACCAAAGGTCATGTGGGTCAGTTTCAATGTTTCCTACAAGGTTGATGTCTCGAATCAGATAAGAGGGTGATTGTAACCTTTGTATGGTGACAAATATTTTTGAGTCGGAGGGTGAAGTGGGGATTTGAGAAGCAAGACAGGCCATGGTATCTATAAATTTATTAGTGGAATGCGGGGTGGTATGAAGTTCATAATGGTCAAAGGTAGTCAAAAGTATGTCAACATGATGTTTATACTTTTGAAGTATCTCGTTACGACACTGGTATATACCATTAACTTGGTTCACAACCAGTTGAGAGTCACCAAAGATATTAATTGATTTAACATCTAAGGCTATGGTGGCTTGAAGACCTAACATGAGTGCTTCATATTCGGTGATATTGTTAGTACAATAAAAATCTAGTTTGAAAGATAATGGCATAGGCTCACCATCAAGAGGAATGAGGATAACTCAACACCACCCCCATGCTGACATTTGGAACCATCGAAGAATAAGGTCATCTAGTAAATGGTATCATCCAAAGAGAGGGTAGCGATGGATTCATCAGGGAAATCAAAGTTAGAGGATTGATTTCCAGAGAGAGGTGCATCTACGAGTTGGTCAGCAATTTTTTGTCCTTTGACATATTTTTGATGGGTGAATTCGAGATCTAGGTCTGCAAGAAGCATGAGCCAACTTGTAACACGTTGATGTTGGTAGGCTTAGAGTACATGTAATGTAAGGGGTCAGTATTGGTGACAACAAAGGTTTTGTGGTTGAGTAGGTAATGGTGAAGTTTAGTGGTGACAAAAACTAAGGCTAAGAAGAGTTTTTTGGCGTGAGTATATCTAGTTTCGTAGTCTAAAAGTGTATGGCTTATATAATAAACCACTTTTCCCTGTGTTTCTCATCATGATGAGTGAGCATGGCACCCAAGGAATGATCAGTAGAAGAAATGTAAAGGTAAAATGGTTGGTCATCCTTAGGGGGAATGAGCACAGGTGGTTGGAGGAGGTATTGTTTTAAGGTGTCAAAGGATTTGTGGCATTCATCATCCCATTTGAAGGAGACATCCTTTTTGAGGAGATGATGAAATGGATGGCAACAGTCAGAAAGATGAGAAATAAAGTGATGAATAGATTACAACTTTCCTTGACAAACTACAAAGTTGATGAAGGTTAGTAGGTGGAGGAATTTTGAGAATAGCCTTGATTTTAGCGGGATCAACTTCAATGCCATGCAAAGAAACAATAAAACCAAGGAGCTTTTCAGAGAGAACAATGAAGACACACTTCTTAGGTTGAAGGTGAACACAGTATTTGATGAGACATTCAAAGATAACCTTAAGGATTGTAAGGTGTTTGGCTTGATGTTTGCATTTGGAAAGAAGATCTTCAATGTAATCTTCTAATATGTGATGCATAATGTCATGAAAGATATAATTCATAGCCACTGATATGTAGCACCAACATTTTTAAGGCAAAAGGGCATGACACGATAGCAGAAGGTCCCCCAAGGAGTGATGAAGGTGGTTTTGTGTTGATCTTCTGGGGAAAGTAATATTTGGTTATAACCCAAGAAACCATCCATGAGTGATAACATCTCATGGCCGGTGGTGAGATCAACTAGTTGGTCAATACTAGGTAGAGGAAAGTCATCTTTGGGGCAAGCTAAGTTAAGGTCACAGAAATCCATGCAAATGTGGAGTCCCCCTGTTGCTTTTGTGACAGGAACAATGTTAGAGATCCATTGGGGATAATCAATGGGTAGGATGAAGGAAACCAAAAGAAGGCGTTGGAGTTCTTCTTTGACAAGAAGGGCAATGCGAGGATGCATTTTTCACAGCTTCTGTTTCATGGGTTTGGCATCAGGAATGGTTACGATATTGTGGACCACAATGTTTGGGTCAATACTAGGAATATCAGCATAGGACCAAGAAAAAGTGTTGTTATGATCCCGAAGGAAAGAAGTGAAAGCTTCTTGTTCAAACATCTAAAGATTGGCCTATTTTTAGAATGTGTGGGTCATCCTGAGTTTGAATATTGATTTTGATGGTTGATTCATTCAACATGGTTTATGTCTCAGAAGGTAACAACTGGTGAATATAAGAATATTCCGCACCAAGGTAGGTGAGAATAGACTCATCATCCTGACATTGAATGATGTTAATAGAAGGTGTATCATCATCGATCATGTCAGGATACAGGAAGGGAAGAGAAGAGGGAGCCTTGCCATCTCATTGATAAGTTAGAGGTCCTAGGGAAATGGTGTTCATGAAAAAAAAGTTAGGAGGAATGGATTCTGGATCCATAGACTCTGTAGGTGAAGGTGGTGAAGTTGGTGAATGGGGGTGGGGAATGTTTATCATCCTCAATGAGTTTGACTTGGGCTTTCTTGGGAAATGGTTTTGAAAATCCAATACCACTATGGTCTTTATGCTTACGAGTGGTGCATGTGATGACAGTATGGTGGCCTTGTTCATAGAAACCAAATCCAAAGCCCTTCCAAGCACAATGATGGAGGAAGGTGTGGGTGAAGTGGTGGTTGGTGAGAGATTGAAGGTCAGATGAAAATGGTCAAGTTTGGGAAGGTGGCTCAGGTGAGTAGGTAGAAGCATCAAGTCCCCCATACGTTAAGTTGGTGTGAAGGTGGGGAGGACCATAAGGGAAAACCTCACCTATGCGGTGATCATAGTGGGGATGTTGGTGAAGTTTACCATACTCTTGAGGAGTAAGGAATGTGTCAATATTATAAAGGTGGTACTCCCCCAGAGTGAGGCATTGAAAAACACCTTCTAAGGGATCAGTAGTTGATATGTGGGTAGCGGGAATGGATGAATTACTGGACAGTTGGGAAGAAGAAGCATTGGTTGGTTGAGAAGTAGATGGGTTGGCTGATGGGTCAGCTACAGAAGTTGTATGGCAGAAATAGTGGGAATAGAGGAGTTAGTTGTGGAAGAGGTAGTGACAACATTGGTGGATGGGGGTGGATGAAGTGGGAAGAAGTGGTAGCGGTGGTAGATGCCTTAACTGGTATAAGGACATCATTGGGTCGATACAACATGTTACAGGTCTTGAATGGTGAAGGGTTGGCTGGAATGGTATAGTTGTGTCCTTCATGTTCAAATTTTAAATAGTGGTGTAAGGTTGAAGGAACACAACCCATGGTGGATCCAAGGTCGGCCAAGCAGCATGTTGTACTAGAATTCCCCCTCTAAGACATAGAATAATTTAGGAATGGTATGGGGGCCCACACGAATGTGGAGAATGATGGTGCCAAGGGTGGAAGTCATGGCATCATTGAATGAATGCAACATAACTGGGTTATTATGCATGCAATTGGTAGGGATGCACATTTGGTTGTATGCATGGGAGGAAATGATGTTGATACTGGCACCACCATCGATCATAACATGTTGAATGCGTATATTATCAATGTAGATGGAAATAAATAGGGTGGGATCAGGATCATCTGATTGGAGAGGTACAATCTCATCATCAGAAAAACTGAGAGCGGCTACTTGATGAGTGGTAGTGGGTGCAGAGGAAGGGGATGAAGTGGTGAGAGAGGCCACATGGTGAGGAGTGATAATGGATGCCATAGGAGTAGGGTCATTAGGTAAAACCTCAATAGATTGCAGAACCTCAATGAGGGCCTGTCGATGAGACTCAGAGGTTTGGACAAGGTCATACAAAGACATTTTGAGAGGAGACTGGTGTAATTGTTTAATCATTGTATGATGGGAAACCCATCAGAAATAGGGTATGTGGGTCCACATGGATGGTGATTTTTGGTGCAGGTGCAGATGGAATATTGGGTAAAAGAGTGGCAGATGAGCTGGTTGTTTTCTCCTTTCCTTTTTCCTTATGGGCTCGAGTGGAAATGTTAACCATATTAATATGTGGTAAAGGAGAAAGTGAGTCATGATAGGTGTAGCGACAAGATGGGAAAAAATATGGTGAGGGCATATACTAGTTTTGTGAAAATAATGCAAAGCACATTGGCATTTTGGTGGAGGTTTGGCTAGCTCTCTTATGTGGACCATATTGATCTCAAATGTTGGAGGAGGATAAAAGGGTTGTGGAGGGGGAGATGAAGGTCATTGAATAGGTAAGGGATGAGGATGTGTGGTGATAGGTGGAGGTGGAATAGGGTCCTCATCTAAAAGATCATCATCGTCAAAATTTTCTTGGGAGGACATAGTTCAAGAAGAACAGTCTTAAGAGCCTTACAGTTTTCCACATCATGCCCTGACACACAATGGTAAGCACAATTTTTTGTATCATCAAACCCTTCTGGTTTAGGTTTGAGTGGGTTCATAAGGTCTAAGTGGTGGCAATGTGATGACAGAGGTTTCCAAAAGGTTAGCTAAGATGTTGGCATAAGACCCTGCCAATGGATCACAATGTGAAGTAAGTGTGGGTCTAGATGAAAGTGTGGGTGAATTTGGTGGGAGAGGTGCCACAGGAGGTGGAATCAAAGGTTGAGTCAGTTTGACCACCTGTTTGGTAGGTAGTATGGTTTTAGGTTTGGATTGCACCTTCTTGGGTAAAGATGTAGCAGATGAACTAGTGGTTGAAGGTGGTGTAGGTTTAACTACCTCTTTGGAGGGTAGTGGGTTTTTGGACTTTGGTTGCACCTTCTTGGGTAAAGGTGAAGAAGAAGTGTGTGATGTAGAAGGGAAGGAAGATGGTGGAAGGGGACGGGTTAGCCAAGGTGATAATGGAGGTGCAGTGAAGGCTATGGGAAGAGGCAAGGTGGAAGGTACTGGTTGAAGAGAAGGGAATATCATAGGCATTGATGAGGATATTAGAATTGGTTTAGGTATAGGAGGTAGAAAGGATGCAGGTGATAGGTGAAGGCATAAGTTGTGTAGGTAATTTGGGTGTAATAGAGGATTGTGATGAGGAGGTGGGCTGTTGTGCTTTTGGTTTACCTTTGGTAAGAGGCTACTTGGCCAAGGTTGATGGGTGGGGTCCTATCATAGATGGAAGGGGTGAAGGTGATAGAGGGGTAGTGGGAAAAACAGATGTATGCAGCCTAAGAGGTTGGGTCTTCCTCTTAGGTGGGGGAATAGTCTTTGTGCTGGCTTGTGAGGATGTGGCTAAATCTAGTTTGATAGGGGGATGGACTAGGCTTGATGTCGGCATGACTCCCAATGTGGCAATGGGTTTGGATGTGGAGGAAGATATAGATGTAGGTAAGGCTTTAGGCATTGAAAAAATTTCATTTGATGGTAAAGGTTTAGGTGTGGGTGAGGGTGATGAAGAAGAGGTCACTACAACTGGCATGGGCATGGTTGGTTTGGTTGTCTGAAACACCTTTGGATAGATCGTGGAAGTATCAGTAGACAACATTTGCATCTGAGTTGAGAAAGGTAGCCGAAGGCATCCCCAAAGCATGGAATTTTTGACATAATCCAAGTGGTCAGCCAAACGTGAAAATGACACCATTGTAGGGGGGATGATGTTGATTTGGTAGTAATCCCTATAAAGAATGTCTGTGAGATAGGGAAATGGTTGGCTTTAGACTCTGTGGGTAAAAGAGCTGAGAGAAAATCAACAGGATCCTTGAAATCCAATGGAGAATTATCACCAATTGCTACTAATGGATCCCCTATGGGTAGGGGAGATGACAAGTAGGATGAGGTAGGTTCATCTTTTGGTGAAGAGGAAGGTAAGGTCATGGGTAGGAGAGTAAATACTGTGGGTTGTTTGTCAGGTTGAGAGGTGACTCTTGGCAGATATGGCAGTCTGTGGGTGAAGGGGGAGATAAGGGAGATATGGGTAAAGGAGTGAAAAAAGTTGGATTTTGTCAAGAATCTCCTTGATAGGTGAGTAGGAGGAAATTGAGGAAGGGCTGGTATGATGTGAAAACAACATGAACCTGAAATGTTACTGTCATTGGTCATGGTTTGGTTAGAAAGGGGTGTGGGGAAGATTCTTGAAATGTGAAGGTTCTGATTCATCTGTTAGGGTAAAGGATTTCTTGGATGATTTTTGAAAGTTATACAATTATTGTCACTATGAACTTTAACGTGATGATAGTTGGTAATCATTTTCTTTGTACCATGAGGCATATGACAAGAATCATCCTAGATAGATGAGAGTAGGAGGATTTCTTGATTTTAGGAAGTAGGGTTCTCCTATGGGAGTATGATGTCTGAAAACAACATGAACCTCATGAATGTTACTGTTGGATTGGTCGAGTTTTCAAAACTAGTGTTGGTTAGATGACTTTGGGGATGATTTTCAGGAATGGTATTCTTGAAGATGTAAAGATTCAGAGTGCATTATGATTTTCTCCATTATCTAACATTTCCTGGACAATATTTTTGAAAGTTATAAAATTACTACAATGATAATTGCAGTAATCATTTTCTTTGTACCATGCAAGAATAGGACGAGAGGGGTCAAAACTAGTATGTGGTTTGACAGGTGGAAGAGTGATTTCTTTAGATTTTAGAAGTTTTTCTAAAACTGAAGAGTAGGGTTCTCCTATGGGAGTGTATTTTTGTTGCTCCCACTTGAACTAGAAATCCTGAACAAGAGAAAGGTTGGAAGAAGGATTTGATTGGTTGGATGGATGAGATGGGCCAGCTTTCAAAACTACCACGTGGGAAGATCCTTTTTGCTTTGGAGTAATTATTTTTGTGGTTTGGAAGAAGAAGAGGTTCTTGATTTAAACACAACATTCTTGTTATGTAATTATATCTTCTTCTCTTCAATGGCACAAATTTCAAGTTTTTGGGCCATGGTGAATGCCTCGTGAAACGTGTGGAAGGTTTGAACTTGGAGATTTGGTGAGATGTGCCTAGCACAAGCCCTAGTGAACAACTCTATTAACTTGGTTTGAGGTAGTTGAAATGTGAGCTGGTTGATTAGGCTTCGTCAACGAGTGACAAAATATGTGATAGATTCATCTTTGTATTGGCGTGTTGAATACAAGTCGGTCATGGTGACTTTCTTGATAATGTTGATAGAAAAGTGGTCTAGGAAAGCTTGAGCTACTTGGTTGAATGAGAAAATGGAGTGCCTAGGTAGAGCACTATACCAATCCAATGCAGGTCCTGTCAAGGACATTGGGAATGTTCATAAGAGAAAAGCATCATCATGAGTGATCAGATAACACCCATGTTTAAAAGACCACAAGTGTTGTTGTGGGTCTTCTTTGCTGTTAAATCAGTTGAATTTAGGCATTTCCCAATGCGTAGGGTATGGACGAATCAGAATGGATGGGTGAATGGGCTCATTGCAAATCTCGTCATATGTCAGAGAGTTACGTGAGCCAGAGACCGATGCTTCCAATGTCTGCATCTTGTCCATCATCATTTTGATAAGATCATTAGTAGGTTGTGATGACTGGCACCCCCTGCAGTATAAGGGGGTAGATAATGAAGGTATGATGTGGGTGACATCCCAATATGTGGTGGTTCTGAGTACAAAAATTGTGAGGGAGGAATAGATGCAGGTGGCAAGTATCCTGAATAAGTGATAGATGAAATAGGGGGCTGTTGGTGATAAGTGTAGGTAGGTGGAGTGGATGTAATGACTCTTGTAGTAATTGGAGGAAGAGACTGTGGGATGGAGAGGACAATGTTTTGGAAGGGAGTATGGGTTGCCGACACCATGGGTGGCTGAGATGCAATAGGTATATGAGAGGTGGCGGGTGCAGATAGGCCTACACTCAAGGTGGTTGATAAAGGAATGGTTGACATCACAGGAGCAACTGACGTCAAAGGTGTGATAGATGTCATAGGTGCAATAAGATATCGATGATGTAGGGTCAAGTTGGGACACCACAGGTGGTAAGGTGGAAGAGGGTAAGGCTGAGCTAGTAGTAGTTGATGCAAAAGTGGGTGCGAGGGTAGGAGGAATGGACACATAGGCATGTCGTATACAAGCTTCCCTGATGAATCTTGAGTGGATGAATGGGATAAATAATATTGTAAAGAAGTGGGGTTTTGATCAAGGAGTCTTGTGAACTCCTCGTCACTGGTACTTGATGGTAATAGGTTGACTGGGATCCATAGGTGATAGAATGGAAGGTGATGATGGGCTAGGCGGGAGTGGCTGAAGGTTAGCATGGAACACGAGGGTATTGGCTTGGCTATGAGTCAAAACCATGTGACTTATAGTAGACCTGGTAATTTGAGCTCTGTAAATGACATAGGAGTACAGAAGGAATGGAGAAAATGGTTCCAGAAGGTGACAACTGAGTGTTGTTTTAATTGAAAAATTAAAACACAGAGACCGATGGTGGTTGGGTAACCAGTGTTGGTGACATAGAGGGTAACCGATGCCGGTTAGAGGACTGATACTGGTTACTATGGAAAATAAAAGGATTTGTAAATGTGGCAATAAATGATGAAAATGAAGCAAATTTGGACTTTGACAGTGACTTCAAAGACACAGAGATATGGTGAGGTAACTGAGGAAACCCCAGAAAGAACATAAATGTGATGAATGCTACTTTGGTTAAAATGACCAAAACAACAGGAAACTGACAATGGTCAGTAAACCGATGATGGTTAGATGAGTAAACCGATGACAGTCATTGGACTGATGTTGGTCACTGTGAAATTTGTGAAAAGATGGAAAAAAGTGAATTTGGTGATTTAGATCAAATAAAAGACCAACCCAGAAACCTGAGTATGGCAATGATTGACCCTAACACACTCAGAAAGAGTCAGAATACACCAACTATGATTATGGAGTGTGAAGGGAGAGAAGAATGAAGAAAACAAACTCACACCTCAAAACACAGATCAAACAAAAACTAGCAAACATGAAATCCTATGTGGTGGATTTTATGTTCTGGCTTATGCCATTTAGGACTGACTTGTGAATAGAGTAGAGTTTTTGGTTTGATAAAGGTGCCCTATGAAAATCCAACAACTAAGGATAGTTTCAGGTAAAGTTTTGGCAAGGGAGATCCTTTCTCTGAGATAATAACTAGACAGAGAAACCAGTTTGGAGCCCACTGTCAATCCTCTGATCGTGTGATTGTTGACAGCTTCTTCCGGGTAGGATGTTGTTTAAGAAAATGAGTAATTTATTTTTAGTGGTTTGGTGTAGAGAAGAAAGTGTGCACTACGATTCAATTTGTCAACCATCAGCTGGCATGACTTCTAGCATATAGGTTGCCCACAATTTTTAAATGACCTACAGATGTAACACATAGGAATGATATGCAAATATTTTAAACCCAAATCCAAAATGACATTCGATGAGAGAAATGATGAATAGGAAAGAGTATGTCTTTCACTAATGCAATATAAAATAGAAAGAATTGTTCTTTTTAGTCCAAAATATGAGTGTCAATGAGACCAATAGAAGAGAAAGAATGTTCCAAAGGAGAAAATTTAATGTGAACTCTTTCAAAAGGAAATAGACACACAATAATTTCACCTAGGAATGAACAATGCAAAAGAACCCCTGATGGGTCCCACCGGGCGTGCCAAAATGTTTCACCAAATAAGTTGTGCGATAAAACAGATAAGGTAACAGTTAAGGAGGAATAATTGTGATATGTAGGTCGAAGGTTGAATGCGTGTGTTACTGACTTTATCCAAGATGATCGTAGAGAACCCCTTTTTGTCTGGGAAGGACTACCTGTAGATACAAAGCAAGACCACCAAAAGAGTATTAAATAGCAAGAGTCAGAGGACTGCCTAGCAAGGCTAGATCTAGGAAGCGTGATGCTTCCTTGAATGGTTGTCAATCCTCTGTTTTATCAATTCAATGAAATAAATACAACTGAAATAAAAGGTCCTATTGCAATGTAACTTTGATTTAGGTATCTCATACACACAATACACTAGATTTTATGATAAATATTAAAATAACACTAAATCTAGCATTAGCAAGGTGGGGTTTTTTCAGGTCAGACAGGTCTTCAAAGGTCTGGTAAGGGTCTGGGGTTATTGGTTGAAGGTATGGGTTGATTTTGGGTGATGTTGGGAAGCTTGCTGGTGATGAGGTTTATGAAAACACAGTGACCGATATCGGTCTGGTGACCGATGCCGGTAGGGGGGATAAAATGACGTCGGTTAAGGAACTGATGTCGGTAGGGGCAATAGGTAGTAAATTATTAAAAAGAGGTTTTTAGGCTCTCTGTGATTGCACAGAGAGTGAGGGTAGTATGGTTTGGGTCGTAATATGGCTAAGAAGACTCAGGGATACTAAGGAGGAGGTTTAGAATGATGAAAAGGCTTGGGATGGTTGAATAGTAGGTTGGTGGAAAGAAGGTGATGTACAAGCAAAAAATGAAATAAGATACTGAAATAAGTAATAGATCTACAAAAGGAATAAGCAAACTGATTATATTTACAATACTTACTTGATGTCTTGTAGATATTGGGAGTTGGGATGGTTGATGGTTGATTGGAGAATAAGTTCTTGAGTATAGTGCTACAATAGTATGGCCTATGTGATTATGTGAGTATTCCAATGCTCTGGAAGGAGAACCGGCTACTTGTCTTGCACTGTAGTTGTGTGTGTTCATCATCTGGATGCAAGAGGGCTTGAAGATTCACACTTGAATGCAATCAGGCTCCAATAAATGAATGACCAACCCACGTAAAGAGTTGTGAAAGTGTATATAAGGTAACCAATGGTGGTTAGGTGACCAACGTGGTTGAGGGATAACCGGCGTTGGTTAAGGTGGGAAAGTCTAGGTTTACCAAAAATAGGCAGATCTTTACTATTTTTGGCGTGATTTTGATTGAGTCCACTTAGGGAAGTGGATTTCTCATTAGAAAATGTAGGAAGGTCATAGAAGAAGTCCAATTAGGTTTAGGAAGAAGTCTTAGTTAGTTAGGTCAAGTGGTGACTCAGCACTGAGAGTGATGACTCAGTGTTGAGAGTGATGACTCAGTCATTGTGAGTTAAATGCCCCTGGAATGGGTTCAGGGTGAGGTGTAATGATGAGGTGGAGGTGTGAGGATGAAATTAACTTAATTAAAATAATTAAATTAATTAATAATGTGAGGATGAAATATTAATATGGGATGAAGGGGTCATGATGTGTTTAAATATATTACGTAAATTGATTGAAGGGGACCAAGGGGAGTGTCTCCATCAAAACCATACTTTCTTTGGAACACCCAATTACACCTAAATTTTTTTCTTCCTTTTGGAAGAGGAGTGAGATCCCAAGTATTGTTCTTCATGAGTGAGGAACACTCATCCATGAAAAAATCCCACTCAGGAATCCTAGAAGCCTCTCGGAAAGATTGAGGGCTGGAAGTAGAGGTGGAAAAAGAATGATTTCCAACAAAATTTGAATGAGTATGTCTCTAATCAAAAATATCTCCCATCCACTCTCTAACACTTTGTAAAGTTTTCCTATCCCAATGATGACCAGGAGGATCAAGCTTGGAGTCGGTAGATTCTTCACTTGAGTGAGAAGGGAAAAAGTTTTCATCATCATTATGTTAGAATTAAAAGACTTTGAAGCATGAGGGTCAAGAGGATCAAGTGGAGGAGGAGGAACATGATCAAAAACATCATCATCATAAGATTCAGAATCAAAATCAAAGAACATAATTACCCAAGAGGGTGCAGAAGTAGAAGTCGAAGATGACTCATCAAATTTCACACTTCTCTTGATATACAGTTGATGAGCATTAGGGTCTAATAATCGATATCCCTTCACACCATCAAGATACCCTACAAAAATACAAGGTTTAGACTGTGGTTTCACAACCTTGCATTTGTTTTTGGGAATTTGAGTCATAACATTGGATGCAAAGATGCGAAAGTGCTTGACATCAGGCTTGTGTCCAAAATAGGATTCAAAGCGTGTCATCCCTTTTATGCCCTTGTATGGAACATGATTCTGAATGTAAAACACATAATTCACTGCTTTGGCCCAATATTGTGGAGGAAGGGATTTCAAGTGAACCATACAAGTGGCCATCTCCTCAAGTGTTCAGTTCTTTCTTTCTGTAACTCCATTTTGTGAAGGGCTGTAAGCAACTGTACGTTGCAAAACAATCCCTTCGGAGGTACAGAAATCTTTGAACCTATTGCTCACATACTCATCTCCATTGGTGGTTGAAATAACATTGATAGACCTTTCATCTTGTTTTTGAGCAAGAGCCTTAAAGTCCCGAAAGTGATCAAAAACTTAAGATATTAACTTAAGAAAATACATCCAAGTGTAACAGGAAAAGTCATCAATGAAGGTTAGAATATAAAGATCTCTAGTAAATGAAGGAGATGGGAAAGGGCCATAAATGTTGCTATGAAAAATATCCAAAAGAAAAGTATCTCTCCATGATTTTCCATTACCAAAAATCTCTTCAGGGTGATTTCCGAGGGAACAACCCTCACAAAAACCCTTCAAAAATATGACGCAGGGTAACCCATTGACCATTTAATTTCGGCTCAATTGTTCAAGGTAATGATAATTAAGATGGCCAAAACACTCATTCCATAGCTTACTAACCTAATTTCCATGAGTGACCAAGGAAGTGGGCTTCAAATTAAAAGTAAAGTGGGAGAAGGTATACAACTTTAAATGACAATTTTCCTTTCCCTCAACCATAGTAGTGTATGAGTGAAGCTCACGAATAATCACCGAGTTAGGATAAAATTCCACTTGCATTCCTTCACCAAGGTGAGTGATTTGGTAAACCTATAGGATATTGGTAGAGAGATTAGGAACACTCAAAACTTGGTTAAATGATCCACCATCCATCTCTACCAATCCACTACTGGAAACCAACATTGTATTGTCATCACCCAATGTGATTTTGGACATGCCACATGGTTTGATGTTGGAAAAATCAACATATGAAGAGGCCATGTGGTGTGAGGCACCTGGATCAATAATCCACATCGACGAAGGAGTAAATCTAGTGAGAAGGGCCTTTCCTTTATTCTTCTCATATTTAGAATCCTTTGTAATGAAAGACTCAACTTTTAGAGCATTGTGTTTGATACACTCAGGAACACCTATATTATTCTTCTCAAGTAAATGAGTTAGGTGATCAATTTGTTTTCTCATACATTGATCCTCTTCATGGCCAATCTTCTTGTAATAGGAACACTTAAACTTTTCCTTCTTCATTTTGGGCTCACTAGTAAAAGCATTCGTGTTAGGTTTGGTTCAAGGGTTTGGTTGGTCTTGGTTTTCTTCTTGGGTTGGTTATTTTTCTCTTTCTTATTTTCAGTCTATTTTACCTTACCAGTACTTACTACAAGGGCATGTGACTTGGATTTAGATTCCCCATTTGAATGAGTTTGTCTTATTCTCAAATGAGTTGGGATGAAAAATTATCAAATGAGGGCATTTTCCAAGTACTAACAAAAGAGTCTTTTATAGCATGGTAAGTCAACACAAAGACAGAGTATTCAGGACCTAACTTAGAAAAAATCAGACAAGAGCAACTGGGAATATTTCTTTTCCACTTTACATTCCTTTAAAAGTAATCTACTGTGGATGAACTTTGAGAAGAATGCATGTAGGTTTTCAAAGTCACTAGGATTTAATCCTAGTAGTTCGTTTTCCAAATCATGCACTCTCATGTCATCTTGCTATCCAAACATACTATCTAATATTTTCCACACTTCATTAGGTGTTCTAGATGACTCAATGTGAAAGAAAAAGTAAGGAGAAATGGATATACAGAGAAGACATAAGGATTTGTCACATTGGTTCAACCACTTAGATTTTTTGGGCTCATCATCAGGTTTAGTCTCAGCTCCCATGGTGGTGTGAAATAACCCTTTACCCCTTAGTTTTATTGCCATTTTTGATCTCCATTAGAAAAAATTGAACAATTTAAGAAAATGAATTGAAAGAGTATCCATTGAAAAGAGAGAGAAAGAAGGAATGCAGAAAGAAATACAAAGAAAAAAAACCATCCCAAAACAATATTTACACCCCCTTATTTTGACACTTTATAATTTAGTGCATTGATTACAATCAGGTGTGAATGTGCATCGTGAAATAATCGGTCACTCACCTTGCAATCAACGTAATAACACGTAAGTGGGGAGACCACAATCAAGTTCCACCAATTGTGAATCTTCGTCACCATAAGAAAGCAAAAGTGAGATAAAAGTAAGAGAAGGGGAGAAAACAAGTCATGTGTGAGAAATAGTGTCTCATGTCGTAACATAAACGCCCTTGCTGCAAGATTGTGGTGGACATGCTCACTAGCTTGCAAGCAATAACAAGGGTGATTACAATGTAAAAAGGTGATAAAAAATGAGTCCAATGGACCTCTTGGACATTGAAAATGCTCCATGAAGGTGGAAAAATGCTAGGAGAGGCGCTATATAATCCAAAAAAAAATCTTAGCAAAAATCGTATAGTAATGCTAAAAACTGCACTTTTAATTTTTCTCCAATTAATTTAATTTTAAAAGATTAAAAAATAAAAAATTAAAAGCTGATTAATGTTAATAAATGATTAAATCCACTAATTTAATTTAAAAAAAGAGATAATTAAACAAAACTTGACCCTTAATAAAACTAAGCTCCTAATTAATTATTAAATCCCTAATTAAATTAAATGACCACTTTATAATAACCTCCTCAAATTAATTACCCACCTAAGAGACCTAGGTGATGACCTTTGAATTTAATTAACCCACTACCTACCATTAAATAATTAACCACCCCACTTTTAACATAAACCTAAGCCCTTTTATAAAATTTCCTTCCACATAAACACAAAAAATTAATTAAAAAGGGCCTACCCTATTTGTTTTAAAAAATGAATTTAAACATGGCTAGGGAGCTATGAGCTATTGAGGGGCTTGATACTTGAGTTGGCTAAAAAAGACCTATCGGATCCAATGTTGAGGAGAAGGGTTAGAGTGAGTTTTAGGGAAATTGAAAGACTTCAACAGTGGTTCAAGGAAGTCAGGGAAGGCACAAACTTGGTTTGACGGGTGAGCATGACTCAACACAGGAGTGATGGATACTGGTAGGGAACATGGAGCTTTGGGCAAGGTTTGGGTAGATTCACAATGGGTTTAGGGAATCATTTCAATGGCTAGGCAAGAGATTCTTGCACAAGGATGCACGAAGGAGTGGTAAGCGGTAATAGCTAAAGGTAAGTAAAATGACAAGAGCTAAACATGCAGGGCTAAACAGAGGTAACTCATGGCTAATCGAGGTGATAGGTGAGTCGAGAAGGTGCCAATGTAGAATGGAAATATGGAAGAAAAATGGTTAACCAAACATTTGGGGCACACAAAAATGACTCACAAACAAGGTAGAGAAAATGGAATCAAGAAAAAACAAACCAAGGTAGCTTGCAAGAGGTGAGTTGGTTGTGAGCTTGACATAGATGAAATCTGAGGCAAAACAAAATGCACAAAAAAGGATCAAAATGAGTAGATCAAGTGAGTAACATGATGAAAAAAACAAGTAGACACACAACCAACTCACAGGGGAATGCAAATAATGAGCTAGTAGCCAATTCGACACCAAAGCAAATAAAAACACAACCCGAGCCAAGAGGCATAAACCCAACTCAATTCACATGCAAAGGCAAAGTAGAACACAAAACAACCAACTCACTGCAAAACACAACTCAAATGGATGAGTTGAATAGGAATACAACATGAACAGGATAACAAAAACTCACTAAGGAGCTCGACTGAGCCAAGAGGAGACAAGGTAAATAGAGGTAAACCATAAATATAGGTCAGCAGGGAAGGCTTAAAACAATTTTTTTTTTCACCAAATGTTGTAATTTTAATGAAAATTAATAAAACCGATAAAACCAAATTGTAGAACCTATCTCCAAATTTGGATTTTCCTCCAAAGTTAGCTGCAACTAGCTAGATCTGGCAGAGAAAACCCTGAAACATGCACATGGACAACTAGAAAACTAACACAAACTCCAAAAGTGAGATTGTTAAACCTGATAATTAGATTCCAAAATAATGATCGAACTTTACGCGAGAAGCATGAATAAAAAAACCGTAAGTAACTAATAACCAAAATAAATGAGTGCTCCTTTATCATAAAACCACTTTGATACCATGTGAGATTATTCTACAAGGATTAATAGGGAACCCCATGCACATCGAAGAGGTTGCGCTCCAACAGTGAGTGAATGCTCCAAGTAATCAGAAAAAAATCAAACACAATGGAAAATAAAGTATAAAAATAATAGGTCTACTCATTCTCATAGATTGAAATAAGAAGATACATATAGGAGTGATGTATAAATCCCATGCATGACACATGTACACATGAAACCCTAATGACCTATGATATCCCTAAGTGAGATGACTCACCATGTGAGGTGGAAAAGACACCGATTGACGATGAGACAAGTCACATACACCAACAGGGTTCACCAAATGCTTTCACTTTTTAAGTGACATCTCAACCCTTTTAAGTTTTAGAATTTTTCTAATTAACATACATAAAAAGGGTGAATAATGTTATGCTAGGGTGTGGAGCTTGTTTCTGGTCTTCTCAAATTAGTATTGAAGTGTGGATTTCAAATTGGGAAGATGAAAATTCATGACCAATTCTTTTCCAGCCATGGGAAGATGAAAGGTCATGACAGTTTCTTTTCCAGCTGTGGGAAGATGAAAGATCATGACTTTCAAACTTATAGGATCAACTTTTGGACTTCTTACAGGATTTTAATCCTATAAATAGAGGTGTTAGGGTATCTTGAAGATATCTTGTGTGTTCAAGAGGTCTTGAGTCTTAGTGATCAAGAGGTGATCAAGAGTGATCAAGGTTAAACAATTGGGTGTCAATTGTGGTTTAGCATCTTTGGAATTCTGTTGTGAGTTCATAATTGAGAGAGGAATGTGAGAGTTATTTTACTATTTGTTGATAGTAAAATCTAAGTAAGTTATTAGTGGATGTATCCCGCATTAGGTGAACCACGTTAAATCAGAGCTTTGGTGGTCTTTTTGAAGTGGTAAATCATAGGGAAAGTTTAGCTTGAGTGGGAGCTATGACAGATGAGAGCAGATCAAGGGTTGAGAAGTTCAATGGGTAGAAATTTGGTTTGTGGAAGATGTAAATGGAGGATTACTTATATCAAAAGGACCTCCATGTTCCTTTGGCTGGGAAAGCAAAGAAACCTACAGCCATGTCGGATGAGGATTAGGAGTTACTGGATAGAAAGGCACTCAGGGTAAATTCGGTTATGCCTTGCATCTTCAGTTTCTTTTAACATATCGCAGGAGAATACCAAGGAAAGTCTCATGAGTGCGTTGGGGAAGTTATATGAAAAACCCTCTGCCTCTACTAAAATATTTTTGATTAAAAAGTTATTTAATATGAAGATGTCTGAGAATGGTTCTATTGTTGTTCATTTGAATGAATTTAATATAGTTGTGAGTATGTTAAACTCGGTAAAAATTAAATTTGATGATGAGGTCAGGGATTTTTTGATTTTGTGCTCCTTACAAGATAGCTGGGACAACTTGGTTATGAATGTAAGTAATTCAGTCTTTAATAATTCAAAGCTGAAGTTTGAGGATGCAATAGGTGTGATCCTAATCGAGGAAATGTGAAGGAAGAGCATCGGATATTCTTATACTTCTGGAAATGCCTTGATGGTGGAGAGTAGAGGGAGACAAAAGAATAGAGGGAAAGGTAACCGTGGGAAGTTGAATGATTGCGGAAGGTCAAAGTCCAAGAGTAAGTTAGAATGTTGGCACTATGGGAAGGTTGGTCATGTTAAGAAAGATTGCTAGGCTCTTCGGGATAAGAAGAACAAGGAGGAAACTAAAGAGGTAAGTGTGGCAACAGGTGATGATTTTCAGGATGCCTTAATTCTTTCTTTAGATAATATTGCTTAGTCTTGGGTGTTAGATTCAAGGGATTCTTTCCATGCCACCCCACATAGACATTACTTTATTGATTTTGTTTAAGGAGATTTTGGATATGTTTATCTTGGTGATGATGAACCATTCAACATAGTAGGGAAAGGTTGTGTTCGGGTGAAAATGTAGATTGGGAACACATGGCTACTTAAGGATGTCAGGCATGTGCCTAAGTTGAGGCAGAACTTGATATCAGTGGGTGAGTTGGGTAGTGATGGCTGTACGGTCAGTCTTACAATAGATTCTAAGAAGGTCACCAAGGGAGCTCTTGTGGTTGCAAGAGGTAAGAAAACTGGTACTATGTATTTAACTAGTGCTGCTGATTATTGTAATTTAGTTACTGTAGATGGAGATGCAAATTTTTGGCACCAGAGACTCAGTCATATGAGTCAAAATGGCATGCAGATTATAAATGACAGGTTTCTCGGATTAAACGAGTTAGATTTAGATTTCTATGAGGATTGTGTTTATGGAAAATAGAATCGGGTGAGATTCCTCAAGGATGGACCTACCCGATAGGAGGGTAAGTTGGATTTAGTGCATACAGATGTATGTGGGCTAGCTAAGGTAAAATCTATTGGTGGTTCATGTTATTATGTCACTTTCATTGATGATGCAACTAGAAAAGTTTGGGTATATTGCATTAGAAATAAATTTGATGTGTTTGAAACCTTCAAAAGATGGAAAGTCTTGGTTGAGAATGAAACACGTCTCAAGTTGAAATGTCTCAGGTCGGATAATGGAGGGGAGTATTGCAGCAATGAATTTCTTGATTACTATTTGGTAAATGGGATATGCAGGAAAAGAATGGTTCCAAATAGTCCACAGGAAAATGGAGTGTCAGAGAGAATGAACAGGACAATCATGGAGCATACTAGGTGCATGAGCTTACATGTGGGGCTGCCACTCATGTTTTGGGTGGAAGCAGTGAGCACAACTATTTATTTGATTAACAAAGGACCCTCTATGGCTTTGGATGGAAGTATAACTAAGGAGGCTTGGTCTGGTAAGAAAATTGATTACTCATTTCTTAGAGTATTTGGATGTGACATTTTTTTCACATTGATGAAGATGATAGGACCAAGTTAGACGCTAATTCTAAGAAATGCACCTTTGTTGGATATGGTGAGGATGACTTTGGTTTCCGTGTTTTGAGTCTTAAGGACAAGAAAATATTTCGGTCTAGAGATATTGTCTTTAATGAAAAAGTCATGTACAAAGATCAATTGCAGGAACAAAAAGAGGAATAAAAGAAAGAATATAAAATGTTAGAGGACATTGCAGACAGTAAGGTGTCCAAGGCCGGTTCAGGTGCAACATGCTCTGGCACAACAAGTTCAGGAACCTACTCATCAGGAACCCCAAAATCCTGAGGTGAGAAGGTCTTCTAGGGCAATAAGGGAAACTGAATGATTTACTCAATATTTGAATTATTTATTGCTCACTAATAGTGGAGAGCTAGAGTGCTTTGAGGAAGCAGTGCAGGTGGATTCCAGGAAGAAGTGGGAGCAGGCCATGGATGAAGAGCATAGATCTCTTATGGAAAACTAGAATTGGGATCTAGTGGAGCTACCCGAGGGCAAGAGAGCATTACAGAACAAGTGGGTGTATAGAATCAAAGAGGAAGATGGAGGTAGGAAAAGATACAAGGTCCGGTTGGTGGTCAAGGTATTTTTACAGAAGAAAGGTATAGACTTTGATGAATTTTTTTCTCCTGTTGTTAAAATGACTTCTATTAGGACTTTTCTTGGTTTAGTAACAGTAGAAGACTTGCACTTAAATCAATTGGATGTGAAGATTGCATTCCTTCATGGTGAGTTGGAGGAGGAATTGTATATGCAGTAACCACAGGGTTATGAGGTCAAAGGGAAGGTGAGGTTAGTGTACAAATTGAAGAAGAGCTTGTATGGCCTGAAAGAAGCTCCACAGAAGTGGTACAAGAAGTTTGATAGTTTTACACAGGAGCAGGGTTACTCCAGGTGTCACTCAAACCATTACGTGTACATAAAGAAGTTTCTTGATGGTATTTATATTATTTTGTGCCTATATGTGGATGATATGCTTGTTGCCGGGAAGAACATGCATGAAATAAAGGTACTCAAGAAGTAGCTAGGTGACTCCTTTGCTATGAAGGATTTGGGGGCAGCAAAAAAATCCTTGTTATGAGAATAACTCAAAATAGGAAGGAGAGGGAGCTGGTGTTATCTCAAGAAGATTACATAAAGAAGGCCTTGGAGAGGTTTAGTATGTAGGATGCTAAACCGGTTAGTACCCCTTTGGCAAGTCACTTTAAATTATCAAAGGAGTAGAGTCCCAAGGCTGACGAGGATAAAATATAGATGTCCAGGGTACTGTACTCATCAGTGGTTGGTAGCTTGATGTTTGATATGGTATGCACTAGGCTTGACATTTCCCATGCAGTAGGAGTAATGAGTAGGTTTATGAGTGATCCAGGTGGAGAGCAATGGAAAGAAATGAAGTGGATCCTTCGGTATTTGAGAGGGACCATGGGAGCAACATTATGTTTTGGTGGATCAGACACTACATTGCATGGTTATGTAGATTCAGACATGGCAAGAGATTTGGACAATAGGAGGAGCATGAAAGGTTATGTATTTATGGTTGGCGATACAGTGGTGTGTTGCATTTCAAGGTTACAAAAGGTAGTGGCTTTGTCAACCATAGAGGCTGAGTATGTTGCTTCCACAGAGGAAAACATGGAGATGATTTGGTGACAAAAGTTGCTTGATGAGTTTGGTTATAAGAAGGAAGTTGGGAGATGACACAGTGATAGTTAAACCACTATTCATTTAGCGAAGAACTCCTCTTTTTACTCTAGGATGAAGCACATTTAGTTGAGATATCATTTCATTAGGGTAGCTTTGGAAGAAGATAAGTTGAAGCTGAAAAAGATTCATACCAATCAGAATCCTATGGATATGATGACCAAGGTGGTCACAAGGGAGAAGTTGAAGTTGTGTTTAACTTTGATTGGCCTTCATGGTTGATAATGAAGGGTTAAGAACTTTTCTCAGTAGGAACAGTCTCCAAGTGGGAGATTGTTGGGGTGTGGAGCCTATTTTTGGTCTTCTCAAATTAGTATTGAAGTGTGGAGTTTGAATTGGGAAGATGAAAGTTCATGACCATTTCTTTTCCAGCCATGGGAAGATGAAAGGTCATGACAATTTCTTTTCCAGCCATTGGAAGATGAAAGATCACGACTTTCAAACTTTTAGGGTTGGATTTTGGACTTATTAAAGGATTGTAATCCTATAAATAGAGGTGTTAGGGTATCTTGAAGATATCTTATGTGTTCAAGATGTCTTGAGTCTTAGTGATCAAGAGGTGATCAAGAGTGATCAAGGTTAAGCAATTGGGTGTCAATTGTGGTTTAGATGTGGTTTAACATTTTTGGAATTCTGTTATGAGTTCATAACTAAGAGCAGATTGTGAGAGTTGTTTTAATCTTGTTGATAATAAAATTTGAGCAAGTTCTTGGTGGACGTAGCCCACATTGGGTGGTGCACGTTCAATTTTGTCTTGTCTTCTTTTGTGCATTATTTATTTATGCTGTTATATTTCTAAATGTATACTTCTGCTATATAGTTTCCTACTGCTGTGATTTGAGGAATTGTTTCCACATATTTGTTCTCTAATTCCTAACATATTACAGGTGGATATTCTGGTTTAGTTAACTTCAAAAATTAATTGCATAAATCAAAATAACACTTTTCAAAGTGACTATTTATCTAGCAACTATCAAAACACAAGGGAAATATTTCACTTAGATAATGCTATGTGAATATCAAAGAGTTTGGATGGTCTGATTGATGGAACATGAAGATCTGGAATTGAAAATGCTAATGATGAAACTAGAACCAGAAATTAATGCCATTCAAAATCATACAACTCGATCGATAACATATGTATGGTCATGAACCTTCTATATCATCTTAAATCTTCTTAGAATTTGGGTCTGTAATTTCCTAAGTGGTTCACCTGCCTAGATATGTATTTCGTTGTCTTTCAGTCTTCTTCACTCACCTTCAAAATGGATTTTTAACTCAAACCCTCAAACCCTTATAGTGTAAGAAGGAATTCCTGTAAAACAAATTTAGATGGGTTATGGGTACCCATGTGCACCACCAACATCACCACTACTCTAAAGAGGGATCACACTATGTTTCATTACCCTAACATGTCATATCTACCATAGTGCAATCAAAACTTGACAACCGTACTTTGAAAATTATTTGGCTGAGTTTCACATTTACTCAAATTCTTGGGAAGAGTCACTTTTCTTTCTTGTAGGATGGATAAGGAGATTTCTAAACCTAGTCGGAGACTTCATACTAGTAGAGGGTGTTGTCCTAATGAATATGTATAAGTTATTTTGATGTTTAGGGAGATTTGAATGCATTTAATGCTTGTTTTAGAATGAGAAGATCATAAAGTGCCGTAATCATAAATGAGGTATGATTTACTTATTTATATATGCTTTTGAAGGTTATTATGTTGTTAAAGGACAACCAAGGGGGTATATTTTCTCATAAGAATGTGATGGAATTGAAATAATTATATCAACACATGTCGGTCTAAAACTGTATAATAGGGCTGGGATCAAAATTCTCCAATTCTGACTGAAACCTATGGTTTTGAAAAGGCTAGGAAAATAATATTTTGAATTTTAGGCCTAAGCATGAAAGTTTATAGATGTGTTTTATGTAGTTAAACCTTAGAGACTGATGATACAAAGGTGTGCAAATATAAGTAATTTAATGAAATGTTATAAGGGTGTGCTAAACAAGAGTGAGGGGTGTGTATTTGTATATGCAAGTGTGCAATGTCAAGATCAATAGTGTTAAATGATTGATTACCAAATTTGAGTGTCTACAGTTTTAAGGGGACTATTTTTCACTGGATAAATCATTATAATCTTCACCTTTTGAAGACCATTTTCAAGGTTCTTGGTGCTTCATTTTCATTTTTAGAAAAACATAGTTTATTTTATAATATTAATATTACATACAATATTTTCGTAGAGTTTATCAACAAACTAATGTAAGTTGTTATTTGATTTACTCCTATTTAAAAAAATGTGGTGTCATTTGTGGTCTCTAAGGATTTTTTTACAATATGTTGGAATTTGAACAAAGAAACTAGGTTATGTTGTTGATATTCTCATAAATATCTCAGGTCTAAAGTTTATACATGTATATTATATATACCTTCATGGTATTGGAGGCACCTTTTGTGTTTTGACATTAGTTAGTGAAAATATTTGTTAAATATGTGTTAATTTTTTATTCTTAAACTAATGTTTCTCATTGTGATTTTAAATTTACAAATTTGGAGGACCTATACTCTTTTTTCAAGGAAAATCCATCAAATAAGCATTCAAAAATTCCACCAGTAAAATAAAAAATCAAGGAGATGAGGATTTGGAAGCATCTGCAATGGAGAGGTATTTCTCACAATCAAAATTTTGAGTCTACTCTTTTTTTACGTCCTTTGAATTGTGGAGAAAAAATAATAATTGATAACATTGATGAGAATTTTGATTCATCCTCTGACTATTTTGAATCATTGAGTGAAAATACCAATCCTAGAGTTTGTTCTCTTTTCAATGGTGTAAGTTTAGTGAAGCTCTTTCCTTTAGTAGAGTTCATAATATTTTATCCTCAACTCTAGTTAAAGGAAATAAGGTTTCCCAATCCAAGCCCTCATTATGAACTCTTAGCTAGAATGTCTTCTCCAGTTAAAGGTTAGAGTTTTTCAGCCTTGAATTCCTAAAGTCAAATAGCAATCCTCTAAGAGAGTTGAAATAAGTATAAAAAAAGATAATTTAATCCATAATATTGTTCCTAATACTCCCTCTCTCAATCACCCCTGGATTCAATTTATCCTCTCATAAATAAAAATATGGTTGGGAATAATAGAGATATGAATGCATTTTTTCATGCTAGATCTCCTTACCCATTGCTAGGAGTAAAACGGTTCAGATAAATTTATTTCTATGAAATGAAAGGTCTTCTAAATGAGGTCCCTCCAGAAACCAAAAGGATACTACCTAAATTTTAGGGAAACAATGCCATCTCAAGGGATCAACACATTAGATTCTTTAATAACTTGATGGATAATTATGAAATTATCTATAATGATTTTATTATTAAATTTTTTATTCATACTTCAAGGAAAATTCTAGAGATTGGTTTGAATTATTTTGTAATGGATTCATAAAATATTGGAATGACATGAGAAGAATTTTTAAGCTACAATTTGGTGAAAAGATGGATCCTATATCTACCATGAGTTAATTTGAGAAAATTAAGAATCACCCTAATGAGTGTGTGTAGGATTTCAATGCTATATTTACTAAAGTCATGATGAAATTTCTTGAAAATGTTATACCCCATGTGGTAGCTTGTATTATTAAATATCATGAGGATTTTTATGCTAAAGTTCATTTTATCTTAGACATAAAGGCCCAATCAATTTAATAAAATTATTAAATATTACATTCAAAATTGAAAATAACATTAAAGACATTAGAAATCCATCCAAGAGAGATGATGTGAACATTCTCTTACCAACTAAGAAGGATTCTCAAAGAAATTCATTGAGTATTGATGAATAAATGGACAAAGTGATGGGATATTTTAAGGAACTATCCTATAGAGTTGCTAGAAGTGAAAAAGATTTGTCTCTTGTTCTAAAAAATATATATTTAAATGAGAGGAAAATTAATCAGGAAAGAGGACCAACACATGATATAAATTTTGACAAGGGGAAGAATCCTTTTCATAGAAAGAGAATGCCTAAAAATATAGGTAATGATAGAGAGACACCTGATACCCTTACTTTAGTACCAATGAGATAAACCAATTCTAGCCTCATCCTTCTTGTGTACTTGATTTATTCATTGTTTTTTTTTGCATGTTGATAATGACTTAAAATTTCAAAATATATTTATATGCTAGATATTAAAGATTTAAATAATGCGATTCATACTTATGAGTTTCCTATTTATGATTTTGAATACTTCATATATCTGATGGTAAAGAAAAAAAATGGTGGAAGGATATTTGGAGAAGACATTCTAGCTCTCACCAATACTATAAAGGATCAAGTTAAAATTAATTATAACTTGAGAATCTGTACGGACTATAATGCTAAGGAAATCCCTAAGGAGGTCTCACTTAAGAATAATTATATTAAGGGCGAAGATAATCTTACAAAGGTTATTGTTCTTATAGAATAAGAATATTGCTTCACTTAAGCCTGATAAAAAATATATTTTTGTGCAACCTTTGTGTTATCAGCCAATTTTGACTGTGCAAAATTTAAAAAAATAAAATAATGAATAAATAAAATAAAAATGGAAATTTTGAAAATTTTCAATTTTTTTTTACTTTGCGTGGTTTGTCACTTTCATCACGATCATCTCATTTTTTTGATCGTTTCGGTCTTCGTTTCGTACTTTTCGGGCGAGAACTCCTCCCGCCAGGCTTTAAACTGCATTAAAATTAATTAATTAATATTTAATTAATTAATTACTCTTTGTTTGATAAAATTAATTTTTAATAATTTTGGAGTATTTAATTAAATAAATATTAATTAAAATTCGTTCGACAAGTTTTATTTTAATTGCTGGGGAAAAATAAGCTTCCGCTTCCCATTGCCGGGAATGCCAAATTGGCTTCCTGGGCCCGGATTTCCCCTTTCCTGGAAAAATTGTTTTAAATTCCCGCTTGTGGGATTTCTTCCCCCAATTGCCAAATTAATAAATTGGCAAACGGGAAAGAAATCTCCCGATTTCCCACATGGGGAAATTGAACGGAGATTGCCAGCCCACTTTGCCATTCCCGTTGGCAATTGGCCGTTGCTTTCCCCATTTCCCCTGGCAATTAATTCCACTACCCGGGAAGAGGGGAAGTTGGTTTAACCCTCATAAATTCCTCTGACGAACTCATTGGAAAGAGTCGTACGAAGCTTTCTAAAATTGCTTCTCACTTCTTCTAAAGAACATAATATTTTTATCACATTCCACAATACTGCGAACGCCATTGTGAAGGAGAAATACAAGAGGACAGTCATAGAAAGTTTTATGCAAAAAAGAGAGAACACAACCAATGGGACAGTCCAAATATTAGCTTTCCATGCATAGGAGAAAGAGCCAGTTACAGTTTGCAGATCCCACGCATTTGATACATTCCAGAGCAAAGAACAGATTTTCCAACGCCAAGGAGGGAGAAGACAACAAAAAGGAAGAAAGCACTGAGTTTCAACGCCTTTTTGAAGGAGAAACAACAGGTAAAGTCCAAATAAAGACAAGATCAGTCCAAAATAATAAAGAAGACAAAAATTCCCCATGCAGTGGCAGAGGGAAAACAACAGGTAATAAGAAAAGAAATAAACACCATTTTCCACGCATGCTAAAAATCAAGATGCCATGTGGGGGATAAAAAAGATAGCCTAGGAATTTGTTTAAGGAGAACATTCCTAACAAGTTCCCACGCAGCCAGAGGACAGTCTAAAATAGAAAGGAAGATTCCACGCATTCTTCAAAGTCTGTCCACACACAACCAAAGGGAATAGAAAAACACCACGCATTGGAGAAAGGAACACCTTAAGAGCTCATGCAACTTTTCCATGCACCCACAAGGTCTTCCATGCAGGAAAGAAAAGTTATTTATTTTGGTTTTATGAGAAGATCTTCATGCAGTCAAAGCCCAAGCAAAGAACAGTTTTAGATGCCTAGAAAGGAAGAAAATAGGCCACGTGGGAGAGGAGGGAATAAATTTTTAAACAAAAAATAGAAAAGAACAATATTGCCATGCCTTTGCAAGAAGGAGGACAACAAAAATAAGATCTCCATGTAGCCAAAGGAAGAGAAGCTTCTCCATTCCCATGCCTCTTTCAGGAAGAACATTATCCATGCAAGAGAAATCGTGTTAGAAAAGAATAACAACGAAAAAAAAAGTCTCTATACATTCACCCAGGAATAAAATATTGAAAAGGTAGTTTTTCACGCATACCAAGGAGAATTTGCTCTGTCAAATTAAATAAAATTGAGAGATTTTAATTTAAAATATATTTATCGTTGTATCATCAGATTTGGAACTCGAGCTTAGTCTCGATATATTTGTATTTAAAAAAAATTGTGTAACCGAGACTTATTATTATTATTATTATTATTATTATTATTATTATTTTATAATAATAATAATAATAAAATTAAAGCGAGTCACATTTTTCTTGCATTGACGGGGTTTTGGAGACTGAGACCCGACCCCGCTTGCGTTGTTTTATGTGCCTGAGTCATTCTTCTGTGAAATTCATAATGGCCAAGAAATCTAACAAATCCGCAGGAAGATCGAGGAAGCTAGTGGAGAAATCGAATAAGTCCGCACTCAAGTACGAATTCCAAGGAATCATTCCTCCCAGTTCTATCAAATCAGCATACGACAATATAACTGATACAAATCTGGGTCACATCAATGTGCAACAATTCTGTGAACGGGTGAAAACTGAAGGCAAAACCATATTCTCAGATAGGCTTTACCATAGTGGTCTACCTCAAGCAACAACATTTTCTGTCTCGGTGCAGTGTCCAGAGTTGGTTATCGCTTGTGCTGAGCACTATGATCCTGAGAGACGAGGAATTTTTAAAGATAATTGCGAGCCTTTCCTCTTAATCACACCAGAGCACATTGAGGAATTGCTTAGCATACCTGACTTTCCTGAGAATGTGGATATCACTCGCTAGTTAGCACAAGAATTTTGGGACGAGGAACCCCTGAGATGGAGTAAGATGGTTAATAACAACTGGTTAGTGACCAAGAGGCCTCGAATTGACAGGCTTCCCAAAGAACTGTACCGCATTGAGTTCGTGGAAGAAATCGGGGACATGATTACTCTCCTAAGTTGAGTTTTTGGTTTACCCTCTGCTAGGATTTTCCACCCATGGATGTATCAGTTTATCTGTATCATCCTTGCCAAGAAAGAGTTTGTGGATTGGGCCACCATCATCAGTAACACCCTTCACAAACAATTGATAGAAGTTAAGATGATTGGATGCTTCTACATGACATCGTATCTGACTTATGCAGTAGCAAGAAGAAAGCTATTTTTGGGACTTGAAACGAGAGGAGTCATGGGGCCGTCAAATAGTGTTTTTCATTATTACCCGCAACTCAGTTTCAAAAATAGCTCTCACCATTTTAGAAGATTCAACGATGCATTCACCTTCCGTGTGATTCGGAACCTGAATCAGAATACAGAGGAAATATTTTCTAAAGAAGCCATGAGTGTCATTTCCCAATGGGGAACATGGTTTATTCAATTTTCATCCTTTTCCTACATTTGCATGAGTGGATTTTCTGGTACTCCGTGGAAGCTTCCTAAGTACGTCAATGAGATATGGGCATTAATGGAACTTGCACGATAACTATTCCAAGTTCACTATCTTCTCAGTGACAAGCACCGTTCAGGAATTCATTTCCCAATCCAAATTGGGGAATACCAATGTCCAAATATTTTCAGTGCACAACTCATGGAAAAAGAGTTCACTCTCATTACAATCCATCCATATGTGAAGAGAGCCTAGTTTGATATCAATGGATATATGCAGAAGATTCTTGGAGCAAAGTATCAACATAACCCTACCATGGAATATTTCTGGGCTGCCTGTTCGGATGAACATGAAGTAAGAAGATGAGAGTTTTCTCACCTAACACTTGCTCAGATCAAGGTCTTCAGCATCAAGAACCCTCCCAATTCATTCATAAATGATGATGAAGATGTCATTGATCCCTTATATGATGCAATTGATTTTACCCCGTTGCCTCGAATTGACTCGACCAAAAGAGATGAATTTTCTCTTGATAGCAAGAATCAACCGATTCTTGAAAGAAGCATATCTTGGTATGACAGAGAACTTGCCAAGTTACAATCAATTCAAGATCATGCTTCAGGATCACAAAAATTGCCAACACGAGGAGGCCTTCATTCAACCAAAGCCTCTTCTCGATCAACCTCTATACCATCCAATCATACACAACAAGCAAGAAAGGAGTGGTTGCCAAAATCCACTTCACCAAGTAACGTGTCACGAGGAGAAAAATCTAAAGTCCCTAACCTCGAAGAAGGAAGAGAGCATGTATCAGGATTTTCTACCTCGAGTAGAGATTCTTCTATCGACATTATTAATAGTGCTCAAAATCTCGTGGCAAACGACCCTCAGCCATGCTTCAAACAAGCGTCCACTCAGGTGCAGGTAGTCCAAATATCAAACACTTCGGAGCATGTAGTTCATGAAGGGATTTCCCAAAATCTCTTGAATAATCAGGAGGTGGATATTGAGGTTGTTTCTCCTCAAATCAAGGTCGTAGATAGGATTCAAGCAGGATCTCATGATGTCGAGAACAATGAGAATATTGATTTGAGCTCTAGGATTTTGTATGCAAAAATAGTGCATGATACTCCTTCCTGGGTTGATTCTGAGGTTAAGAAAAGGAAGAGGGTTGTCAAGGCAATTGACATTGATTTTGATGCCCTTTTCAAACTTTCAAACGATGTCATTCCAAAGAAGCCTAAGGTGATTTCTCGAATAATGGTGGATAATGATGGAAATAGATTTGCAGATCTCGCCATCCCACAAGTTGATAAGGAGCGTGATGCCATGACACCTGCTGATTATGAAGTTTCCAGACTTGGACTTGGGAGGTCTACATTAGAAAGTGACATGGCGATGGCTCGAGATTCAATTGATATCGTGCTAAAGAGACTTGAGAAATATAAGTCTCAGAACTCTCAGCTCAAGGCCGAAAAGAATCAATTGGTGGAATATGTTCAACATTTGATAAATCCCATATCATCCACTTTCCCAGTACCTGATACAGTGGCTGCCCCTGATGAAGAAACTCTCAATTTGTCAAAAGAAATAAACACATTAGGCCATGTCACTAAAACTTGGCTTTCAGAGATTCTCGTTTTAGGCCAAGGGATGATCAAGACTGCGGTTAAGCTTCATGAAGATGTCAGTTCATATCTTGATCCAATTCTTTCTTTCAAAGAAATTTTTTTTATAATATATCAAATTTGGATGAGATATTGCCCAGTTTGCAGGAAATGAAAAGTATGGAATCCTCAGTTTTAGCCATTGAAGGAATTCTTGAATTTGAACATCGAGGGACACGTTTTCTTTGGTGTCTGCATCTCAAATCAAGGAAGATGCTTCTCGAGGATTCTATGATCCATTATGAGAGCATGTGCAATGAAGCCTTCACTTCACTCTCCTTGATTCAAGAATTCATAGCTGAGATTCCTTGCAACCTCGTAAATGAGCATAATCAAAGGTGTTCATCGGAGCAGGTGGAAGAGCAATTTTCACAATTGTTTAAGGACATGTACACTCCCGCCAACAATTTCTTCGTCAGTTTCAATGGAGCGGTGCATCAAATTAAAGAACTTATTTGAGAACGCTCAATCCAAAATTGTTAATTTAAATGATATGCCAAGTAGGATTCTTGAATTACAGGTATTTTGTGAGGCTATTCTTTGACCAAATGAACCTCCAGAAGAAGAAAAAATGTTTGAAACTTTGGGAAGGTTTAGATCCTTTCAACTGGAAAAAGTGACAGATCCTAATTTCACCGACGGTTCAGGGGGATAATTTTCTTGGTATCTAATGAAGTGGGAGAGTCCATTTCTCATACGCTTGAGATAGGTGGACCCCATTTCAATGGATAAGGCACTGGTTATTATTGAATATTTTAAAAAGTGGATTTTTAAGGAAAAGGTGTTGTTATTTGCTTTCAAGAAACTATGGATAACTTAAGTAATTTCTATTTTTGGTTGTCTTTAATAAAGTTGGTTGAAAAAGTCAAAGGTCACTTAAGTGCCTTATTTAATGATCATGTTAAACCCTAACTACTTTGTAACCAACTTTTGGGTTATAAAAGGAAGTGAGGGGCTCATTTGTAAGGTGACTTTGAGAGAGGAGAAGAAAATACTTTTGTATGCAAGCTTTACTTCAAAGAAAGAAACTTTGTGTTCTTTTGAGAAGACATTTTGGAGTTAATGAAATATGAACTTTGTGTCCCATTCATTGTCTCTTATAGCATTTGATGTTCTTATGTTCATTAGATGTTAGTGTTTGAATATTGCATGCAAATATTGTCTTTGATCTTATTGTCAACGTTATTAATCGGTTGTTCTAGTTCACAGTGATCAAGCTCTGATTATCTACTTGCTCACGTGTGTTCCCTTTTACACGTTCTTGTTTGGCTAACTCAAACTCCGTTTTATTTGTGTTGGTTATTCATCTTTCCTCTTCATGCAATATTAGGCTCTGTTTTTACCTAACTCTTGCATGTTCTTTCAGTTCATTCCTTTCCACTCCTTTCCTTCATTCCATTCCATCTCCCTCATTCATTTTTCTTTCCATTGATGTTCCAAAACACCCCCCACATACAATTTTGAATGTACAGATGTAAATACAGTTTTGGTTTTCAATAAAGGCAGCCTCACCTTCATTGAGGAGGGACTTCATTCCCACACTGTTGCATGTCATTTGCATGCGTGAAAATCCATATGTTAACACTTTGAAAGGTAAGTATCCTCTTCCTACTAGCACGACCAAGGGGACTTTATGCTCCAAAAATATAGCAAAATTGAAGAGGAAAAGAGCATATAATAAATCTACCAATCAATTAAAAAAAAATTCTTCCTCAATTTATGATTTAGGTCATTCCTTTGCACAACCCATTTCTTCTTGTATCCATGATGCCAATACTACCACATTTCCTCCAAATACATCGATGCCTAAATATGTTACTTATGATATGGATGTTATCCTTAATCAATTCAAAGTAACAATCCCTTTAACTGAGTTACCACACATCCTTGAGCATATAAATATTGAATTTTCCTTCCTCGGCACAAAAATTTATAAAAAACCATCTAATTCTATTGTTGAAGAAAGAGAAAAGTAAAAAATTAGAGGAGGTTACTTAGATTTACTTATCCACATCATTAGTGGAAGTTCCACTTGATGTTGATCCATTCTACATAATTACATGTCGGATTCAGTGGATTCCCACAACATAATTCCCTTATCTATGATGAATGAGTTGGGAATCAAAATTTAAACTTCATATGAAATGTGTTATGCTATGGATTGAAGAGAGATTCCTATGGTGAGATGTGTTAGGGTACTTGTAGTGAAAATTATAGCCTACCCTAGAAAGGTTTTAACTCTGGATGTGGTGGTAGTTGATTTTTCTCCCAAGTGGGACATGCTATTGTCAAGAAAGTGGAATACTTTAGTTAGAGATAATATGAAATGAACATGTACTTTTCCACCATCCATTTGGAGGGATAGAAAATAAATCTATACATAGAGAAGATAATGTTACATCTAATTGAAGATCCACAAATAGCCTTGGTTGAGTTTTTTAATATATATGTGCATGTGGAAAATTTTGTAAGGAATACATGTTTTATTAAAAATCAACTTGAACCATCTTGCTTCCCACAAATCTATAGTAGTGATCTTGATGACTTATGTAATATGTTATTTGAAGGGGCATGTTCTAGAGAAGGGGAAAGAGTTGGAGTTGTTTTATATTCTTTACAATGTACAAAGTTTGGAATTACTTATAAGTTTTATTTTAAGTGTACTAATAATGTAGAAGAGTATGAAGCTTTTTTGATTGACCTAAAATGGATTCTAATTTAAAAATTAATGATCTTTTTTTTCAAAGGGGATTATGAGCTAATCATAAAACACATCAAGAAGGTTTATTAAACAAAGAATGAGATGTTGAAACAATATAGAAATGTTTTTTTGGGACTTCTTTGTGTTTTTTTATCTCATTTGACATCACTCATGTTGATAGAAAATAAATACAATCGAGTACTATTTTGTTTTCCATGGATATACTTTTCAAATCCAAATGAATTCCCCCTTTTGTAATTATGATTTTTAAATACTTGTAATTCCATCCATTCTAGATAATATAAACCATTGGAAAGTCTTTAAAGATGATAAATAGATTTTGAGATTCATGAATAACACAATTGAGTATGAAGATTATCTTATAGATATGGAGCCTTTCATCGAAAAACATGAAGGGAAGGAGGTTCTTTTGGATCAAGAGGTAATTTAACTAAAGACAAATAGGATCCAAAGAGGATTGGTTGCACTTGAGAGAGATTTTGATGGTGAATATAGGGTGATAAAAAGACACACACCAATAATGCATGATAAATAAGATATTCACTTGGGTACTATTATGTCTCCTAGAACTATTTTTATTGGAAATAACTTTAAGGAAGAACAAAATAAGAGTCTAATTAAAATGTTGAGGAAATATAGATATTGTATCGCCTAGTCTTATGATAAGATGAAATCTTATAGAGAATATTTGTTTCAACATGAAATTCCATCGCATCCTAATGATTTTTTTTGGAAGAAACATATGCCAATAAATCCAATATTGAAAACCAAGATGGAGACATAACTCATAATATCGAAAAGAGGAATTATACAACCACTAATGTTCTCATCAAGGGTTTCGAATATTCTTCCAATAAGAAAAAATATGATATTAGGTTGTGTGTGGATTTTAGGAACTTGAATAAGTTGTCATTAAAGGAAAACTATCTGGTTAACCAACATGGATAATATTTCACAAAGAGTTATTATATCTAAAATTATGTCTATTCTAGATGGAATCTTTGGCTACAATTAAGATGTAGTTAAATAAATTGAAAGGTTCGAGAATTATTTCACAACTCCTTGATGTACCTATATGTACATACATATGCCTTATGGTCTCATAAATGTTGGATAAATGTTTCATATTACCAATCTAATCAATGAGATCATGGTTGTCTACCAAGATGATGTTACAATGTACTCCAAGAAAAAACCAAATCATGTTGAACATTTAGAAAAAGTGTTTCACAAATGCTGAGAATATGGAATTTATCTGTATCGTAAAAAAGTGTATTACTGGAGTTAAAAAGAGTAAGTTGTTGGGGGCATGTTGTGTCCAAATATGGAGCGATGATTTACCTTAAGAGAGTGAAGGATATTGATATCATTCCCATCCCACACTCCAAAAAAATAAATCAATCATTTTTTGTCCAAATCAATTTTGTAGGCATTTTATATAAAATTTTGATGAGATCACTATCCCCATTACTAATATGTTAAAGAATAATCATGTGATCCAATGGAATACTAAAGAAAAAGGTTCTGATATGGTGAAGGAGGCTCTTAAACAAGCTCCATTAATGGCTAGTTTTGGATATGGTAAATATTTTCAAATCTTTTCTTTTTCTTCTCCTCATACCATAGTTGTTTTTTGTTACAAAAGAACAATGATGGGAATGAATAACCCATTGATTTTTTTACTAAATCTCTAAAACATGTTGAATTAAATCATACAAGTATGGAGAAACACGTGTATGATTTGATTAAAGTAATGAAATATTTCAAATCTTATGTGCTTAGTTAAAAAATAAGATCTTATGTACCTCACCCTATGGTAAAAGATTCTCGACCCAATTGGAAATATATAGGAAGAGATGCATATGGGTTAAAAAACTTCAAGATTTTGATATAGAAGTGCATAATATAAATATTGTGAGGGGAAAGGGGCTAGCGATTTTAATGAATCATTCTGATGTGTATGTTGTTGAAGTTAATTTGTAAAAAGATGATGTTGCATCAGTTGAGGATGAGTTAATGGGATAAAAATGATACAAGATATTGTTTACTACTTCATTTTAAGACACCCCTATAAAATTGAAGGTGGAAAATACCTGGCGAATATCCCCGTAACCAGTTTCGGCGAAAGGTGAATTTGACAGTATTCAAAAACAAAATTTTCACCTGGTTTTTCAAGGCTAAATCAGTGACGTGCGACAACAGTAATCCGTAATGACGCACGTCACTGGCGCGACAATAGCTCCTGATGACGTGTGACACTGGAGCGACACTAGATCGTAATGACGCGCGTCAGTTGAATCTATCGACGCGCGACACTGTTATCTATTGACGCGCGACACAGTCACAAAATGACGCGCGACATTGTCCGCTATTGACGCGCGACATTGTCCTCTATTGACGCGCGACATTGTCCTCTATTGACGCGCGACATTGTCCTCAATTGACGCGCGACATTGTCCTCTATTGACGCGCGACACTGCAAACAAATGACGCGCGACATTGTCCTCTATTGACGAGCGACATTGTCCTCAATTGACGCGCGACATTGACCTCTATTGACGCGTGAAACTGTAAACAAATGACGCGCGACACTGTTTTCTATTGACACGCGACACTGTAATCAAATGACGCGCGACACTATAAACAAATGACGCGCGACACTATAAACAAATGACGTGCGACAGAGCCTTCTATTGACGCACGACACTGCTTCCTATTGACGCGCGTCATTAGAAGCAAATGACGCACGTCAATAGGGGACAGTGACGCCCATTTTTAGGTTATAAATACCCTTATGCCGCTCATTTTCTCGTTTACGTTTTCCCGTTCTTGAATTTTTGCAGGTCTAAATCTTTGAGAAAGACGCATTTACAGCTATAATGTCGACTTCACATGCTTCCCAATTGCAAGTTCAGCAAGAAAATGAAGAGAATCCAAGTCAATCGATTTCCAAGATAACCTACAGGAATCCCTTATGCCCTCACATCCATACGGCTTTAAGGATGTCTCCAGAATATCAAGCTATAATAGAAGAGTGTGGATTTACAGGGCTCGTTAATATGCCCCATTTCGAAACAGATCCGGATATTTTGAATTACCTTCTGTCATGCTACAATTCAGAGGACGGTATATTTTATGTGACTCTGAGCGATGGCCAAATGTTCCAATTCACTATTGAACCGAATGACATACATCGGTTTACGGGCCTTCCTATCAGAAATTTACCAACTGTTACAACCAAGGCAACACTCGTGGAAGAAAACAAGAAATTTCTCGAATCAAAGTACGGTTTCCATGTTGATTGTAAGTATAATTCGTTTTAATTCAAAAATTTTATTCTGTTTTTTATTCTGATACAATTTGCTGTTATAAATTGATAGTAATTTTCACTGTTTCGCATTTGCAGCCCATGTTAATAAATCCAGGCGTGGTGTAGATACACAATCAATTGCACACCACTTTCTTGCTGCACTTATTGCATTTTTTCAAGCCAGAATTGTTATGCAGGGTCGCCAAACAGATATACCAAATTGGGCCATTGCATACATTTGTGCCACTATCTCAAAACAAAAATTCGATTGGTGCACATTTCTATCCAAAAAAATAAGAGCTGACATATCAAATTCGAAAATCTCAGAAAAACCTTTCATTTACTCAACAAACTATCTCCTCGGCTTCTACTATGAGGCACTTTTAAATTTAAAAGCTAAAGAAATTCCTACTTGCTCTGATGAGGCTTTGATGAAATTCTCAATTCCATTTGCAGAACAACAGGTATAAACTATTTAGTTTGTAATTGTATTACAATTTTCTTCATTACAGTGCACAGTTATTAAAACTTAAATTTTAATGTTTTGCAGAGAAGATATCTTGAAGCGATTCCCAAAAAAAAAAAGATGTCGAGAGGAAGAGGCCAACTACACGCGGAGGCTTCGGGGGACTCCCAATCTGAAATGGAAGCTCACTCCTCTCCAGACCCTCAACAGTTTGAACTCGTTAAACGCCAGAGAAGTAATACATTCTCGTATATTAATTACAAATTCCAAAGTTGCAGATTTATTTTTCAATTTAAATTTTAGCAAAATGAATTGACAACATTTAATATTGATGAATAGCAGGGACTATGGAACCTTCTTCCCCAACTCACTCCGTACAGTCGCATGCATTGATATCTTCTGAACAGCCACTGAGTACAACTCCTACAAGGCCACCCGTAGCACCGAAAAAAACAACCCCTCGACAACAAGGTACAACTTTTCTATAGAACGTTTAATTTCGTAGTTTTGACTTTATGAATTGTTTTAATATTTTTCATTTTTTCTTGTACTTTTCAGCACATGTCAGTCATGATCAAGCCACGGCACCGACACCCACTCAACCATTAATTTTTAAAATGCCAACCAGAGGAACAGTGAAAAAGACCATTGGTAAACGCATGCCTTTTGCTCCGGCCCCTAGTGGGACACTAAACCTTGACTCCTCGTTTCGAATTCCAACTCTCTCACTTGGTGGCTTGCCCAGTGCAACGGGCATATCTGTTTTGAACAATATAAATTTAGATGAAGATTATTTGGGCATTGATAGCAATGACCCAACTGGTTTTTTCGATACCCGCGAGATGATTCAAGGGCAGCAGGTATACTTCAGTCTTCAAATTTCAATTTTAATATGCTTTACAATTTTTAATTACATTCTGATTTATCTAAATCTAAATCTTCAGTCTTCAAATTTATTTATCTAAATCTTGATTTATTTTTTCAAAAACAGGATCAGCCCACCCAAAGACAGAAACAAGGAGCAGTTGATCTTGGTCATGGTGAAAGCCCCCACACTTCTCCAGCAAGATCGTCTGCATCAGATTCAGATAGTGAAGAGTTTCCACCTTTTCCTTTGGAGAACTTAATTGGTAATGATTGTCAATCCCATGTCAGTGAGTTTATTATTCCTCAAATCCAACAGCTGATAGAATGGGAGAAAAGGGCTAAAATTCTTATCAATGAGATTATTAGTCGTTATGAAAATTATTGGCAACGGGATAGTTTATACGCTGCAGTCCAGAATCAACCTGCGAAGATGGATTCCTTACTTACCCAAGTAAGATGTGGGAATGTCACGTTTAATAACGACTATAAAGATGGCATTTTAGATAAGGCACTAAACAAATTGGAAAATATTAGTGCCGAGGCCCAGGCATATTTTAACAAATGGTCAAAGGACAAGGATTTGGTATCAATCGCAAATGCCGAAAGAGATAGAGCGGTTGTAAGTACTATTACATTCTAACAATCATTTTTGTTAATTTGAAATTTTGAATTTACATTAATATTTTGAATTGACGTTACTCTTTTTGTGCAGTTGAAATATGAAAATTTGAAGAGTCAGGCGAAGGTTTTGCAAGTTCACTTGGAAACAGCAAAGAACAGCTTATCCGCAGCAAAAAATTTGAAGCAAAATATTGTTTTGGTTAACAAACAAAACAATACACTAAAGCGGATAATTAAAGAGCATGGTCTCGACCCTGACATCTTGTTCAAAGCCAAAGCAGTTGCTGATCCAAATTTGCTGTCGCATGGAGATGCAACAAATCAAGAAGAAAGAATTATAAAAAATCTGGACAGTGCTGCAGAAGATCTTATAAGTTCAGGGGTTATTTCTGGTGTTGGGGAAAGAGGTGCAGCCAGAGTGGAAGAAGCTGTTGGGGAAGAGGGAAGAGCAGAATTTTCTAAAGAAAAAGAGGGTTTTCAAAATTAGAAACTTTTATTATTGACTAAACTTTTAATATTGAATTTGAAAACTTCAACTATTGAGTTTGTACTATGCTATTTCAATTTAATTATATGGTGATTAGATGGTGATTATCATGAATTATATGTATGTTTCTTGTTTACTTGCATTGTCATGAATAGTATGTGGACGTAGATGATGAATGATGACAATTGATAATCAGTGATAGATGATGATGAAAGACTATGATCGATTTAATGTGTATAATGTAAAATTTAGTGCCTAAATATCTTGTGGGACTTTAATTATCTTGAAAATTATGTCGTGGGACTTTAATTGTATCTGTGGGGTTATACTGTATGAAAGTAGACTTAAGGTCTATAGTTGGTAAAAGGTAGATAGGACTTACGTGTTGAGGACTTCAAAGTGTGTTTAAGAATCTGTGTTTGTACTATTGATGTTACCTTGTCATAAGATTTGTGCATAGTAAGGAAGAGTATAACACATTGTTTCTATATGTCATTATGTGGTCTATCATGGTGTTGAGACAAGAATGTATTGCTACTACATGAAGATGTATTGTGTAATAGAGGTTATACTTCTGATTCATGCTCAAAGTTGGGAAAAATGAGTATCTACAAATGTTATAAAGTTGAGAAATCTCATATTGATGTTACCTTGTCATAAGATTTGTGCATAGTAAGGAAGAGTATAACACATTGTTTCTATATGTCATGTGGTCTATCATGGTGTTGAGACAAGAATGTATTGCTACCACAAGAAGATGTATTGTGTAATAGAGGTTATACTTCTGATTCATGCTCAAAGTAGGGAAAAATGAGTATCTACAAATGTTATAAAGTTGAGAAATCTCATATTGATGTTACCTTGTCATAAGATTTGTGCATAGTAAGGAAGAGTATAACACATTGTTTCTTAAAGGATTCTTAGAGGTCAATGCAAGGTTTGACAGTGGCTCCAGGAATGCGTTGATTCAAATGCTCATCTATCTTTGCATCATAAGGTTATTGCCTATAAAGGTTGTGAGTTAATGAAAGTGTGAAAGATGATGTGATATGTGTAAGGTAATTGGAAACAGTCTCTTCCAGTACAAGAAGATTCATGGTGTATGGTCAGGTTATCTAAGATGAGCTTTGTAACTTTGTTTGACCTGATGAGTGCAGTGGAAAAGTTTAAACAAAAAAAAGATCTTAAGAAAACTGATGGAACCAAGAAGGGGAAATTAATTGATGTTCCCAAACTTGATGCAAATCAAGCAGGAGGGAAGAATTCTGATCAATGTACTTTAATATTAACGGAGGGTGACTCAGCCAAGGCTCTTGTGGTTTGAATCAGGGAAATGTGAATATTGAATTTGGTAGTATTGTGACATGTTTCGACATCACTTTCCAATTTAATTTTTTGTTATTTTAGTTATCTTTATCCTATCAGGTGGCAGGAATATCTATTTTTTGGGAAGCTACCACTCACCAACAAATGGAGAATAAAGAGATAGTAAATAGAAAAAAAATCCTTGGTCTACAGGAAGATAAAATATATTAAAAATAAATTAATATAATTCTAAGAAATCAAGAAAGAATCATCACTGGTAAGAAATTAAACATAATTGCAAATATGCTAGGGTTTAGCTTACCTCTTGCGTATTAGATTGCTGTGAAATCATCAAGGGTAACGTGCTAGATCTTTGTTTCACATGACATTGTAGATGGAGGGGTGAGTTGCTTGACATTGTCAGTCCTGAGAAGTGCCAGCAACATCTTTAAATATATAGACCAACAATATCTTTAAATAAAAGTAAATATAAAGAATTAGACTTGTAATGTCTTTAATGATAACAAGAGCTGAAAAAATGTAAGGTAACAAACAATAAGATTATGTTGAAGAAGATACCTATTTAAAATTGAAATCATCACCGGTAATGTGCTAGATCTTTGTCTTAAAAAATTCAACACAAAAAATTGATTAGTAGATAGATGGGTGAGTTGCCTGACATTGTCAGTCCCGAGAAGTAACAGCTTCCTCGGACGGATGTCAACCCACGTTTTCAAAAAATAAAAATTTTGTATTTAACTAAATGTAAATACATACACCTGTAACATCTTTAATTATAACCAGAGCTGAAAAAATGAGCAGTAACAAACAATAAGATTAAGGGGAAAAAGATACCTGCTTAAAGTTGAAATCATCACTGCCACTGGTAATGATATAGATCTTTGTTTTAAAAAAATCCAACACGAGAAATGGATTAGTAGATAGATGGGTGAATTGCCTGACATTTTTAGTATATAGACCTGTAACATCTTTAATGATAAAGATAAAAGATAGATAAAGAAGATACCTACTTAAAGTTGAAACAATCCATTATCAATAGCTTCATCAAAGTCGATGTTGTCTTCTGTAGAATGTGACGAAGAGCCAATTACACTCTCAAGGTTGGGAATATTTGTACTTGTAGCTGTATTATTTACATCTCTTTTTTCGCAAAAGGAATTCCAGTGAGCAATTGCTCTGTCAAAAAATGAATAGTAACAAACAATAAGATTAAGGGGAAAAAGATACCTGCTTAAAGTTGAAATCATCACTGCCACTGGTAATGAGCTAGATCTGTGTTTTAAAAAAATCCAACACGAGAAATGGATTAGTAGATAGATGGGTGAATTGCCTGACATTTTTAGTATATAGACCTGTAACATCTTTAATGATAAAGATAAAAGATAGATAAAGAAGATACCTACTTAAAGTTGAAACAATCCATTATCAATAGCTTCATCAAAGTCGATGTTGTCTTCTGTAGAATGTGACGAAGAGCCAATTACACTCTCAAGGTTGGGAATATTTGTACTTGTAGCTGTATTATTTACACCTCTTCTTTCGCAAAGGGAATTCCAGTGCGCAATTGCTCTGTCAAACGGAAAGGTTTCGAGGGAGTATCGTGAAACGTAACACCTCATGCAACTTTCCAGATTTTTATCCAACCTGTTTCTCAGTTTTGATTTTATAAATGACAATGCACTGAAAACTCTTTCATCCTCCACAGACCCCAAAATCATTGTCTGGCATAATTCATATAGTCTGAAATACTCACTGATATCTTCTTGTAAGATAGAACTTTGATAGATTCCTCTCCACAGCCTTGTAATAGCACCACTTTCAGAAGGCTGATCTAAATTCTTATATTGGTTCCTCATTGTTGTTGCAAAATTGGTTGACTGAAACTTTAATAAATCGGCATTCAGTATACCTTTGATTTCCGTACCCTTGAGCTCTGACGTCTTTGTAAATTGTTCCATTATTGTACCCATTGATTTATGGAAATGCTTACTGACAAAGTCTGCACGGCCACCTTCTGTATTCCAAAAATTCGGATTCATCACACCCATGGCTTCCAGAATTTTATCTTTACAGAAACGTTCCCTAATTTCTGATGACAAGGTTTCTGAAATTTTTTTAAGCTTTATTCTTGTATCAACTATCACAGACTCAAACAAATTACGTGTCACAGGAACATCTTCTCGTTCCGATCCTGTAATATCTTGACGTCTTTGCAAAATGTGCATTGGTATTTCCCTCCCATTAACAGAGATGCATAGGTGATCGTGGATATTAAATCTCAAAAAGGTGTTAGGATTTTTAAGATCTAATAAATCTCTCCAATTTTCAAAAACAGGTGCATCAAAACTATCCTGGGAACAATACAATATATCAAGACTTTGACATACCATTTTCCTCATCCGTATAAAATCCACAATATAGATCAATCTGCCCTGTGCATGCTTCATCAGTGTATTGATCTCCTTTAACATTGGAAGAATACCAACCAATGTAAGCAAAGTCTCCAAATCAGTTAAGCGGAACAACAGGTCCCTTGCCCTATCAACTTCATGACGGTATTTGTGCATGAAACCAACCAATGAAGGATACTCCTCACGAACTCTGCATGCTGGTTCATACAAAGAGATCCATCTAGTCTCCACATCCTTCAGAAGTTTTTTGCCGTCTGTAATTCCAATTGCAAATTTTTGGAACTCGAGAAAACGCTTTGGGCTGCTTGACATATAGGCATGAAGTTCTCTTATGAGGTCTTCTAATTTAGCAACATTTTCGTGGTTGCTTACCATTTTATACGCTAAATTCATTCTGTGAGCCATACAGTGAATTGGTAGCATATATGGGGCCACTGTTGTTTGTAATCTAACACACAGCCCTGTTCGGTGACCCTGCATGACAGATGCACCATCTGCTCCAACGCATACCAACTTCGTAGCAATTTCATAATCAGTCATACCAGCAACATCTTTCAAATGAGAAACAACTATTTTATATAGGTTTTCAGCATTGCAGTTTTCAACCATTTTCATAACACCCAACAGATGAGGAGTCCTTATATGATTTTCTAAAGTATATATGTGGATACATACCCATGCGGTGTTGTCGACTGCTGTCACTTCATCAATTGAAAGAGAGATAAAGTTTGCTTTTTTTACATTCTCTTTCAAATCTTCCTTCTCTATCATCGAGAGGCATTTTGCCATTTCCCATCCACTACTCTCAGACCAATGAGACTGAGGTACATTCAGCATTCCGTTAAATTGATACAAAACTTTGAAATCAAGGAAATCTGACATCGCCCTTCCTTTTTTAAGTATTTGAAAAAGAGTAGAGAATTGTATGAATTTTGCATGTAGATTTGTTTCTTTCATCTTACCAATATGCGATGTGATTGTTCCTCCCTTTTCCAACAGATGTCTGTGTTTTTTCTGCTCTGCCTCATATTCCGCTGCGTATCTGACATGCATGCACTCCTTTTCAGTTTTCCACCTATGTGTTTTGATTTTCTGGCCATCCGCCCCTGTTACAGTTAAATATTGTTTTCCACAATGTTTTTCTATTGTGTCCAGCTTCAGTTGCATTTTTTGTTGCTTTCCCAATTTCCACGTACATATTGTACATGTACATTCACATGGGATTTCTTCAGAATTAGATGATTGTACAGGTTCAATAAATGGAAATTTAGCTGCCCAATCAAACTTGTATGTCCTGCCAATGGTCCACATATTCTTGTTTGTTTTCAATGCTTTACTTTTTTGAGTAGAATTTTGAGCAATATCGCAATCACCTGGTTTCCTCTTTCTTGGACCAGAGTTTGATATTGATTTCTGTCTTCCATTTTGCTGAGTGTTTGTATCTGTGATATCTAGCTGCACTTCTGGTTGCACCCCAACAGGAACAATATCTTCAAGATCTGGCATATTATCGTAGGTTTCATTTGTTTGACTGTGATACTGTGCAGAATGCATGTCCACCTCAATAATGCCTTCCACACAGTCAGTATTCTGATTCTTTTTGGTGGCATCTATATGATTGGTATTTACATTATCTGTATCCGCAGGGTTTCCAAAATACTTGAAGAGTGATTTCTGAGATTTCTTACTTACTTTTAGGTTATTCGTATTCTTTGAGCTGGCACCTTCCATTATTCTGAAAAGAGTGCTGCGTCAGCAAAAGAACCAAGAAGCGACTCTGTCCAGTCTCTGAGGTCTTGTCGCGCGTGAACTGTCTGATGTCACGCGTCAACACTTCCCAAGTCGCGCGTCAACACTTCCTCTGTCGCGCGTCAACCCTTCCTCTGTCGCGCGTCACTTCTTAGCCCAAGTCGCGCGTCAGTATAGCTCTTGTCGCGCGTCAATACAGCTCTTGTCGCGCGTCAGTACAGCTCTTGTCGTGCGTCAATACAGCTCTTGTCGCGCGTCAATATTGCCCTTGTCGCGCGTCAACACTGCATTTGTCGCGCGTCAACAATCACAGGATAACAGTAATATGAATCTCTGGTGCTCAAGGGTATGCGAGTTCAAATTTCACAGTATTGGTAATTTGGTAAGCTACTTGAGGTATACTACCCGGCGAATCACATAGGTTTTTATAGGAGATGTTTTCAAATGAAGGCGAAGCCGACCCCCCAAAAAAAATATACTTTATATTTTAGGCGAACAGGACACCGACCCACTCCGAATAATTCGCCTTTTCAAATTTTCCTAAAATGAAATTTTCGCCATATTACGAATATTCGCCGCTAAAATTATCCCGTACTGGTATTTGGGTCCATTAGACATTACTCCTAAAATCAGCCATAAGTCACCACTAAGTCCATTTGACCTTAGTTGTATAGACTAAGTATTAGTGGTCAAATTAATATGTCAAAAATGTGTTATAAGTTCTAGTACTAACCATGTGATGCAAGTCAGAATATAATCAGACCTTCATTTGTAATGTAGCCCCGAATGGATTAATTATTCATACAATCTGATGAAATATGATTTTAGGCAATCCCAATGAGAAATTCCACCAAATTTAAGACATAAGATAGAGATAATTTTCCATAAAAAGTATTATGCTAGAGATTTGAATGTTTATGAATGCTTAAGGGATATGCTACATGAGGAAAAGTGGAAAACATGGTAAGTTTAATTCTTAATTTTCTGGGGACATTTCCACTCATATCTAGTACCACTAATTTAGAAAGCCCATATTTCGGGGACATAATGGAGAATTGTTCGATTTTCATGGTGATGTAAATCTCAGAAGGAATGGTGAGAGGTGATGTATTCATCTTAACTGTGAAGCTAATGGTGACTGCAACATTGTCCATTGAAAATGAGAATTTTAGTGCTATAATTTTTGGTTTAGAGAAGTCCAAATGCATTGTAAACTTTATTATTCATAAATTCATTGGTTCCTCAGAAATGTGTTCCTTGCTTTTATACCTATTGAGTATTAAATTGGGTTATTTATGACAACTAAGTCACTGAAACCCTATTTTGGTGGTAATATCTTGTAGGTTCACCCAGTTGATTTTGGGTCACTATGAAATTCAAAAAGTTAGAAAAGAATACTTTGGATTTTATGTACAAATAAGGTGGTTGAATAAACTCATTCAGTAAGTGAGTTTTTTTTAAATGGTATCTGATTTGCTACTATCGACAGAGGGGTAACAAATCCCATACTAGCTAAGTTGAAATATTCTCACCACCAAAGCTGGTCCTTCAATTTTGGGTAATTTGGATAGTATCATTGACATTATGGAGCTAAGGGTTTAAAATGTCGAGTGATCTTACTGCTAAATATTAGACTTAAGATGGGTATTTTCTAAGTTGGAATATTTGCAATGGCATGTTTAATATGTCTTTCCCTTATTTGACTTATCATTATATAGGTTGGACCCAAAATATGAGACTACTAATAGTTTCCAAGAAAAGCTAAGATCTAACAGTCACATAGTCCAATTGAGTTAGCAAGGCATTATTCCCTATCAAGCATTTATATTATTGCATCATGAAAATATACAATTGCTTACTTGGAATGCTTTTGAACAACTTATCTGAGAGGGGACAGAATTCAAATATAATAGCTTGGTTAAGAAATGTATAACTTATAATTTTTCATTTATTTCTTGTAACATAATGGATCTAAAATAGGTTTCATACTTAGTCCTTAAATTGGGATTTGTATGTTCTCATTACTCCTAAGGAAGTGTGAGATAAACTTAAATATCTCTTGATCCAGTGAGATGAATAACAATTTATATTTGATGCCATTAGGATATCCCAGATATTAACCACCAAATTTCAGACTTCATGCATAGGATTGTTATAAGTGCTCTATCATATTTCTTTTATTATATGCAACTTCAAAGCATGGATGTAAAGTTTAAAGGTAATGTTAAGTCACCCTTATCATTCAATCAGTTTTCTCTTTGAAAACTAGCCAAATTTTGGTGAATGTGGGACTAAAAGCACTTATTAGATCTTAAATCAATCTAACAATGATTAAGGAGTTTGTCTAATCATGATTAGTGAAGTTCTCCTTTTTAAGCCGAGCAGCAACACAAATTTGACAGGGAGCTTAGAGGCAGATAGATCATAAATGTGTATCATTTTGTAGCCGGGGATGAAATCTAACTGACCCTTTGTTACTCGGGTTTGTGGAGAGATGGATAGCACCTTAAAAGGATTTGATCTTATCCTAACTATTTTAGGTTGTGCCTTTCAACCAAGGTAAGAGAACCTATTTTGTAAACTCTGTTATTGAAGGAGATGCAGATACCTTTCTTTTGCACAAATTTTATAGAGAAGACCTTGGGAAAATATGATCAACACACCAAATCTGACTCTCATGAGTTGTCACTTCCAGATTATGGAGATATTTTCAACACAAGGCTAAGGTTACTGAAGACATTTGGAATCCTGATCTGTTCTGCATACTTTAGCAAATGGATTTTGTTCTTTTGTGGATATACAGAGCAGAACAGGGGTAGTTCAGGGTAGGATTGGTTATTTGAATAATTTTTGGTGGGAGATCAACAAGATAGATTGGACTTTTCCAGATCCCTGAGAAACTTCACAACAAATGGAGAACTCAATAACAGAAAGCTTCAAAATAGTTAAAACATTCCTTCAACCAGAAGGTGTGCATCAATGGAGGCCCAGACATGCACTTTTTCACACAATCTTTGAGATTCTAGCACGAAGGCTCGAGTTAGAAGACCCAATAAAACATCAAAATCTAAGATCAATCACGCCTGAGGTACACCCAGAGGCTTACAAACAATCTCTGTCAACAGATGAAAGAAAAGTGATTTTAAATCATTTATTTCATTCCCAGATGAAAGCTCTTCTGAAAAATGAAATTGCAGATGCCACTAAACTATCACAAGGATTGAGATCTATGTGATTCAAAGAGATTTTGATACAAGATTGCAATAGGAACAAGAAAAACTACTTGCAGACATTCTGAAAGTGAAATAAACACAAAATTGGCCAGAGATTTGACACAAATTAACTCAAAATTTATCAGATTCATCAGTAGGGGAGAGTTATTTAAACAATCTCAGAGCTTGTTGATGGCTATACACTTGTAACCAACTCAACATGAATGAAAATCTAACACAGAGGAAGTTAACCTGGTTTCTCAGAAAGTTTTCTCAGAGGATGAGCTTTTCTCAAAATTTTCTCGTGAAAATGAACTCCCGACCTTTTGCAAGAGTATTCTCATTGCATTTATACATTTCATTCACTCAATTTTCCCCCCAAAAGAGAAGAATATTCGAGGGTCCCATCTGGCCTTTTGAAAAGTCTCGGTGTAAAAAGGTAGAGTGAGTGGAAGCCTCCAAGTGTCCTCCTGGCGCTTCTTCAAAAATAAAACACAGGGGCCGGTCCCTAAACATGCGCGGTCCCTCCACATCATGAAAACATATAATATCATTCTTAATACACCTTAATGGGTGAAAACCTGGAAAACATTTTTTCCCCATTAATACGGGATCTGAATCATCCGATGTCCTCCACTACCGGGATATTGGGATTTTGGTCTGCCATCTTTTCTTATACAACAAACAAGCGTGGGGCACCAGACTCGACAAATGGAGGACAAAGTTTTTATGCATCAATCGGGGAGATAGAAAATGTGACAGAGGCCGCAAACTGAGGGATTTCAAGGGAAAATGGTGTGAGATAAGAATGAGCACCAACATCAGCTCCTTCTCGGGGATGGGCACTCCCTAACGAGTGACATAAGAACAAAAGTAGACCAAGTGCCAAAAATAGACCATTGGGCAATGGAGTCAGCTTGCAAAGTAGAAGACCAGAACCATCTTCTAAAAATGAACTAAGAAACCAACAAAACCAGGTCACCAAGGACCAGAATGAGAAAAAACACAAAAGACAGAAAGAAACCAATGAACTATACTATACAAATGAAGCTCACCTTGATTATGAGAAATTAATCAAGGAAATGTTTCAAATGCCTGCCATTAACAGGCAATTCAAGTAGTTCCCCATCTAAGTCCTTTAAGAAGAAGGTATTTTCACCAATTTGAATATCAATGGAGTAGGGGCCCATCCATAATGCATCAAATTTACCATGCTTTCCCTTATCTTCATGCCTGCTATCCCATAACAACACAAGATCTCCAATGTTGAAAGCTCTTGGAGTGACCTTCTTGTCAAATAACTTCTTCAATTTTTCTCTGAACTTTACATGTCTTTGGTGGGATGCCCTCCTTCCTTCATCAAGTTCAACAATCTGATTGATTCAAGCTTCATATGGGCTAACCTCTTGGTCCTCCAATTGTTGAACAAACTGAAATGAAGACAATTGCAAATGCAGGGGCAACAGAGCTTGTGTTCCATAAACCAACTCAAATGGGCTTTTACCAGTAGCCCTTTTAGAAGTTATTCTGTCAGCCCAAACAACAAATTTCAGTTGCTCACCCCACTTCTTCTTGTTCAGCTCCAAGGTTCTTCTAATGATCTTCAACAAGTTTTTATTGTTGGACTCAGCTTGTCCATTTCCCTGGGGGTTGTAGTTAGAAGCATATGTCAGATTTATCCCATATTCTTTGCACATTTCCATCAAAGGTTTAGCTCTGAAACACATGGCATTATCAGCAACAATTTTGACTGGCACTCCAAATATGTAGATGATATGATTCAACATGAAGTCCATGACAACTTGGTGTGTTGCTTTCCTAGTGGGGATTGCTTCCACCCACTTAGTGAAGTAGTCAGTAGCTACAAGAATCCACTTATGACCAGCACTGGAAGGATCTGAAATTTCACCAATGAAGTCCATTCCCCATTGTTTGAAAGGAGCTTCAACTGACACAGGCTGCAAAGGAAGGGAGCCTGAAGCTTTCATTCTTCCAGAAAAATGCTGGCAACTTTCACATTTCCTAACCAGCAGAGTTGTATCTTTGAAAAGGGTGGGCCACCAATAACCAGCTCTCAAAATTTTATGAGCTATAACCCTTCCAGCAAAATGTCCCCCACAAACTCCTCCATGGAGATCTGCAATTATTCTTGGGGCTTCATCTTCAGCAATGCACCTTAAGAGCACCCCCTCTGGGTTCTTCCAAGCTAACCCAAAATCAGTAATGACATATTTTTGAGAGGCTAACTTAAGATCTCTTTTCTGATTTTTACTCAAATGATCAGGGCAACATAGATGTCTGAGATAAAAGATTATATCTTTGTACCACTCAGAACTTACCAACTTTTCAAGCACATGCACCCTTTCTTCCTCTACCTCATTCACCTCAATGGTTTGCAAGTTGCTCTCAGCCATAAGCTTAGCTAAGCCCAAACCTCTTACCAATCTTGTAGTTTGGATATCCATGTCATACTCCTACAATTTGTTCACCCATCTGCATCTTTTTCTTGAGATCTCCATCTCTGATAAGATATCTTTCACCATGGTGTGGGGAACATAAGCAACAACTTTAGAGCTCAAAATGTAAGGTCTGAAAACCTTTGTTGCTTTCACCAAGGAAAATGCTTGCTTCTCCATAATGGTATACTTCAACTCAGCTCCTTGCAATGCCCTACTAAAAAAGGCAATTGGTCTCTCAGCCCCTTCATCATCCTTCTGTAATAAAACAGAGGCAATGGTGTTTTCTAAAGCAAAAGAAAACATTTGAAAAGGCCTCTTGTAATTTGGAGCTGCCAAAATAGGTGCATGCTTTAGTGCTTCTTTGATCCCATCAAAATCCTATATGGCTGCTTCTTCCCACTTGATAATCTGGTCTTTCTTCAACATGCAAGTGATGGGGAGAGTCAACTCAGCAAAGTTAGACACAAATCTTCTAATGAAATTGATTTTCCCAAAGAAGGATTGGATTCCCTTCTTGGTTCTTGGAATTGGAACCTTGCTGATAGCCTCTACCCTTTCGGGATCAATCATGACACCATCCTTTGATACAATGTGACCAAGCAACTTGGCCTTTTGCACTCCAAAATGGCACTTCTTTGGATTGAGTGAAATGCCATACTCTCTGCATCTTATCAACATTTTTTCCAAGTGCTGCAAGTGATCACTTCTCTTTCTGGAAAACACAGTCACATCATCTTGGTAAACAACAATAAAATCATTAATGTAACCAGCAAAAGCAACATCCATTGCTCTTTGGAAGGTAGCTCCAACATTCATCAGACTGAATGGCATCCTGACATAAACATATGTGCCCCATGGAGTGGTAAAGGCAGTCTTTATTCTTTCTGACTCCTTCACAACAACTTGATTATATCCAGAGAAACCATCCAAAGTAGAAAGCAACTCAGATCCAGTTACTAATTGCAGCATATTTTCCATGTTTGGCAGAGGATAATTATCCTTCATTGATGCTCTGTTCAGATTTCTAAAATCTACGCACAGCCTGATATCACCATTCTTTTTTCTTACTGGCACTAAGTTTGCAACCCAAGAAGAATACCTTGTTGGCCGAATGATCCCTCCATCTCTTAGCTTCTTCAATTCATCTTGCATTTTCATGGAGAGGAGTGGATTAATCGGCCTCTACTTTTGTCTGAATGGTTTTGCATTAGATTCCAAAGGAATCTCATGTTGAAACAAGTCCTCTCTGTATGCTTTCAGTTCAGAATAAGACCAAGCAAGGCAGTCCTGATATTTCTTTAACAATTGGACATAGGACTGTTTCTCTTCTTTGTTCAGATTGCTTCCCAACCAGATCTTCCTTGGTTTTTCCTTTGTGCCAAGGTCATGCTCTTCAACATCCCTTAAGGCTGCTACATGTCTGTTAATAATGCAATCAACATTATCAAAGTTTGATTCAAGAGCAACTAGCCCTCTAGGAATGGTATTAGTTTTCAATTGGATGATATATTTTCCAAACAAATTTTTTTCCCTTTGCTGCACACACCATTGGCTCCCAATCAATACACTGATCAGAAAACTCCCCTTTGTTCTGTAGAAACCATTTCACCTGGGCATCATCATCAAATACTTGCCAATTTTTTACGTTGTCAGGGATAGATGGCCTTGTTAGTACTTCAACATTATATTCACAATTGGGGGACATTGAAAAAACATCAAACCGAGATCCCAAGACTGCAAGCTGGTCTACAACAGTATTGAACTTTCTATCATGATGCACAATATTAAATGAGTCAAACATTTCAATCAAATCCCAAACTGCATGCTTGTATTGTTTCATTCTCTGATTTCTAGTAGCATACAGTTTTCTAATTTGTTTGACAATCAGTTCTGAGTCTCCTTTGACAATGATATCTTTAATATGATACTTCCAAGCAATTCTCAAACCTAATAATAATGCTTCATACTCAACAATGTTATTAGTGCATTCAAAGTTAAGTTTGAAAGAAAATACACAATCTTCTTGGCTTGGGGAGATCAGAACAATGCCAACACCATTTCCAAACTTGGAACAGGCTCCATCAAATAACAAGGTCCAAGGTAAACCAACCTGTTCAAGACATTCACACTGATCAATCTTGTTCTCCCTGTCATCAGCAAACCCCACAAAGTTATCAGCATCCACATCAGCATATAACACTTCATAAGAAGCATTATTTGGATCCTCAATGAGGTGCAACATTTTCTTCTCTCCATACAACTTTACAAGGCTGCCTTCAATTGGAATGGTGGCAAAAGACATATCCATCTGAACACTTCCACCAACACTTGCAGCCCACTTTCTTGATAACAACATGCCCCATTTGGCAGGGCAATCAACAATGACAACATCAAGTTTCAGGTTCTTACCTGGATAAGCTGCAAGTTGTACCACCAAACCTTTCACACATCCAACAACGGGCACCTCTCTAGAGTCCATAGCAGTGCATCTTCCATATGTTGTTGTCACTTTGATATCCAGCTCATTCATGACCTCAAGAGGCATGACATTGCATGATGCTCCGGAATCAAACATACAATTGTGCAACAGTCTGTCCTTAATGATCAAAGTTGTAAAAAATGGATCAATATTTAATTGGGATTCAACCAAAGATGTCCCCAGGTAAACCTTAGATGCTTCTCCAAGCTCTTCCAATGCTGGTGGTGTTTCAAGGTCTGCAATGGTTGGAGGAGGAGTTTCTACAATGTTTACATTTCTACCTGGGGTACTCTTTTCTTCTTTCAATCCCAAGTACTCAAATGCTCTCTTCTTGTGCTCAGGAATCCTAAGCAACTCAAAAATTGGAACACTAACTTTGATTTGACTCAAAACTTGGGCAATGTCATATGGAACATTCTTTGGCAAGGCAACATTGGAAGGGAGATTAACAAACTCATAAGATGGCATGGGATTCTTGACAGTTTGGGCATGAGGAGAAGTATGAATCTTGTTTGGGACAACAAGGCCTTTGGAAAGTGTATCTTTCTTAGGAGCCTCCTTAGGAATACTAGTAAGCAATGGAGTTTTAGGTTTGGCTTGAGGCCCTGCTCCTTTGACAACTCTACTCCTAGTATTATAATCCTTTTCTTGAGCAACAACAACGTTCATCAATAACTTCCTATCTTCCTCCGAAGGGACTCCTCCATCATACTTCTTTATCATTAAAGCTCTTAAATACTCAAAGTCATTATTAGGTATTTCAAAAGCTTGTACTACATCTACTTCAAAAGTATGAGGAGGAAGAAGTGGTACCCGGTGAATGCAATCCCAAAAAGTTGCAGCAGTTCGAGCACTTATCAGCTCAGTTGAAATTGCTCCTTGTTGTGAGCTTGTAGAGCAACCCATCATGCAAACATCATCATCAGTACCATCATCATTATCAGCTTCTTCATCTTGCTGATTTACTTCACATGGAGGATGGGGCAGAAAGCATCTATCACACCAATCAATCTCATTGGCGTCATCAACAGCAGCAACCCTGACAGTCAGAGGATCAGGCACCATTCTACTTTCACGTGCTTAGGGATGTCTATTTGTAGATCCCATGGGTCCTTTACCTTTGTCATCTGACCTCTGATCACCCCTAGGATGATTGCCAAATCTGTCATGATTTTGTGCCTTTTGCTGACCTTGTGAACTCTGCCCAATTCCTTTCTCTGCCCGGGCTAGTTTGTAAGAGATTTCTTTGACAGCCCCTGCCAAAGTTTTAACAGCCTCCTCAAGATCCACACTCTTGCTTGCTTGAGGTTTTTCTGGGTTTATCAGTTTGACACCCTCCCTCTTAGGAGGTTTTCCAACTGCTTTGATGTTGTTCTCAATTTGTAGAGCCATGGTAAAGGCCTGCCTCAAAGTGCCAGGGTTTTTATCCCTCAAATAGTATGCAACCTTCTTGTCAAATGCATCAGCATACTTTATAAGACAAGATTCATCACATGGCCTCAAATTCACAGGAAATATTCTCAATGTCTTATTGAATCTCGTATTAAAATCATGCACTGATTCATTAGGATTATTTTTAATATTCTCAAATTCTGACAAAAGAAACCTAGGGTCTGTCTTGTCACCATACTGCAATCTAAATGCATTCTTCATTTCAGTCCAAGAATCAATAGAGTTATTAGGCAGAGCTTTATACCAGTCCCTTGCATCCTCTTCTAGAGTATGAATAAATAATTTAATGTATACATCTTCAAACTCTATTTCGAAATCCTCCATCATGTTGACAAAGAGTTTCAAGTGCTGATCACCAGTTATTGCATTATTTCCTTGAAACTTAGGCAATCTGTTTCTTACATCCTGTGGTACAACATTTGGATAACCAGCCATACCTCTAAAACTGATGGGACCAAAAGTATTAACGACAAATGGAGGTCTGGGTGGAGGCTGAGCCATATTATTCTGAGGAGGTGATCTTATAGGAGAAACAGAGTGATGAGGAGTGAGGGGTCTGTGTGGTACAGGGATACAATTTTCAGAATGACTATCCCCTAATGGCCTTTTTTCATGGCAGACACTATCAGATTTGGAAAATACAGGGGTAGAATGAGATGAAAATCTTGAAAATATAGGGGTAGAATGAGAAGGCCCCTCTCTAGATGGAGAATTCAGATTTACAAAGAGACTACCTGATTCAGAAGCAGTTGAGGAAGCATTGCAATCTTCAATCACGTGCCGATCATTTTCACCAATGGAGACCTCTTTTCTTGAGGTTTGATCTCCAACAACCTTCCAAATTCTTCCTCCTTCTGAATTAGACTTTCCAAACTCTGGAAACAACCTTCTACTAGGGTCCGCGGTGAAGAAAGATCTTCTTCCTTCCAGCTTTGCAAAGATTAGTAACAAATTTTCAATTGACAGAGGTTAAGACACTGGCATTTATCAAAATCAAATCAACTCGGAGTCGCCACTAAGGATTTTCACCCTAGTTGTGCAAATGCACTAAAATAATCTGTCAAATATCTGTCAGCACTAAAAATCATGCAAAGCTTTACAAATCAGACCTTCCTTCACCCAAATTTATCAATGGTGAGGCAAACCTAGTACAATAACTGCTGGAAAAATTGGACAGACAACACGCAGAACCTATAACTTTGTTCAATCCTTACACATCTGATCAGAGAATGATGTTTACAAAATGTATTTGCACACAAGAACTGCAAGAAACATTACCAGGGTCTAGAAAACTTTAAATTCTTCAAAGCATCCTTAGCAACAGCGCCACTAGTGTTGGTATCCAAATTCATTCTCCTTTTCAAGCCGAGCAGCAACACAGATTCGACAGGGAGCTTAGAGGCAGATAGATCATAAATGTGTATCATTTTGTAGCCAGGGATGAAATCTAACTGACCCTTTGTTACTCGGGTTTGTGGAGAGATGGATAGCACCTTAAAAGGATTTGATCTTATCCTAACTATTTTAGGTTGTGCCTTTCAACCAAGGTAAGAGAACCTATTTTGTAACCTCTGTTATTGAAGGAGATGCAGATACCTTTCTTTTGCACAAATTTTATAGAGAAGACCTTGGGAAAATATGATCAACACACCAAGCCTGACTCTCACGAGTTGTCACTTCCAGATTATGGAGATATTTTCAACACAAGGCTAAGGTTACTGAAGACATTTGGAATCCTGATCTGTTCTGCATACTTTAGCAAATGGATTTTGTTCTTCTGTGGATATACAGAGCAGAACAGGGGTAGTTCAGGGTAGGATTGGTTATTTGAATAATTTTTGGTGGGAGATCAACAAGATAGATTGGAATTTTCCAGATCCCTGAGAAACTTCACAACAAATGGAGAACTCAATAACAGAAAGCTTCAAAATAGTTAAAACATTCCTTCAACCAGAAGGTGTGCATCAATGGAGGCCCAGACATGCACTTTTTCACACAATCTTTGAGATTCTAGCATGAAGGCTCGAGTTAGAAGACCCAATAAAACATCAAAATCTAAGATCAATCATGCCTGAGGTACACCCAGAGGCTTACAAACAATCTCTGTCAACAGATGAAAGAAAAGTGATTTTAAATCATTTATTTCATTCCCAGATGAAAGCTCTTCTGAAAAATGAAATTGTAGATGCCACTAAACTATCACAAGGATTGAGATCTGTGTGATTCAAAGAGATTTTGATACAAGATTGCAATAGGAACAAGAAAAACTACTTGCAGACATTCTGAAAGTGAAATAAACACAAAATTGGCCAGAGATTTGACACAAATTAACTCAAAATTTATCAGATTCATCAGCAGGGGAGAGTTATTTAAACAATCTCAGAGCTTGTTGATGGCTATACACTTGTAACCAACTCAACATGAATGAAAATCTAACACAGAGGAAGTTAACCTGGTTTCTCAGAGGATGAGCTTTTCTCAAAATTTTCTCGTGAAAATGAACTCCCGACCTTTTGCAAGAGTATTCTCATTGCATTTATACATTTCATTCACTCAATTTTCCCCCCAAAAGAGAAGAATATTCGAGGGTCCCATCTGGCCTTTTGAAAAGTCTCGGTGTAAAAAGGCAGAGTGAGCGGAAGCCTCCAAGTGTCCTCCTGGCGCTTCTTCAAAAATAAAACACAGGGGCTGGTCCCTAAACATGCACGGTCCCTCCATGCCATGAAAACATATAATATCATTCTTAATACACCTTAATGGGTGAAAACCTGGAAAACATTTTTTCCCCATTAATACGGGATCTGAATCATCTGATGTCCTCCACTACCGGGATATTGGGATTTTTGGTCTGCCATCTTTTCTTATACAACAAACAAGCGTGGGGCACCAGACTCGACAAATGGAGGACAAAGTTTTTATGCATCAATCGGGGAAAATAGAAAATGTGACAGAGGCCGCAAACTGAGGGATTTCAAGGGAAAATGGTGCGAGATCAGAATGAGCACGACACATGAAGCATTCAAAACTCTATAGTCAACACAAATCCTTATCCTTCCATCCTTTTTAATGTTGATAACCATAGGGCTTATCCATTCTGACTCTTCAATAGGCTTAATAATGCATGATTTCAACATTATATCAATTTCATCCTTCACTTATATGCACATATTAGGATTTATTTAGAAAGGCCTCTTATGAACTGGTCACAAGCCATCTTTGAGCTTGATTTTCATTTTACCTAGCGATGGATGCACACCCTTTAAATCATGGTATCCTCTTGGAAAGAGATCTTGAAATTCACATAGGAGCTCAATGATTTTTGCAACCTCTGGTTCAAACCAATAGTCACCAATGATTACCTCCTTTGGCACATCTTTTATTCCAATGTTCACTTTATTGGTCTTCAACAGTACATGGTAGGCTCACACTTTCTCATCTACAGAATCCAATACTTCACACACATCCTTTGTATGCTTAGTATCCAGATCCTTGATTTCTTCATCATCTATGAGATAGACAAGATTTCCCTTTTCCTTTTCCTTCCATGTGCATCCCCAATAGGGTCTCTCTCTGATTCCACCACATCGTCGGAGCTTCAGTATCAACCTCACTAAATAACTGAGTCATAAGTTCTTCATCCTTTGTGTTATCCCCCAATGTGATGCACCTCATAATATTTAGATCTTCATGAACCAGTGGCTTAGTAGAAAAATAATCAAAAGTATGGGTGATACCTGAAGTAAGCTCACACCAATTCATTGTCTGTTTGCTTCAACTCAATCATGTATATACCAGGCACGTGCACCCACAAAGTAGAATAAAACTTATACACCCAAAAGGATGGTGGTAGGGTTTCTTTCCCTTTTATCCAGTTTCTTTCACAATTGTAAACATGTAATATGAGAGAAGTCTTCCCATCATAATCATGTATTAGTGAAGGGAAATTACTCCTGGAAAGCCTTTTCAAGAAAGCCACTCGTATCTCGTGCTAACCAAGTAAGTTGTCACCATGTGTAGCCCACCAACACATGTGTTGTTCCCTCTCAAAAAGTACACCAACATATTTCTTCTATCCCCCTCATTACGCCATTGTTCCTCCATCATGCGTAAGAATGATTCAAGATTTTTGTCTCCAGTATACTTTGGAAAACTAACCTTTCCCCAACTACCTAAGTGGTCGTGGTGTAATCACTCTTGTTACTCTTCCCCAAACCTTGTGACCAACCATATCATAAGTACCATGAGCCTAATTATCACAAGCCACACTGGTGGTATCACTTATGAAAAATGTGTCTTCCCACTGAAGCACACCCTCCTTTGATGGCTCCACATTCTCTGGGTTGTGCACCGTATGTGCATAGATTCTTTTAAGATCTTCTTCACTGATGGGCTTTATTTAAGGCACAATATTTGTGTCATCCATTGGTATCACAACACTCTCCTCTTTATTCTCAAAAATCACATAACGCTTGTTAAAGTGCAGGTCTGCATTGTTGGCATAACACCAAGGAGGGCCTAGTAACGCAAGAAAGTTGTCTATTTCAGCCAATTCTAATACCTCAAAGTCACCTTTAAAATTAGATCCCTAAATGGTGATAGAAGCATCCTTCAGAACCCCAATGGGCATAGCCCTTGTCTTATTGGCCATGTACAACACATTCGAAGGTGGATGTACTACAATGGATAACCTTCCCATCTGGTTCCAAGCATCAAGTGTGAGGACATTTACTTCACACATGTATCAATGAGGATATTACTTACCAGCCATCCATTAATCACTACATCCAATGTGATTTCCTTTTTCATATTCATGATCTTGAGGTGGTAAGTTGGCATGGAGAATATGGATGCTCCCTTTCTACACCTGTGTGTGGTATTTTATCTCATAACCATTCTCCCAACAAAGTTATGATATTCTCCTACCTAAGCATTCTGCATACCTCTCTAAGATCATCCACATCCTTCTGAGGTAATTCAACATTCCTTTCACATGTTCCCTCTCATGTGCTTGCTCCTTTAGACATTGTATCTCTCCTTGGATCTCCCTAATGATTCCCATAGTCTCTTGATATAATTCCTTCTATTGGCCCACATCTGGATACTTTGTATTAACAACCTCCTCTCTTCTAATGAGTGGTCTTGATTTTCCTTTTCTCATGTGTGTTGCCTCTGCGCACATAGTGACCAATAATGGTTGAGGTTCTACTATAGTTATTTTTTTAGGCATTCATTGCCCTTGATTGGCATGTTCAACCTAATCATGGATACACCCTTATCCTTCTTATTATTTTTGCACATGTGGGCATATAAATCTAGAAAATCTTCAACCTTATGTGCCTTGCCACAATATGTGCATGTCTGATTCTTTGGGCACTCATGTTGATAGTGATCAGGTGACCCACAAGTGTAACATGTTCCCTGTGTGAAACTTCCTTGGCCACACATGGACCTCTACCTCAATATCCACCTCTAAATCCTCAATTACCATTGTTGCACCCCTCATTATATCCCTCTCTTGCATGCTATGAGCTACTCTCTACGCTAGTCTGGTACAACCCTATTTCACAAGCCTCATGAATCTGATCAATCAAATGATAATTGGTTGTGTCATGAGTATGCACATCACATATTTTTTAATACAAAATGACATTCTTCTGTGTAGCACATTGCAAAAGTGGAAAATTATGGACATCAAGGTTTTTATGACAAATATCACAAGTTGTCAATAGTGTGCACACAATCCTACGTGGAAAACTATCCTTTGAGTACCATTCCACTACGTAATCAGTGCACCAAAGTCCACTACATGTCTCATGAGCTGAATTGGTAGATAAATTTTCCAACTGAGTGGCCATTTTGCAATAATCTGTGCCTCAAGAAATGGACTTACCCCATATCTATGCTCCTAACTACTTACACATAATGTTACTTCCAAAGCCTCGTGGGTCGGTGAAATGTCTTATGTGATAACACCCTTCAGAAAGGTGTCAACAAGCCTCCTACAAACCATTACACATGTTGAATCTGATGAATGTCATAAGAAATATTAAACAACAAGGTCTTAAAACACACATCATATTCCCTAACACTCTCAGACAAGCCCTGCTTGATATCCTTCAGCACGCTAATGCTCTGCTTCTAAAATTAAGGTATGTGGAATTTAGCCAAGAAAGAAATGTGCAAAGCATCATAGTCCACTACTATCTGATGTGCATCATACTTTCTATACAAACTATGCATGCGACCCTGAAGTTTTGTAGAAAACTCACTAGCCTTTCGATCTAGGGCCATTATTCCCTTGGCCCTCCACCAAAGTTCACACTTGTGTACATGCTCTACTACATCTTCCACACCCTATATTCTGGTAAATGAAGGGACATCTCAAAAAAGATTGAGGGGTTGGTTGTTGTGGTTTTGGTTTTTGAGGTTGTTGTCCTTATCATGGAGTGGGGCCAGATCTTGATCCTGAGCCTCCACTACAATTTCCTCCACGCGGTGGAGGTCCTGAGCCTCTTGAGCCTCCTTTCATGATTTAGGGACATGTAGAAGTACTACCTTGCATCCCCATAGTAGTGTTGAATTTTACACCAAATTTTGTCCCACTATACTCCACCTATGAGATTACCTCCAATGGGTAGTGCACCACTTTTTTTTCCTATTTTGCACCTACTGGATATTATTTCCAAAAAAATTCAGCCCAAATACAAGATCCTATTGCGCTTCCATATGCGCGGCCTTTATATGTTGCGCCTCCTGTGCTGATACTAACATGTGCCTAGCTATATATCTAACCCTACGTGGTGATCCTTGATTGTCTTCTTTCTTTCCATCACTATGATGATCTTCTATAACAACTTTAGAATTCCAAGCACCAAGTGCAAGGGCTAGGTGTCCAGGATGGGTTAGATGCACACCAATGGTTCTCATTCTTTCCTCAGACTCACTCTCATCAGATGTTGAAGGGGTCCTTCTACTACACTTCCCCAATACTGGAGGGACATGATCCTATGGTCCCTCACCTTATAGGGTTCTCATCACTTATTCCACCTAACCCCATTCCTCTCAATTCTCAATGCCTCTTCAACTTCCCTCTCTCATGCACATCATTATACCTATGCAATCTCTCTTCTTCTATCTCTTTCTTCCACTTGGACCAATGCCATCCTTCCCAAACCTACTTCCTACCCATGCGTGGTGGAGTTTTAGCCTACCATAGGTAAATTATCCATCCCCAACTCAATCATCAAGATCTTCATTGCTAAAGGTAGCGCGTGTAAGTATGATCCCCTTGGTTCACGTAAAAATTGGAACTCTGCTTCTCTGGAGCATGAGTATGTTCAAAATCACATACTCCAAGGTATAATTTGCATAACACACCTTCCCACCAATGATCTACAACATCTTGTCCATGGTTCATCTAAATCAGAAGAGTTCTTGGTACTTATCTTGGCTCCACACTTGCTTCTTTCCCTAGCCAAACACCCTATTTTGTGCATAAGTTGATAACCATTCATATAACTCTACTGGGAAGAAACTGAAAAATCATCTTCTATAATGAATCATATATATTTTCTTCCACCCATTTTGTGCATTAAAATCCCATAACTAATGTTATATCTCTAGAAAATTCATCTTGGACATCATGTACCCAACGCTCAATATTCTCTAAGGACAACAGAAACACCATACACATGCCACATCTTGATGAGTAAGATTAAAATAAGGTCCTGACAATGGAACCAAAATGTTGGAGTTCTAGTTTACCAACATTTACAAGGTTGGGTGCTTGGACACTTCATCTTAGACAAATGTCTAAGTGCTCTCCTAAAGCGCGTGCAACCTACCAAGTCCCCTCTCTGTTTACTTGTCAAGATGTGGGTTATGTACTTAACCATTATAACATGGATGAAGATAATGCAACACAATATAACAAACATCAACATATAACAAAAAGTTAAATTAATCAACATAGACAATAAACACCATTATTTGGATTCCCATTACATTATTTCCATTATCCCTAACCCTAACAATCCATACACAATTATCCATCATAAACATAGTTCATTTTATTACATAACTTACTGATTACATCCATGCATGCAGGCACTTAGCGTTAGACATACACATAGACTACATATATCATCTACTTACATCTATCTATATCTACAAACATGAATCCACTATTAAAAAGTAGTGAAACACCAATTTATATATGGTGGGAACTTTTCCTTCACTACTTACATGCTTTAATTCTAACAATAGATGTCCTAAATATAGGTTATATGCCTTTAACCCTTTCTTTAATCTTTATCTTGTGCTATAAATAGTCCATGTTTTATCCATAGCTTTGATCCTATAATTGTTCATGTCATCTTGTCCTTCTCACATGTTCTTTTCTTGAGGTTGGTACCTTGTCTATTTCCAGACGTGCCTTGCATGCTACACCATCTATGTTTTTTCCTATTTTTAGCCCCTACTTTGAAATTAGCTAACTCTTGGAACCTGTGTTCATGCGCCAACCTTTGCGTGTTGATCTTCTTTTTTGTGTTGCGCACATCGTCCTATCTTTTTTCTTTACTTGTGTGTGTGCTCTCGTGTGTTCCTTATGATCCTTACTTACCTCTTTGTCACCTATGCACTCCCTCCTACACATGACATTCATCCTCTGCATGTGGCTAGTACTTAGCCATTTATGCTGCCCAACATTTGATATAAGATCATGTTCACCAAAAGGAAAACCTTAAGGGTTTGATGTTCAATATAAGTGTGGGTTCACCAAAAGGGAAACCTTAAGGGTTTTAATTTATGATTGATATAACTTGTGTGGGTTCACCAATAGGGAAACCTTAAGGGTTATATTGTTTTTATAGATGTCAAAAGTGGCTTTGGCCCTTGTAATGCACTAAACTAGCCACATATAATAACAATTAGGTATATAATCTAACATAACTAAGAAAACAATCCCAATTGTAGGAATATGAGGCTAATATAGAAAATAAGAAAATACAAGAAATAATTGAAAGTATTCAAAAAATTAGAGTGGAGCTTCATAGGATAATATCCAATATACAAAAAAAGTTAGGTGTAGACAACAAGATGGATTGAACTTAGAAAATTATAGTTGTGTACTTAACCTGACTAGTTTCGTATGAGTACAAAATTGTTATATGAGAATTATATGAGTGCACAAATGGATCCTTATGAGTAATTTGAAGCTACTCCATAAGATGCAAAGACCTGGTTCTAGAATTTATAAACCTTGCTTGATTTTCCTAATTTCAATGAGGATCAATGAAAATTAATTCTTGCTTTAAACCCTAATCCAACCTCAACACCTTCCAAGACCATAAAATGGAGGGCATTAGTGGGGTGATTGTTATCCTTCCATTATCATCAGTCCCATAATGTTTCGAACAATTTGGTTTAATTAACACTTAATACAAGTGAATATGCAATCTAGGGCATGCAAGTGTTGCAACCCTTATCTTTCAATAAATGTAAAACAACTAGTATATTCTTGAACACCCCTTAAGTACTTGAATTATGTTTTTGGCATGAGGATGCTCTAACAAAAAAGAAATGCTTCTCTTATTAATATAATATGACTTAGTTGTATTTAACTTGCATCTCTTATGTGTCCTTAATTAACAATGCACTTATATTAGATTTCTTAACTTTCCAATTATAACCCTAATTTTACATGCGTAAGCCATCTCATAACATGCATGAAAAGATGACAAAGAGGTATATAAACCTTGCATTGTTCACAAGCAATGGGTACAAGGGCTAAAAATGACAGGAGCCAAAACCATAAAAATATAATTATGGCAAAGACTTAAAATAGGTGGAGAGAGAAAAAACTAGGGAACATAGAGAAACAAGCACAAACATGGATGAATAAATAATAATAAAAAATGACAAGAGAAAAAATGAAGCTGCAAAGCACAAATTCAAGTGAAGAAAATAATTAAATATCACATTAAACACACAAAAATAACCAAAACTTAAACCAATAATTAATAAATACATAAACATACTAATACTATTGAAATTAACTAATTCTCTATCAAACTTAAACACTACACTATATAACCCTCACAAATATATGAAAAAAAGTATTCTAATATGAGCACTACATTATTCTTACAAGAGATGTCTTATATGAACTAAATAGATGTGAGAGTGACTTGTGCTTTCCATAAATTAAATAATCATGCAGGATTTCTTTATATGTCTTGTCTACCTCCAATAAACCTTCATGTGCCTATTTATAATAGTTTGGTTTTTATAAATTAAAGTTTTATAAAAATTTAAATAAATTAATTGTATCCATATTAACTAATTACATTCTGCGGATGAATGGACACATTTATTCATTGTCTATTTAACTATTTAGTCTATAATAACAAATATTTTTAGTTAGTTTTGTATGTAAATGGGCACTTTACCATGTGTTGATTATAAAAAAGATTGATATTTCAATTATTAATTAATATTTAATTTTTACACATACAAATAAATATTAATAATGGTAAATTATATCAATGTTATTTCTTTCTTGTTAATGAATATTTATGATGGTTATATTTTAAAATAAGATCTCTTATTTTATAATTATAATTAAAAATATAAGAAAAAAAATCATTTAGATAATGATAATTTATAAATATTGTCTAAATAATCATTAAAACACATCAATATAAAATTTCACTTCAAAAAATAAAATATTTATAATGTTTTATTATGGTTGTATATTAAATAAGCTCTTTATTTATGATTGTTATTAAAATTATTTAAAAAATGTGTTATTTATATGAAAAAGATTTTGACACGATGACTACCCATCAGACCTTGATACTAAATTAAAGAAGGCAGAAAAAATGAGACCTTGACCTGGATTGAGTAAACACTAAAACTAACATAAATTCATTATACAAAGTCTATCATGCCATCAATGTAATTTAAAAAGGAGTTAAAAGAAGCCATCATTGTCATCATCATCTTTTCTTTCTAATAATCTAACTTGTCAATTTAATGTAAAATAATTTATGAAAAAAATCATCAATCGCCATCATCCCAATATGAGTTTTTTGGTGAATGTGCCCTACAATCATGTTGAAGAGAAGCGAGGGTCCTAGTCCCCTTAACCAATACACGAATTTAGTCTCCTTAACTAATACACCAATCTATCATTATTCGCTAACTAAAACATAATACACCAATCTAACATAATTCACTAACTAAAACATTAATTTTTATTTTTTTGTTGACGTAGAAGAAATCAAAATTTGTCAAAGAACCTTACTACAAAGTTCTAATACAAAAGACACCCCACAATGGACCACTCACCGTCCCCACAATAAATAATACAATCAAACACAAAATGAAACTTAAACCTCAATAAAATTACACTAATACAATTAACAACCACTTAACAACCTGAAACCATTACACTAATAAAATTTCAATGCGTGCCGTCCTAAACATCGTCGTAGACTAGTTTCCTCTGCTAACAAATTTAGTGGAAGTCCGCCCAAAAATTGTTTCCTATTTTTGTCATCTTCTCCATCCATGCACGATCATTTTTATTTTTTGTAAGAAGAAAACAGATTTACAACTGAACTCTAATTCCTTCCAAACTACACTGCTAAGATACCAAGTCATCTTATTTGGATGGAAGCTAAACTTAGAAGACCATTATCCATCCACACGGTTACATACGTGAGAAAGCACCCATTTTCAGATTCAACAAAAAAAATTAGTGTTTACCATGTAAAAATTGTATTTAACGGTGGTTATTTTGGCCACCTTTGAAAAGCTCGACATTCTCACCATTTTCCTTGCCTCTCCACCCCAACAATAACAGAGGATTTGTCCACTTGTTGGAGTATCTGGTCCTTGTATTCATAGAAGAATTTATTGCAGTAAGTTGTTGATTCATGGTGTTTTTTTTTTTTTTTTTTTTTTTTTTCCTGGTGTTCTGTTTTCTTATAAGAATGCAGAGGCTCATATGATCGCTGCATGTATTTTCAGGGGCAGAGCAGAATGGATCAGAAAGAAAACAATGGCTGTGGTAATAGTGATAATGTATCTAGTGGCCTTCATAAAATCAATACTAATGTTTGTATTGATGATAGTGTTCCTCCAGTGAAAGCCCAGAGCCTTGAGGAGCTTCATATGCTGCAACAAAAGAAGAAGTCTGCTCCTACCACACCCAAATCTTCTTTGGCTAACAAAATGTCTCAGGAAGATAAGATGAGACAGCAGTTGATGTCAATAAGGTAGTAAAGTCATTTTTTTTGTTGAAAGCCATTTCTTAGAATCAAAAACACATATAATTGTGGCTGGTAGATATACATAATCAAAAGACCTTTAGTTGGAGCTATTGTCATTACAAATTTCTCATTCATTATCTTCTTGGTATATGTTTGGTGTTTTTGTTTTTTGTTTTTAAATCTGATTTGTGTGTTATTCAGTGCATCTCTTGCATCCTTGACAAGGGAAAAGGGGCCTCAAATGATTCATGGAGATCCAGAGAAGGCAAAAGCAAGAAGACAGCCTCTCAAGCCCTTGATTTCACCCAGACCCAACATTAGTGACAGCTCTCTCAAGCTCACTCATGTTCTCTATAATCTTTCGCCTCCAGGTGCAATGCCATTAATCTGTATTGAATTCATTGAGGATTTTTTTTTGGAAAAACATTAATCATGGACTGAAAACACCAGCCAATCTAATGTGGGGCATTTTTCTTGTTTATAAAGAGCTTTATGAGCAGGCTATAAAGTATGAGAAAGGTTCATTCATGACTTGTACTGGAGCTCTAGCTACCATGTCTGGTGCAAAAACTGGCAGATCTCCAAAAGACAAAAGGGTTGTCAGGGAAGAGACATCGGAGCAGGATCTCTGGTGGGGAAGGTATAATCAAATCAATCTCATGTTTTTCCTTAATTTATTCAATTATTTTTTTAAGTGAGAAAACTACTCGATATATTGCCATTGAATCTGTTAATATATAATTTTCATATTGGTCTATTATCTAGATAATATTATATGTTTGCAGTGGATCTCCAAACATTGAGATGGATGAACAAACATTTTTGGTTAACCGAGAGAGGGCTGTTGATTATCTGAACTCTTTAGAAAAGGTAAGGTTTGTTAACTGATTAATTGATTGAGTTGGGTCCTGGACTCTGATCTATGGGTCCTTCAAATTTCGGCAGCAGTAAATATAAACGGATAATTATGATTATTGTTGCTTTGAATCAGGTGTTTGTGAATGATCAATTCCTCAATTGGGATCCAGAGCACAGGCTAAAAGTGAGGATTATCTCTGCAAGAGCTTATCATTCCCTATTCATGCATAACATGTAAGAATCAAATGCAGTGGGGGACCCTGATATTAAGTTTTTTTTTCATGTAATTCATGTATAGATCAAATGGTTACAAATAAGGCATTTAATTTGGATTGTTGAAGAATTAACAGTTTGACATTGACATGTTTATGTTGAGATGATGTTCAGGTGTATCCGGCCAACTCCAGAAGAACTGGAGAGCTTTGGGGTGCCAGATTTTACCATCTACAATGCAGGCCAATTCCCATGCAATCGTTACACACACTACATGACCTCATCTACAAGCATAGATCTTAACTTAAAACGAAGAGAAATGGTGATCCTTGGTACTCAATATGCTGGGGAGATGAAGAAAGGACTCTTCTCAGTAATGCACTATCTCATGCCAAAAAGAGGGATACTCTCACTGCATTCTGGATGCAATATGGGCAAGGAAGGAGATGTAACACTCTTCTTTGGACTATCAGGTATACAAAAATCCTTTTACCACATTCATTATGTACCCATAAATTAAATCTATTCAAGGCTAATGTCTTTTATACCCAAAATCATTTGGTAATCAAGATGAATAAAATAATTGCTGTTATGTAATATAGGAACTGGAAAGACAACTCTTTCCACAGACCATCAAAGGGAACTGATAGGGGATGATGAACATTGTTGGAGTGACAATGGTGTGTCAAACATTGAGGGTGGCTGCTATGCAAAATGCATCGACCTATCAAAGGAGAAGGAGCCTGACATTTGGAATGCCATTAAATTTGGGACAGGTAACATATACTAAATCTACCAAAGTTTTAATGCAGTCTTGACAATTTCAATATGTTCATGGCTCTTAAAAGCCTAACTCTTTTGTCCCTTGTAATGACAGTTTTAGAGAATGTTGTATTTGATGAGCATACAAGGGAAGTGGATTACTCTGAAAAATCAGTCACTGGTAATAAATAAATAAAAATCATATTGTTTTGCATTTGGATTTTCAGCTCAATACATGATTAAAATTGATCATGAATTAGTTAATCCACTGTTTTGCTATATTTGACAGAGAACACAAGGGCATCTTATCCTATCGAGTTTATACCAAATGCAAGGATTCCTTGTGTGGGCCCTCATCCAAAGAACATTGTGCTGCTGGCTTGTGATGCATTTGGAGTGTTACCACCAGTCAGCAAGCTCACACTTGCTCAAACAATGTATCATTTTATCAGTGGATACACTGCTCTGGTTAGCCCTTCACCTCAATCTCAATCACATAAAACTTCAAGCATATATCAATATTACAGGATATATGGAGGAAATAACCGAAAAAAAAAAAAAAAAGTCAGAATAAAAATTAAACATATTTGTTAAGCTTCTGTATTCTATAAATGCTAACATTTGGGTATTGTGGAACATCATTGTTATAGCGCTTTTTTTTTTTTTTTTTCGTGGGAAAGCTCAATTTGTGGATAAACTATTCAAATCTTGTGATTTATGAAGGTTGCAGGGACAGAGGATGGAATAAAGGAGCCCAAAGCCACATTCTCGGCATGTTTTGGAGCAGCATTCATCATGTTACACCCTACAAAGTATGCTGCAATGCTTGCAGAGAAAATGCTGCAGCATGGTACTACAGCCTGGTTGGTCAACACCGGCTGGTCTGGTGGCAGGCAAGTCTTATGGTGAATCACTAAGTGATACGTATGATGGGTCATTGAAAGACTTAATAGCATGAATATTCTATGCAGCTAACCTATAAAACATGGTAGACAATAGAAGTAAAATAAAATGACATTTAATAATGTTGAAACTTCATGTAAATATCATTAATAAAAGATGGGTTAGGAAAAAAATGACTTACAGTACTAACTCTCTTAAATCTAAAAATATGAGATTTTATTTCTCATGAGATGAAACCTAACCCACTTTCATTAAGAAAAAACATTAGGAAAAAATATAAGAATGTTGTAGAAAAGTTTTTGGATATGACTGATTGATAGTTTTAAATTTTTGATTTACGAGTTCATGTTATTGGATTCGTCATCAAGAATAAGAAGTTTTTCTTGATAATGAATTCTGTAAATGATTGAAAAAAATGAGCTAAAAATTATTAGACTATTATATCGAGGAAATTATTTTACAATATCATTACACTATAAAAATAACCTCAAATCTCAAACATCTAATAAAATTGAAAGTGTCAAAAACTTTTATATTTGATAATGTTGTAAAATAATTCTTACATATAACTGTTCTATAATTTTTAGTTCTTATTTTTCTATTTTACTAATAGATCTATCATAAGAAGATGAAGCCTCTCGTTGAAGATGGGTTCAGTAATGAACTGAAAATTATTAGACAACTATAGCCAAAAACTATTCTACAATATTGTTACACTAACCTCAAATTTTTAATAGTGTTGAAGTGTCACAAGCCTTTATAGATGTTTGTTTTAGTTTATTAATAATGGCTCCCCATTGTTTATGTAAAATTATACAGCTATGGTGTGGGCAAGAGAATAAAGCTTGCATACACTAGGAGCATTATTGATGCCATTCATAATGGGTCCTTGCTAAAGGCTAATTACAACCAGACATCTATATTTGGCCTCAATATTCCAGAGGAGGTTGAAGGTGTACCTGCTGAGATCCTTCGCCCTGAGAACATGGTAACCTTTAAAACTTTTAAAAGTCATATTATATCAATAGCTTTATAGAGTTGACCTACAATTTACAAGTATACATCATCAATCAATGTATTTATAAGCAATGACCATAAATATTTTTGTTTTGTGTGAACACAGTGGGTGGAGAAAGATGTGTACGTGGAAACATTGGTGAAGCTTGCTGGGTTGTTCAAGAATAACTTCTTGAAATTCTTGGATTATAATGTGGGGAATGACACCAAGCTCACTGAACAGATTCTATCTGCCGGTCCACAATAAAAACTAAAGTTGGGGATGGCCTAAGTATTTTGGTAGCTGCTAATAATGTTTTACTCTTTAGATATGGGTGGCTGTTTTGCATAAGGAAAAAATTTAATACAGTGATGTGCTTGTTACAACTAATTATAAGGACACATATTTGTGAAGGAATTAAAAGTTCTATATTCATCAAAATTGATTAGTTTGCCTTCTTTATATAAAAGATTAATTTTAAAAAAATAACCTTTATGATTTTTTTCTTAAATGTTTGTGATTTTAAGTTTGTTGTGAGATTTATGTATAAATTGGAGCTGATATTCTTAGACTTATTTTTTAGTTTTTCTTTAAATTTTAAACAAAATTGAATTCTGACATTACAATATTTGATTCAAATTTCGATGTGACTTTTAACATGGATTTTAACATAAGTTGTAAAATGTTTAAAATTGTTGAATTGATGTTGATATTTCACTTTTTTCAGTCTCATTTACTTTGATGTTAAAACTTGAACAGTCACAAAAATGTTAAATATTTTTCTAGCCATTTTCACCAAGTGACCTTTTACAATGAAATTTCAACATCCTTGAAAAAAGTTCAATTTTGCATGTTAATTTTTTTTTATTAAAAAGACTAAATTAAGACATATGTCCCTTTCCCTCCAAAATTATATAGATTTGCTTCATATTTTACAATTACTTATGCAAACAAACAACAAAATCCATCTGCAAATTTGACCTTGTAACACAGGCTTATTAACCAAGTATTTTAGAGCCATATGGTCAGTATAAAAGATAAAAGGAGTAGCCAGAAGATATTTTCTGAACTTATATGAAAGGGGAAATTCCATGTAGGTCAATGAAGGATAGGCGCATTGGTCAATCTCTCCTTCAATTAATCAAAAGCCTATTATTGTTCATCCTTCCAGTAAAACTTCCCCTTAGCTTTCAAGAGCTCCTCCAGTGGCACAACTATCTTGGCATATCCTTGGATGAATTTCCGATAGTAACTTGTATGACCAAGGAATCCACACACCTCACTTTGATTAGTGGGTTCTTCCAACCCCAATATAACTACTATCTTGGCAGGATCAACTAAAAGACCCTCCTTGCAAATAATATGTCCCAATAAGGTTCCAAAAGGTGTAGCAAAGATGCACTTCTTAATATTCAAGGAGATACTTAGTTGTCTACATCTCTCAAACATGAGTCTCAAGCAATCACAATGATCCTTGACTAAACCATACACAGTCCAGTCATCAAGATATACTTGTAGAAATTGATGGATGAAATCCTCAAAATCTTGTACAACAATGCACAAGAATACTATTGATGCATTCTTGAGTCCAAAAGGCATTACTGTATAGGAAAAACAACCCCACTCTGTAGAAAATGTAGTCTTGGCCTGATCTTGTGTAATACAAACTTGATGATATCATGAGAAACCATCTGTAAAGGAGTATATTTCATGCCCTGCTACACCCTCAAGAATTTCTTCATTAATGGTGTAGGGAATGGATCTAGGACACAAGAAGCATTTAATATCTTGTAGTCCACACAAATTATGATTCTACCATCTTTCTTTATACTGATAACCATAGGGCTAATTCATTCATATTATTCTATGATCTCAATAATACCAACTTGTAGAATTTTATCAATCGCGTCTTTAACCTTGACACATAAATTGGGATTCATCTATATGATCTCTTTCAAATTGGTTGTGCCCTCTTTTAGCTTGATTTTCATCTCTCCTAACGAAGGATGGACACCTTTTATCTCATGGTAGCCCCTAGGAAAGAGATCCTAAAATTCATGCAACAACTCAACAATCTTGGAAACTTCAGCCTCGGACCAGTAATCTCCAATGATTGCTTCCTTCGGTGCATCTTCCATCCCAATATTTACTTTCTTTGTCTTCAGTGGCAAGTGATACACGTGTGCTTGTTCATCTGCCTTATCCAATACCTCACGCTCTCCCTCAATATGTTCTATGTTCAAGCCTTTAACTTCATCATCATCAATTAAGTACACAAGCTTTCCCTTTTCTTTTTCTTTCCAAGCGCACTCTAAGAGATGCTCCTCAGAGTCCAACCAAGCGCATTCATTGGCACGCTTATCCAGAATAGTCTCATCATGCAACTGAGTCACAAGCTCCTTTTCTTTCGTGCTATCCCCTAGAGTGATACGCTTCATCAACTCCAAGGCCTCATGCACAAGAGGACTAGATGAAAAAAATCAAAGACATGCATGATACCTGAGGTCAATTTTTTCCAATTTGCACTCCCGCTTCAGCTCAACATGAATATACCATGCAGGTGCGCACCCATGCAAAGTTGAATAAAACTTGTGTAACCACAAGGATGGTGGAAGTGCATTGGGACCCTCAAGCCAATTCTTCTCACAGTTCTGTTTGTGAGTCATGGGAGATACTTTCCCATCATAGTATGGTATCTTCAAAGGAAGATTATTCTTAACAAAATGAGTTAAGAAGGTAATTTTAATTTCACGCCATCTCAACAAATTATCCCTATGCACAACCCACCATCTTGTTGTTGTTTATCTTAGAGAATACACCAACATATTTCTTCTATCACCTTCATCGTGTAACTATTCTTCCATGATGTGAAAAATGTTTCAGGATTTTCCTCTCTAGTATACTTCAGAATCACAGTCCTTCCTAACCATCAAACTATTCATGGCCTGATTATCCTAGTTACTCTCCCTTGAAATTCATGGCCAACCATTTCATAAGTCCCATGTGCCCAGTTAGCACATGCAAGGCTAGTAGTGTCACTCACTGATTACACTTTTCCCCATCTTAGCATTCCTTCCTTTGTAGGCTTAATTTTGTCTGGATCACGCACATTCTATGCATAGATTTGATTTAGATCTTCCTTTGTTATTGGATCTATGTTGGGTATGATTCGAGTACCATCCATTGGAATAACCACGTGCTCATCCTCATTTTCAAAGCTAATATAACACTTATTGAACCACATATCTGCATTGTTGGTGTAACACCAAGGCCATCCAAGTAAGGCAGGGAAATTATCAGCCTCTGCCAATTCTAAAACCTCAAAATCACCTTTAAATTTGGCCCCATGTATAGTAATGCTTGCATCTTTTAGGACCCTAATGGGTAGTGCCCTTGTCTTATTAGCCATATAAAGCACAATAGAAGAAGGCTGTAGTGGTGGCCTACCCATCCTGTTCCATGCATCCAAAGTGAGAACATTTAGCTCTGTGCTAGTGTCAATCAAGATGTTTCTCACCAAGCCAACCATCAATAACTGCATCCAAGGTGATCTCTTTATCATATTCATGGTTTTGAGGTGGTAGATTCACATGCAATATCTGTCTATCCCTATCCTTTTCCATGCATGGAACCTTCTCATGTAACCATTCACCTAACATGGGTATGATGTTCTCTATTCTAAGCATTTGACATACTTCCCTGATTTCATCAATATCCTTGTCAGGTACTTCTATATGTTTCATGCGCTCTCTATCCAACTCTTGCTCTTTTAAGCACAATATCTCCCCTTGCAAGTATTTGATTAAACCCATAGTTTCTTGGAAAACCTCCTTCTGGTGACTGACATTAGGATACTTAGTAGGTTTCCAATCTCCTTCATTATGATGAGTGGTTTATATCTCACCTGCTCTCGCGAGTGTGAATCTTGTGCGCATGTGGTGACAAATAGTGGTTCCTTCTCAGCTACTGACACATATTTAGGCTTCCACTACCCATGTTCGAATCTCACAACTTGTATCCTTATCATGCCCCTCTCATTCTTGGTTTTTCTCATGTGTGCATACAAATACAAACAATATTCTACCTTATGCCCCTTTTTGCAATATGTGCAAGCCAATTTCTTGGGTCACTCATGTTGATAATGATCATGCAATCCACGTGAATAAAAAGTGCTTCTATTGATCCTGCCTCCATGACCACCATGACCTCTTCCTCAATAGCCACCTCTATACCCTCCATTTTTCCATTCTAACTGACACCATTATTTTGACCTTTGTGTGCACCTGTGAATTCCTTTTGTACTAGTTCTGTGTAACCTGTTTCACATGCTTCATGGATTTGATCAATTAATTGACACTAAGTGGTATCATGTGTGTGTGCATTAAAAATCTTACAATAACTTGATACGTTCTTATGTGTGGCATGTTGAAGGAGTGGGCATTCCCAGACATTGTGTTCCTTGAGACATATTTCACAAAATGACAGTAGGGCACACACATTCCTGCATGGAAAACTATTTTTTGTATGCCCTTCCACCTCACAATCAGTACACCAGATTCCACTTCTAGTTTCATGTTGAGTTAGCCTGATAGCTTCTCCAACTGTGTGGCCATGGCTCTGATTTGTGCTTCCAAAAATGGACTCACCCCAGTGTCTACACTGCCAACTGCTTCTATGCATAGAGCTACCTCTAGAGCCTCGCATGGATTGGTAAATGTATTATGCGACAATTCTCTCTTGAAGGGTGTCAATATTCCTCCTACGAACCACTACACGTGTTGGATTTGATGGATATCATAAGATAGCTTTGACAACAAATTTTGAAACATGCATCATATTCACGTACACTTTCAGAAAGTCCTTGCTTGATGTCCTTTAGTGCATTGATGTTGTTCAAACTCAGGGATATCAAATTCTGCCAAGAAGGCGTTATAATCCATTGTTGTCTGGTGTGGATCATAATTTTGATACCAACTATGTGCTCATCCTTGCAATGTAGTTGTAAACTGACTCACTTTCCTATCTGAAGTGGTGATCCCCTTGGCTCTCCATAGAAGTTCACATTTATGCACATGCTCAGCTGCATCCTCAACTCCTCTATATTTAGGAAAATGGAGTGACATCTCGTAATAAATATGAGGCTATTGTGGAGGGATATTACCTTGTCCTGGATAAGGACCAAAACCTAGCCCTGAACCTCCACCAATATTACCTCCTCTTGGGGGAAGACCAAGAGCCTCCTGAAGCCCCTGTTGCTGGAATTCTTATCTACACACCTGTGGTAGAGCTAGTTTGTCACACAACACTCTAGAGCTAGTGTTGTGCACCTACATTACTACTTCCTGGTGTTGTGCCTATGGTATAACTCCAAAAATTTTTTTGGTTACCAGCTATCAAAGCCTATTTTCTAGCAGTTTCCAATGTCATTCACCTTGCCTTTATCTTGTGCACTTCCTTAACAATTACTAACACACTTCTACCTTGTACCTGTCCCAATGTGGTGATCCTGATTTCCTTCATGTTCTTCACCCTCACTATGATAATATTCTATATGAACTTCCAAATCTTGAGTACCATGTGCAAGGGATAAGGGCTCAAATTGGTCTAGATGTATGCCAATGGTTTCCAAATCCTCACTAGAATCACTTTCACCAGATGTTGAGGGGGTCCTTCTATGCTTTCCCAATATCAAGGGACATAGTCCTATGGCCCCTCACTTTCCTTAGGGTTCTCATCACTACCACTTATCCCTATTCCTCTCTATGTCTCAATGCTTCTTCAACCACCCTGTCTTGTGCATCACTGTATCTGCAAGTCTTTCTTCTCTATCTTCTTCCATTTGGCCCAATGTTATCCTTTCCAACCCCTTTCCTTGTCCTTGCGCATGGAAGGTTTTTAGCCAGCCATAGTTAGAGATTCAAATCCAAGTTCAATCATCAAGATCTTAATGACAAAAAAAATTGCACATAGATAGGATCCTCTAGGCTCATGAAGAAATGGTAACTCAGCTTCCTCTGGACATGAATAAGTATAGATCATGTAATCTTAAGTATAGTTGTTCAAAACACCCTTCCACCAATGGTCTACTACGCATGTCCACGGCGTATCAAACTCAGCTAACACTTAATACTTGTCCCGATTCTAGATTTGTATTTTTCCAAGCCTACTCCCTCTATTTTGTGCATACATTGCTAACCATTCATAAAAGTCCCTTAAAAAGAAACTAAATAACCTCGCATAAATCCCATCGTAAGTATTGTCCTCGAGCCATTTATGCGAATTGAATGTGTCACCATTATTGTATCTTAGTGCAAATTCATCTTCTCCCTTGTGTATCTAGTGATCAATATTCTCCAAAGATAACGGTCCCACCAACGGAACCAAAATTTCATACAGTAGTCTAGGATGAACATAACATAGTCAAGCGTGTTGGCACTTCACTCAAATAGAATCCTAAGTGATCACCCAAAGTGTGCATAACTCTACTAGGTCCATTCTTGTGTCGACTATTAAGATGCTGATCATGCACACACAATTATTACCACAAACATCATAAAATGCCATGTGCAAAGATAACTAAACATAACATTAAGAAAGTGTTGATTACTCATTCATGAATCATACATAATGAATAGTTATAAAGATCCACATTAGTAGTATGGTATTCAATACAATAACAAATACACCATGACACCTCAAGACTTTACAAGACTCATGACATACTCATACATTCTTTAGACGCTTGACCTCTAGATGTAGCTTCTCACACACACACACATACATAGAATTCACGCTTTAAGACTTAGACTCAAAACCCATGGTTCTCCAAAGGTGGTTTGCTTTCTTCTGGAATTTCTATTTTTTTCCCATGCATTATAAATAGCTCTGTTCTATCCATGTTTTAGCCTTATCTATAATTATTCCTGCATGCTATTGTCATGTTGTCACCCAATCCTTATCCACAATTTTCTTTATTTCTGGCTTGCTTGGCAATCAAGTTATATTTTCTCCACAACATATTTTAACCTCTCATGCCCCATAGATATGTCACGTCCTTTCCTATTCCTACACGTCAAACCTTCGTGTATCTTTTCTTCATAGTCAACGTACAACTTTTGTGCACTTCTCAACCTTTGCGCATATCTAATACTTAGCCAATTCTTTGGCCCAATAATCCACAATAATAAAGTATTCTTCTTTGATGAAGAATCACACTTGTGGTTTGGTTTATCTTCTTAAGGGAGGAATTTTGGTGCATAGTAAGTGGGTCTATATGAATAAATATGCAACACGTGGTTCTATTGATAAGTACACGTCTCGTCTTCTAGAAAAATTATTTTCAAAGGTTGAAGGAATTCAATACTCTAATACCTCTTCCCATGTTTTGAAGGTGGATTATGTTTTCCTATTGCTTTAAGTACTTTCATCATTGGAATGGTCAGTACATCAGATGGATGTGAAGAGTGCATTTCTTCATAGTGACCTTCATGAGGAAATCCATATGAAGAAACCATTTGGATTTTTACAATATTCTTCACTTGTTTATAAGCTTCACCATTAACTCTATAGTCTCAAGAAAGCAACTAGAGCTGGATATGAGAAAATATACCTTTCCTCTGGTTTTATTTGGTGCCCTTCCAACCCTACAGTCTACACATAGAGATAGGGGATGACATCTTCATACATATCCTATATGTTGATGACTGGATCCTTATAATTTTTTATTCCATGATTGAGGATGTATAACACAACTTGGTGGAGCGATTTGATATGATAGACTTGGGGATATTTTGGTAGTTTCTTGGACTACATATCACTCAATATTCTAATGGGATCACCAGGATTTGTTCCACTACTTTGGCATGCTTGTGCACCAAGTTGGTGGACAAAAAAGGGGTCATAAGTGGACGTCATATTGCAAAAAATAGCAAAATCTCAACTTGTAGGGATTATTAGCAATACGCGCACTCAAAATTAGAAAAATTTATATAAATATGAATCGTAGCATCCGGAATCTAGTTTCTAAAATACTATTTTTTTTAAAAATGGACAAGTTTAGCTATATTAAACACTTAAAATTATATGACTTGGTTTTTGTTTTTGAAAAAACCTATAAGATTGTAGTCCGTTTGCCCGCGATTTGGATGACCAAATCTTGTTATTTTTTTTTTTCCTTTAGTGAAAAGTTAGATGTAGTTGTCTATCTTGGGATGGATTTTATTTTGTATTTTTTCGAGTAATATTTTTTTAATGATTTTTTCCTGTGAAAGTGGTCTAAAAAGATTTAGAAAATGGAGCGCTTTCCGTTTGCCCGCCATAACTATATCAAAAAATATCGAAATCAAATATATTTTTTTAACGTGTATAGAATTTCTCCACGATTGGGATGGTATAAGGTTTATCACATTTTGATAAGCGAAACAAAAGTTGCAGTCTTAAACGTAGACATGAACATTCGGGAAAACATGTCTTAAAGACCTATTGTTAGTAAAAAATTATAAAATGATATTTATCTTATTCTATTCACTTTAAAATCAATATTTCTACGAAGCTAACAGTCTCCCCTACGCGATGGCACCATTTTTGTGAAATGTTTTCAGTTTTTTAGCATGGTTCAAGTCTATGGAAAACAAAATTTGAAGTTTTTTGACCCTTTACACTTCATAATGACCTTTCATAGCTTTGGTTGGGGCAAAACAAAGATTTCCCGAGCCTTAGGGTCAGATTTGATGATACAGAAAGAACCACGATCGCGGTTTATAAACCGTGATCGTGGGTTTTTAAACAAGAACCGCGATCGCGCTTTATAAAATTGTGATTTATAAAGCGTGATTGCGGTTTATAAAGCGTAATTGCGGTTTATAAATCATATTTATACGCATCCCAATGTTCTAATTACCATGTGATTTTTACTGTTTGACTTTACCGTATGAATTACTGTGAAATTCTGTCATTTTCTGCATGTTTTTCTTATCACCAGAAGTAAAACATCATGGGAGACAAGAAACGAAGTCAAAAAAGGAAGTCATTAAGTAAAAAAACACCAAACGAATTAGAGGCAAACAGATTTCAAAATGTTGAGCGAATGCGGAATCTTCGTGAATCAAGAAGAGGTTCATCTTCAACCCCTACTATTGTAAGCAATGAGGAACCAGGTAATGTTTCTACTGTCAATGTTGAAGTTGAATTAAATACTCGTGATGAAGATGTTTTTACTGTCAATGTTGAAGAAGAATTAAATACTCGTGATGTAGCAAATGTTGAAATTGAAGGAGACAATGAAAATGTGAATAAAGAAATTCAGGTTGAAACTGTAGACAAGCAAAATTTGACAAAAACACCTCCTAGGATTTTCCGTAAGAAACCTAATTATTTTATTGAAATTGATGAAAACATTTTGAAACCAATGTGTGACAAACTTTCTGAACGGAAAATCAGAAGAAAAGCCACTGAAATTTGGGATAATCATTTTGAAATTTTAAATGATTCCCAAAGATGTCAGTTGTTGGTTAGTTTGATGAAATTGAATAAAATGAGACCTACATTAAACACCTTAGGATTGACAACATCTAATATACGTGGTCAAACCTCTACAATTGTTGAAAACCTTCATGATGCATATCACACTGTTGGTGTCAAGAGACGCACTAGGGATAGTAATATTGTGCGTCGTGTACTTGCTACTAGTGTTGTAAGTGAATCAATAAAAAACAACGTTTGATTACGCAAACAAGTCGAATGTTGCAAGTTAATCAAAAAACTCTAATGAAAGCAATTGAAAGACGTAATATCCTTCAATCACTCAATAACACCGATTTTTGGGCATTTTCTGCTAGAGCACCGCGTAAGGAAAAATATAATACTGATGCTATAAGAGAAGTTGTTATTCAATTTTGGCATGATAACACTAGAGTTTCACCTAATACAAGAGATGTTGTAAAATGGAGAGTTGGTTCTATTAATCGTGAACCACATCCAAAGCATTTCTTAGATATGACTCAAACTCAATTTTTTCGTAAGTTTGAACAAGAGCATCTGGAAATTAAAATTAGTCAACATTTTTTTGAAATGTTAAAACCATTCTATGTGAAAATCAACCACGCTCGCACCACTTGTTGTTGTAGGCAACATGTTGAATTTGCTATGCATTATGCTAAATTTTTATGTATTCGTTCTATTTTGCATTCTGAAACTATGTTATCGGAATGTGGTGTTCAAGTTCCACCAATATCTTCCAGGGATTTCATTCCTACGATATTTTGTGAAAAAGAAGTTGGACAATTTTTTTATAGTCAGGATTGTTTAGATGGAAGTTGTGGTACATGTGGCAGATTACCTAAATTGGAAAGTTGCATCCATGAGAAAATTGAAGGTGCAATAGGAAATAATTTAGTTGAGTTTGATAAATATAAATCAGTTGCATACCATTTGAAAGATGGAAAAGAGTCTAAACGGTGTGAGCTAGTTACAGAACATATGCCTGTTTTTCAATTTATGAGAAAAATTAAGGATGAAATTGTTTATGAGTATGCTAGGCATACACACAGAGCTCGATGGTTGGATGAACAGTTCAAGATATGCAAAGACACATTTCCTATTGGTACTATTGTTTCAGTGGTAGATTTTGTAGAGAATTACACATTGCAACCACAAATGGAGGTTCAATCACAATATTACAACTCAGTACAAGTTGCCATTTTTGTGCATATAGCATTTATACATTCTCCTGACAGTACAGAGAATGATCAATTTTTTTAAGAGAGTACCATTTTTATATCAGTGATGATCGTACTCATTCTACTGAATTTGTGCAAGGGTGTTTCCAGTTATTTTATGGAAACTTGTCTGATAGGGACATCCACTTCAAACAACATTATATATGGTCAGATAATTACACGTCTCAGTTTAAGAATGCACGAATGTTTTATTGGATGAGCAGGATGCACGTCAAGATGGGTGTGCAACATATTTGGAGTTTCACTGAGGCTGGACATGGAAAAGGAGAGCATGACGGTGCAGGGGCATGTGTGAAAAGAGCTCTTGCAAGAGAAGAGTTGAAGTACAAAGATGGTGCTAAATTGAAAGATGCAAAGAGCATAGTGGAATGGTGTATTGACAACATGGCCCGAGGTTCTCAAGAAATTTCCATGGTTCGCAGATATTTTTGGTTGATAGAGGAACAACAAATTGCTAACTATGAGGATTGTATGACACTCACTGGGTCCAGTGATATGCACTCATTTTGTAGCTCATACGCTACTTCGTGGGCCACATGGACAAGAAAGTTGACATGTTTTGTGCATCTTGTATCGAATTTGTCACAGCTGAGTGTGATTCACAAGAATGGGTCGATGGATTGATTTGTAGGCCTCTAACTCCGCTTGCTAGTTATCAACCTCCACAAGCATTACGACTTGTTTCTGCAGATGAAGTTGCAACATCCAAGGACTTTGATGAAATTTTGATTTTGGTGCGACAAGGTATTTATGGTTATTTACAATTTTTGTATTGAGTTATGTCCATTGAAATTTTAATATGTACAATTTAAATTTGAATTGAAACCTTTTTTTTGTAGGACATGTGTTTGCAGTTATTGCGACAGAAGACAATGAAGAAGGAACAGACTATTTCTTATGTCATTGCATCGAGGAAAGAAAGAAGTTGACTTCTCCTGTTATAGATGGCGAAGATATTGAGTACCCTACAGGGTCAGTGGTAGTTACTGGAACTTGGCTTCGGCGATATCCATTAAAAAACTCCTCTGTTTGGGTGTTTGAAGACTTTGAGACACACAGGAAAATACTCTTATATTCACATCTAGTTCTAGCGACAAATATTCAGCTGTATAGATATCGAGGAAGGCCTAATAACAAGATTCTTTGGAAGGTTCGAGAGTCAGATCATGAAGCAATCATGTCTGCTATTCAGAGTAGATCCGATCCTGATGGTTCATTGGAATGAATTTACAATGCTCATGTCTGGTATATATAATTTCTTTGGTATATATAAATTTGTTAGTTAGATAAATTTAAGTTCATATATTTTATTAAATTTGTGTATTTTGTATATATCTAGTATGGATTTGATTTGAAACTTAAATTTCTTTGACTAAGACTTTTATATGCAGGTTAGTGGTGCCAGAAAAGCTTCCACCTTCACGTGGTTGGCACTGTTAGTAGAGAATTATAAATTCTCGAAGCTAAGAGAAGCTTTCATTGTTTTACAAGAAAAGAGAAGTAATTAACAATGATTTATGTACCTGTGGAGGGGGTTCTTGGCTCCGGAGGAGGTAGCCCAGAAGGACCTGGAGCTTAGAGAACCAAAATGACACCTCCCCAAGTGTTTACAAGACCATCCCTATGTGTGTGCACAGTCGGTTTGGTGCCATGACCCACTGTTTGCAAAATATACCGTTTGACAGCCTTACACTGTCTCAAACTACACTATTAGGTGCGTTTGCAAACAATAGGGCAGCGAGAGCACCGATTGGAGAAGGAAAAAACTGAGACAGGCTATTGTAGAGGGTCCCTACACTGAGGTGTAGGATCAGACGAGACATCTCTAGGTGCCACGGAGTCTGCGTAGTCACCCGTCGAAGTTGAATGATTTTTTGGTCTCAGGGCTCTTGAGGGACTCCGCCCAAACGAGGTAGCCCAGAAGCAACGACGTTGTCACACACTGAAAAGACACCTCCTCTAGCATTCACCTAGCCACCCAGACATGTCTGCATAGTCGGTTTGGTGCCATGACCCACCGTTTACAAAATATACCATTTGACAAGCCTTACACTGTCTCAAACTACACTATTCGGCGCGTTTGCAAACAATAGGGCAGCGAGAGCACCGATTTGAAGAAGGAAAAAACTGAGATAGGATATTGTAGAGGGTCCCTACACTGAGGTGTAGGATTAGATGAGATGTCTCTAGGTGCCACGGAGTCTGCGTAGTCACCCGTCGAAGTTGAACAATTTTTTGGTCTCAGGGCTCTGAGGGACTCCGCCCGAACGAGGTAGCCCAGTAAGAAGCAACGACGTTGTTACGCACAAAAATGACACCTCCTCTAGCATTCACCTAGCCACCTAGATGTGTCTGCATAGTCAGTTTGGTGCCACGACCCACCGTTTACAAAATATACCGTTTGACAGCCTTACACTGTCTCAAACTACACTATTCGGTGCATTTGCAAACAATAGGGCAGCGAGAGCACCATTGGAGAAGGAAAAAACTGAGACAGGCTATTGTAGAGTGTCCCTACACTGAGGTGTAGGATAAACGAGACATCTCTAGGTGCCATGGAGTCTGCGTAGTCACCCGTCGAAGTTGAACAATTTTTTGGTCTCAGGGCTCTTTAAGGGACTACGCCCGAATGAGGTAGCCCGGAAGCAACGACGTTGACACACCAAAATGACACCTCCTCTAGCATTCACCTAGCCACCTGCATGTGTCCACACAGTCGGTTTGGTGCCACGACCCACCGTTTACAAAATATACCATTTGACAGCCTTACACTGTCTCAAACTACACTATTCGGTGCGTTTACAAACAATAGGACAGCGAGAGCACCGATTGGAGAAGGAAAAAACTGAGACAGGATATTGTAGAGTGTCCCTACACTGAGGTGTAGGATCAGACATGAGACGTCTCTAGGTGCCATGGAGTCTGCGTAGTCACCCGTCGAAGTTGAACAATTTTTTGGTCTCAGGGATCTTGAGGGACTCCGCCCGAACGAGGTAGCCCGGAAGCAACGACATTGTCATGCACCAAAATGATGCCTCCTCTAGCATTCACCTAGCCACCTAGATGTGTCTGCATAGTCGGTTTGGTGCCATGACCCACCATTTACAAAATATACCATTTGACAGCCTTACATTGTCTCAAACTACACTATTCGGCACGTTTGCAAACAATAGGGCAGCGAGAGCACCGATTGGAGAAGGAAAAAACTGAGACAGGCTATTGTAGAGGGTCCCTACACCAAGGTGTAGGATTAAATGAGATGTCTCTAGGTGCCACGGAGTCTGCGTAGTCACCCGTCGAAGTTGAACGATTTTTTGGTCTCAGGGCTCTTGAGGGACTATGCCCGAATGAGGTAGCCCGGAAGCAACAATGTTGTCACGCACCAAAAAAACACCTCCTCTAGCATTCACCTGGCCACCCAAATGTGTTTGCATAGTCAGTTTGGTGCCATGACCCACCATTTACAAAATATATTGTTTAACAGCGTTACACTGTCTCAAACTACACTATTGGCGCGTTTGCAAACAATAGGGCAGCGAAGAGCACGATTAGAGAAGGAAAAAACTAAGACATGATATTGTAGAGGGTCCCTACCAAGGTGTAGGATTAGATGAGACATCTCTAGGTGCCACGGAGTCTGCGTAGTCACCCGTCAAAGTTGAACGATTTTTTGGTCTCAGGGCTCTTGAGGGACTCCACCCGAATGAGGTAGCCCAGAAGCAACGACATTGTTACGCACAAAATGACACCTCCTCTAGCATTCACCTAGCCACCCAGACATGTCTTGCATAGTTGGTTTGGTGCCATGACCCACCGTTTACAAAATATACTGTTTGACAGCCTTACACTGTCTCAAACTACACTATTTGGCGCGTTTGCAAACAATAGGGCAGCGAGAGCACCGTTTGGAGAAGGAAAAAACTGAGATAGGATATTATAGAGTGTCCCTACACTAAGGTGTAGGATTAGATGAGACATCTCTAGGTGCCACGGAGTCTGTGTAGTCACCCGTCGAAGTTGAACAATTTTTTGGTCTCAGGGCTCTTGAGGGACTCCACCCGAATGAGGTAGCCCGGAAGCAATGACGTTGTGCGCACCAAAAATGAAACCTCCTCTAGCATTCACCTGGCCACCAGACGTGTTTGTAGTCGGTTTGGTGCCATGACCCACCGTTTACAAATATACCGTTTGACAGCCTTACATTGTCTCAAACTACACATTCGGCGCGTTTGCAAACAATAGGGCAGCAAGAGCACCGTTTGGAGAAGGAAAAAACCGAGACAGGATATTGTAGAGTGTCTCTACTTTAAGGTGTAGGATTAAACAAGACATCTCTAGGTGCCATAGAGTCTACGTAGTCACCCGTCGAAGTTGAAATGATTTTTTGGTCTCAGGGATCTTAAGGGACTACGCTCAAACGAGGTAGCCCGGAAGCAACGACATTGTTGTGCACCAAAAATGACACCTCCTCTAGCATTCACCTAGCCACCCAGATGTCATCTGTGTAGTTGGTTGGTGCCACGACCCACCATTTACAAAATATACCATTTGACATCCTTACACTATCTAAATCTACTCTATTTTGGGTGTTTTCAAACAATAGGACAGTGAGAGCACCTGATTGGAGAAGGAAAAAAAAACTGAGACAGCTATTGTAGAGTGTCCATATGCCAAGGTGTAGGATCAGATGAGACATCTCTAAGTGCCACAGAGTCTGCGTAGTACACCCGTCGAAGTTGAACAATTTTTTGGTCTCAGGGCTCTTGAGGGACTCCGCCTGAATGAGGTAGCCTAGAAGCAACGACGTTGTCGTGCACCAAAAATGACACCTCCTCTAGCATTCACCTAGCCACCTAGATGTGTCTGCATAGTTGGTTTGGTGCCATGACCCACCGTTTACAAAATATACCATTTGATAGCCTTACACTATCTCAAACTACACTATTTGACACGTTTGCAAACAATAGGGCAGAGAGCACCGTTTGGAGAAGGAAAAAACTGAGACAGGCTATTGTAGAGTGTCCCTACACCGAGGTGTAGGATCAGATGAGATGTCTCTAGGTGCCATGGAGTCTGTGTAGTCACCCGTCGAAGTTGAACAATTTTTTGGTCTCAGGGCTCTTGAGGGACTCCGCCCGAACGAGGTAGCCTGGAAGCAACGACGTTGTCACACACAAAAATGACACCTCCTCTAGCATTCACCTAGCCACCTAGATGTGTCCACATAGTCAGTTTGGTGCCATGACCCACCGTTTACAAAATATACCGTTTGACAGCCTTACACTGTCTCAAACTACACTATTCAGTGCGTTTGCAAACAATAGGGCAGCGAGAGCACCGATTGGAGAAGGAAAAAACCAAGACACACTATTGTAGAGGGTCCCTACACTGAGGTGTAGGATCAGACGAGACATCTCTAGGTGCCACGGAGTCTGTGTAGTCACCCGTCGAAGTTGAACAATTTTTTGGTCTCAGGGCTCTTGAGGGACTCCGCCGAACGAGGTAGCCCGGAAGCAACGACGTTGTCGCGCACCAAAATGACACCTCCTCTAGCATTCACCTAGCCACCTAGATGTGTCCACATAGTTGGTTTGGTGCCATGACCCACCGTTTACAAAATATACCATTTGACAGCCTTACACTGTCTCAAACTACACTATTCGGTGCGTTTGCAAACAATAGGGCAGCGAGAGCACCGATTGGAGAAGGAAAAAACTTGAGATAGGCTATTGTAGAGTGTCCCTACCTATGCCAAGGTGTAGGATTAGATGAGACATCTCTAGGTGCCATGGAGTCTGTGTAGTCACCCGTCGAAGTTGAACGATTTTTTGGTCTCGGGGCTCTTAAGGGACTACGCCCGAACGAAGTAGCTCGGAAGCAACGACGTTGTCCCGCACCAAAATGATGCCTCCTCTAGCATTCGCCTAGCCACCCAGATGTTTCTGCATAGTCGGTTCAGTGCCATGACCCACCATTTACAAAATATACCATTTGACAGCCTTACACTGTCTCAAACTACACTATTTGGCACGTTTGCAAACAATAGGGCAGCGAGAGCACCGATTAGAGAAGGAAAAAACTGAGATAGGCTATTGTAGAGGTCCCTACACTGAGGTGTAGGATTAGATGAGACATCTCTAGGTGCCATGGAGTGTGCGTAGTCACCCGTCGAAGTTGAACAATTTTTTGGTCTCAGGGCTCTTAGGGACTACGCCCGAACGAGGTAGCCTGGAAGCAATGAGCACCGAAATGATGCACCTCCTCTAGCATTCACCTAGCCACCTGGATGTGTCCACATGTAGTTGGTTTGGTGCCATGACCCACCGTTTACAAAATATACCATTTGAAGCCTTACACTATCTCAAACTACACTATTCAGCGCGTTTGCAAACAATAAGCGAGAGCACCGATTGGAGAAGGAAAAAACTGAGATAGGCTATATTGTAGAGGGTCCCTTGCCAAGGTGTAGGAAAAAGACATCTCTAGGTGCCACGGAGTCTGCGTAGTCACCCGTCGAAGTTGAACAATTTTTTGGTCTCAGGGCTCTTGAGGGACTCTGCCCGAACGAGGTAGCCCAGAAGCAACGAGTTGTCACGCACCAAAACACACCTCCTCTATGATTCACCTAGGCCACCCAGATGTGTCCACGTAGTTGGTTTGGTGCCACGACCCACCATTTACAAAATATACCATTTGACAGCCTTACACTGTCTCAAACTACACTATTCGGTGCGTTTGCAAACAATATGGCAGCGAGAGCACCGATTGGAGAAGGAAAAAACTGAGACAGATATTGTAGAGGGTCCCTACACTTGAGGTGTAGGATTGGATGAGACATCTCTAGGTGCCACGGACTACGCGTAGTCACCCGTCGAAGTTGAACAATTTTTTGGTCTCAGGGCTCTTGAGGGACTACGCCCGAATGAGGTAGCCCGGAAGAAACGACATTGTCACGCACCAAAAAATACATCTCCTCAGTATTCACCTAGCCACCCAGAATGTGTGCATAGTTGGTTTGGTGCCATGACCCACCGTTTACAAAATATACCATTTGACAGCCTTACACTGTCTCAAACTACACTATTCGGTGCATGTTTGCAAACAATAGGGCAGTGAGAGGACTGATTGGAGAAGGAAAATAATGAGCCAGGATATTGTAGAGGGTCCATACGCCAAGGTGTAGGATCAGATGAGATGTCTCTAGGTGCCACAGAGTCTAAGTAGTCACCCGTCGAAGTTGAATGATTTTTTGGTCTCAGGGCTCTTGAGGGACACTGGTTGAATGAGGTAGCCCGGAAGCAACGACGTTTTCGTGCACCAAAATGACACCTCCTCTAGCATTCACCTAGCCACCTAGATGTTTCCACGTAGTCGGTTTTGGTGCCATGACCCACCATTTACAAAATATACCATTTGACAGCCTTACACTGTCTCAAACTACACTATTTGGCGCGTTTGCAAACAATAGGGCAGCAAGAGCACTATTTTGATAAGGAAAACACTAAGACAGGCTATTGTAGAGTGTCCCTACACCAAGGTGTAGGATTAGACGAGACATCTCTAGGTGCCATGGAGTCTGCGTAGTCACCCGTAGAAGTTGAACAATTTTTTGGTCTCAGGGCTCTTTAGTGACTCCGCCCGAACGAGGTAGCCCGGAAGCAATGGTGTTGTCACGCACTGAAACGATGCCTCCTTTAGCATTCACCTAGCCACCCAGAGATGTGTCTGTAGTCGGTTTGGTGTTCCATGACCCACCATTTACAAAATATAACATTTGACAGCCTTACACTGTCTCAAACTACACTATTCGGCGCGTTTGCAAACAATAGGGCAGCGAGAGCACCATTTGGAGAAGGAAAAAACTGAGATAGGCTATTGTAGAGTGTCCCTACATTGAGGTGTAGGATCAGATGAGATGTCTCTAGGTGCCACAGAGTCTGCGTAGTCACCCGTCGAAGTTGAATGATTTTTTGGTCTCAGGGCTCTTGAGGGACTCCACCCGAACGAGGTAGCCCGGAAGCAACGATGTTGTTGTGCACCAAAATGACACCTCCTCTAGCATTCACCTGGCCACCTAGATGTGTTGCATAGTTGGTTTCAGTGCCATGACCCACCGTTTACAAATATACTGTTTGACAGCCTTACACTGTCTCAAACTACACTATTCGGCGTGTTTGCAAACAATAGGGCAGCGAGAGCACCGATTGGAGAAGGAAAAAACTGAGACAGGCTATTGTAGAGTGTCCCTACACCAAGGTGTAGGATCAGACGAGATGTCTCTAGGTGCCATGGAGTCTACGTAGTCACCCGTCGAAGTTGAATGATTTTTTGGTCTCAGGGCTCTTGAGGGACTCACCCAAACGAGGTAGCCCGGAAGCAACGACGTTGTTGCACCAAAATGACACCTCCTCTAGCATTCACCTAGCCACCGGATGTGTCTGCGTAGTCGGTTTGGTTCCATGACCCACCGTTTACAAAATATACCGTTTGACAACCTTACACTGTCTCAAACTACACTATTCGGCGCGTTTGCAAACAATAGGGCAGTGAGAGCACCGATTGGAGAAGGAAAAAACTGAGACAGGCTATTGTAGAGTGTCCCTACACCAAGGTGTAGGATCAGATGAGACATCTCTAGGTGCCATGGAGTGCACGTAGTCACCCGTCGAAGTTGAACAATTTTTTGGTCTCAGGGCTCTTGAGGGACTACGCCCGAACGAGGTAGCCCGGAAGCAACGACGTTGTCGCACACCAAAATTATGCCTCCTCTAGCATTCACATGGCCACATGGATGTGTCTGTGTAGTTGGTTTGGTGCCACGACCCACCGTTTACAAAATATACCATTTGACAGCCTTACACTGTCTCAAACTACACTATTCGGCGTGTTTGCAAACAATAGGGCAGCGAGAGCACTGATTGGTGAAGGAAAAAACTAAGATAGGCTATTGTAGAGTGTCCCTACACTGAGGTGTAGGATCAGACGAGATGTCTCTAGGTGCCATGGAGTCTGCGTAGTCACCCGTCGAAGTTGAACAATTTTTTGGTCTCAGGGCTCTTAAGGGACTCCGCCCGAACGAGGTAGCCTGGAAGCAACGACGTTGTCGCGCACCAAAAGGACACCTCCTCTAGCATTGACCTAGCCATCCAGATGTGTCCGCATAGTTGGTTTGGTGCCACAACCCACCGTTTACAAATATACCATTTGACAGCCTTACAGTGTCTCAAACTACACTATTCGGCGCGTTGGCAAACAATGGGGCAACGAGAGCACCATTTGGAGAAGGAAAAAACTGAGAAAGACTATTGTAGAGTGTCCCTACCGAGGTGTAGGATTAGATGAGACATCTCTAGGTGCCATGGAGTCTGCGTAGTCACCCGTCGAAGTTGAACGATTTTTTGGTCTCAGGGCTCTTGAGGGACTCCGCCTGAACGAGGTAGCCCGGAAGCAACGACGTTGTTGCACACCAAAATGATGCCTCCTCTAGCATTCACCTAGCCACTTGATGTGTCCACATAGTCAGTTTGGTGCCACGACCCACCGTTTACACAATATACCATTTGACAGCCTTACACTGTCTCAAACTACACTATTCAGTGCATTTGCAAACAATAGGGCAGTGAGAGCACCATTTGGAGAAGGAAAAAACTGAGACAGGCTATTGTAGAGTGTCCCTACACTGAGGTGTAGGATCAGATGAGACATCTCTAGGTGCCATGGAGTCTGCGTAGTCACCCGTCGAAGTTGAACAATTTTTTGGTCTCAGGGCTCTTGAGGGACTCCGCCCAAACGAGGTAGTCCGAAAGCAACGACGTTGTTGCGCACCAAAATGACACCTCCTCTAGCATTCACCTAGCCACCCAGATGTGTCTGCATAGTCGGTTTGGTGCCATGACCCACCGTTTACACAATATACCATTTGACAGCCTTACACTGTCTCAAACTACACTATTCGGCGCGTTTGCAAACAATAGGGCAGCGAGAGCACCATTTGGAGAAGGAAAAAACTGAGACAGGCTATTGTAGAGTGTCCCTATGCTGAGGTGTAGGATTAGATGAGACATCTCTAGGTGCCATGGAGTCTGCGTAGTCACCCGTCGAAGTTGAATGATTTTTTGGTCTCAGGGCTCTTGAGGGACTCCGCCTGAACGAGGTAGCCCGGAAGCAACGACGTTGTCGTGCACCAAAATGATGCCTCCTCTAGCATTCACCTAGCCACCCAGATGTGTCTGCATAGTTGGTTTGGTGCCATGACCCACCGTTTACACAATATACCATTTGACAGCCTTACACTATCTCAAACTACACTATTCGGCGCGTTTGCAAACAATAGGGCAGCGAGAGCACCATTTGGAGAAGGAAAAAACTGAGACATGCTATTATAGAGTGTCCCTACACAAGGTGTAGGATCAGACAAGAGATGTCTCTAGGTACTATGGAGTATGTGTAGTCACCCATCGAAGTTGAACAATTTTTTGGTCTCAGGGCTCTTGAGGGACTACGCCCGAATGAGGTAGCCCAGAAGCAATGACATTGTTGCGCACCAAAATGACACCTCCTCTAGCATTCACCTGGCCACCTGGATGTGTCCACATAGTCAGTTTGGTGCCATGACCCACCGTTTACACAATATACCATTTGACAGCCTTACACTGTCTCAAACTACACTATTTGGCACGTTTGCAAACAATAGGGCAGCAAGAGCACCGTTTGGAGAAGGAAAAAAATGAGATAGGCTATTGTATAGTGTCCCTATGCTGAGGTGTAAGATTAGATGAGACATCTCTAGGTACCATGGAGTCTGCGTAGTCACCCGTCAAAGTTGAACGATTTTTTGGTCTCAGGGCTCTTGAGGGACTTTGCCCGAATGAGGTATATAGAAGCAACGACATTTGCGCACCAAACAATGCCTCCTCTATATATTCACCTAGCCACCTAGATGTGTCCGCATAGTCGGTTTGGGCCATGACCCACCGTTTACACAATATACTCATTTGCACTGTCTTGAACTACACTATTCAGCGCATTTACAAACAATAAGGCAGCGATAGCACCGTTTGGAGAAGGAAAAAACCAAGAAGTAGCTATTTATAAAAGTGTCCCTATTTTGAGGTGTAGGATCAGATTATAGATTCTCTAAGGTTCCACAGAGTGTGTGTAGTCATTGTAGAAGTTGAACGATTTTTTTGTCTCAGGGCTCTTGAACTCTCACCTGGAAAGGTAGCTTTGGAAGCAACAATTGTCACACTGAAATGATGCCTCCTCTTCATGGACAATTCTATTGTTTGGTCAACCAACCATTTTCAACTTTTTTCAACAATTACAACTTTTTAAACTTGTTGTCGTAAAGGGATCTAAAATTTAACTTTGTTGTCACATATCTTATAATATCCACCTTGATAACCAATCCAATTTATATATTACATGACCAACTCATCCATTTTCTGCAAATGAATAGAAGATAACCAAATTATACTTAACTAAAATATGCTTTGTCTTATTGTGATAAGCTAGATTCTTGGATAATTAAATAACACTTTGATTGTCACACAATACCTTCATCTTCTATTGATATCTTCAAAACTCATCCAATAAAATTTTTACCCAAATTATTCCTAACAACTATGATAGGCAGCTACATATTCTACCTCATATTGTAATATTTTGAAGCTTTGAAATCCAACTGATACATACATAGAATTAATATACATAGAAATTAAATCAAACATACATAGAAGAATACATACATAGAAGGATATCATGTGCAATGAATTTGAATCAAACATAGAAGTAATATCGTTATGAAAACCAACACATCCAGATATATAATGTATCAAACTAAGTGTGTTGAATGCACGTCTCTGAAAATATAAGTTCATAACATGTGTACATCTCGAACCAAGTGTGTCATACATATAAGACCACATGCGGCTGCATAAGGCTATATACAATGTCCTATGAAGAATCATGAACTAGGACCAGCTGGCCCATATATATATCTATGTACATCCATGTCCTATGAATCTAATCATGAAACATCTTCCCTCTCTTCGCCCTGCTAGAAGTAGCATGTCCACGACCCGGGGATGTAGTGGAGGGAGATGCCACTATGGATTTCATCTGTGTGGTCCTAGGCGTCTCTAAGCAGGCCTGCAACCTAACCTGCACATTCATAAACAACAAGATTTTAACACCCATATTTTTAAAATACATTCAAAATTTAGAAACTTAGAATTTAGTTTAAATGCATGTGAAATCTTACCGCAATGTCATGATCCCTATCAATTTTTCGTTGACGCATGGCAGGGACAACGGTAGACTCATGAGAGGTAAGCTACATACAAATAATTAAATTTCAAATTAAATATTTCATGTACAAAATTTGATATTGTAGATTTAAGTAATAAGAAATAATTCCTAAATAAATTTAACAAATTTGAAAAATTGTACCTTAGTTAGTGGATCTGCAGATGCTATGGCAGTATCTACACCAGCCTCCACAGTCTGCATAAATGGAGGAGTCTATCTGGCAGTCATAAGCTATACAAAAATATGTACAAATCAATATTAATCTACATGACTGCCACATAACAGAGCCAAAGCATAATCCACGTGAACTTCCACAATTAGAACTGGAAAGTGTAAAGAGAAACTAACCTGCGTAAAAGTCACGTGAGGCATGCCAATAGCCTCAGTTCCCAGAGCAGATGATGACCCGCCAGGCTCCTGCACGTATAAAAGACAAACATATATTAATATGTACATGTACAGGTGAAACATTATACTAATAAAAGTGCACAATCAAATGAAATTTGAAATTTAAGTACAACTTGAAACTTACATTTGTAACATGCCCAGCTGCAGTAGCTAGCATGTTGACGCTGGATGTTTCCTTCACCGGCTCTTGCTATTTAAAATAAAATAAAAAATTAGTTTTTACATGTATGTACATAACGTACAATGAAATACATATATATTAAAATCTCAAACATGAATTAAACTATTGTATATATATTAAATATTTATTTGACATTTACCTGTGAAAGACCAAGATCCATTGCACCAGTTCCAAAAACATCCGCCATCATCTCATCTAGAGAAAATAAATCATGTGATCCAGCAAATGATGTCTCACCCGCAGTGCATACGGCACCACATGATCCACAGTGGTGTGGTGCGCTAGAACTGACACCTCCACCAACATCACCAGATGCAATCTGCTCACTATGCTGGGTCAGAGTGTCAGTGAGCTCCCTCAATGCATGTAGTGTGTCAATCTCTACAACCTCCTTCACTGTAGGAGGGATAACTGAAGGCAGTGGGGGTTTTGGGGCATGGGGGATCCTTGGTTGACCTATGCATGCACCAGGTCTACTCTGTGCAGAGCCACCACCTTGCCCATAAAAATCAGAAAAGTCAAAATAGTTTGGGACCTCATTAAGCACGAACTCGCAATATAATTTCTTCAAAAAATAGAGGGGAACCTCATTGTTGTTGCATGGTGGATAATCAAAAACCATCCACCATCGGTCCCAAAAATTGTTCTTGATTCGGTCATCATGGCACCAATGGATTGGGAACTGTTTGTAAGTAACTACAGGGGGGCAATTGGTTCTTGGGTTAGTAAATAATGCACAAATGTGGTCTTTTCCATTTTTTTTTTATCTTTTATGGCCGCATGGGATAATTTATTTGCATACCACTACCTACAATCACCTCTAAAGGTATTCCATTTGTCTATTTGGTTGGTTGCGGAGTCAACTTCACCAATCAATGTTTGCAATGTGTTGGCTAAAGTCATGCGGGATGGATTTGTGGCATGATTTTGTCTTATATTCTGAATAAGGTTCTCAATGGTAATTTTATTTTGTTGGATTTTTCCAACGATATTAGCTTGTGTTCCTATTGGCTCCGTGGGGACAGAAGGAGCCACAGGAGGCGGATCTATGTTTGGAGGAGGGTTTTGTGGAATGTTTGGAGGGTTTTGACGATTTTTTGGAGGGTTTGCAGGATTACGAGCTTGCCGAGTAACTGACAAAACAAAAAAATTGTATACATAAACAAAAAATTGAAAAACCCATGAAAATCACAAAAATAACCTAAAATGCAAACAAATTGATCAAAATTGAGGGCTTACCTCTTTGTCTTGGCGGCATGGTTGAAACTATCGTGATCCACAAGTCCAAAGAGTAATTTTTAGGGGGTATTCAAAGTGCGAGTGCCAAAGGTCTAGGAGAAATCAGTTGGAAAGGAAAAATGAGGGAAAATGAGGAGTCGTGGGCCTGTTTTTTTTGTCTCAGAGGACTATGATCGTGGATCGATTTTGGTTTGCAAACCATGACGTAGCAAGTTTTAGGTTTGGAAATCACCAAGCCTATACAAAAAATTTCACGAGTGCGGTTTAAAAACTGCTCTCGCGGTACCTGAATTTCAGGTTTTTATGTCCACTTAATTGTCCACCATCTTGGTGCACTTAAGCATCAACGGACCAAACACATTGAGATCCAAATGTAATTCATTTGGAAGCTCATCTATAACATTGTGCTTGGCTTGGAGTTTGTGCCTTTAGAGGAGTAGGTTACTGACATATTCACTAAACCTTTAGTATTGCCTCGGTATCTTCTACTATGATTGGTGCCTGCAGTAAAGGAAAATTTTCATGGGAAGGATTCATTTGAGTCATTCATTCTTTCATTGTTTAGATTGTACTTTGGTTCTTGATCAGAACTTTGTTTTCAAGAGCCATTTTTTAGGATTCTAAGCCTATTTTGTCTTTGATATAGACCTCCCTAAGTTGCACTTAAGGGGAGATAGTGCAACTACTATATGCACTTAATTGTCAAGTTAACTTAGTTATCTTATATATATATATATATGATATGATATGATATCTTTTAACACGTGTGATCTTTAATGGAGGTATCACCTTTAATGTCACTTTTACTAGGGATGATAAAAACCTAGGGGATATAGCTCTTGGTTTAGCTATCTATAATCTCACTTATATATATTGTATAATATTTTTGACAATTCTTTTTGCAGATTTTGTTTTCATAATCTGAATCATACTATAAAAACTATAATCTTATATGCATCTACCATTATTTCACTAAATTATAAAATAAAGATAAAAAAATTAGGGATCTCACAACTTTTTACAATCAACATTTTAACCATGTATAGAATTTAAAGAAGATAAAAGAGAGGGAAGAACATTTAACTCTAGCTTCTTTGTTGCATATTTGTGTGGCTTAAGAATTTTGTTTCTCATTTCAAATATTTACCCATACTTAAGCATGGCTAATAACTAACCTTACTTCCCATGATCTCATGTTCCATGGGAAGCTTTAAATAAGATGCGGGTACCACACATGACAAGGATTTAACGTAACTTTATATTTACATAAAGCTCATTAAAATAAAACTTGGCTTGCTCATTGAATAACATTTGAATCAATGGTGAAGATGTTTGGCTCTTAAAGAGCCTACCAGGGTTCAATTCTTGCTGAAAGTGAAGTCAGGAGATACCGTAATAAGGGATGAGGTCTGGATCCTGCCCTGGGAGAATTTGGTGGAATAGAAACCCCTCAGTCCTTGGCCACTTTTCCGAAGAAGTCTACCCACCTCAACCGTGGGATATGGTGGTCTAAGACCTGCTAGGTTTCAAACAAAAAAAAAATTGGCTTGCTCTAAGAGCCTTCCTTTAATTAGCTTCAGTGTTAGTTTCTTCCCTATTAATTTAAGCTAACTTCCTTTTGTAAAATATTTAAGCTTTAAATAACAAATCTTATCTCCAACAAAATTAAAGCTTTTAGCTTGAATATTTCTACAAAGGAAAATAATGTTGAGAAACACAATATTTTTTGGATTAACAATTATAAAAAGAGATAGCTAATGTGTAGTGTAAGGATTATGGTTATCATTTTGTATGACATATTGAGTAAGGTGATTAGCCGCCAATTATATATCAACTCTAGTTTTCTCATCTTAGATACAAATTTTATATGTACTTTGTTAAAAAATTGACCAAGAGATTTGAAACAGAAAGATTTTTGCTATACTTTGAAAAGGTCATCTCCTATAATATCCATAACACTTTGTAAACTTCACATGACATTTTATCATAGTTTTAGGCTTCTTCATTAGCCATTTGTGAAACAAATTCATGCAAGTCCTCAATGGTTAAAGGCCTATTAGAAGAAAGTCAGTAGGATTGTGAAAGCTTGCAACAAACTTCCAAAATGCACTATTAGACATGCTTATTGTTAGTTGTGGGAAGGGTCTTGAGCTTTGAAAACCTATTGATAATGGCAAAAAAAGGCTTTAACCATATCCAACACCTCAGTGGGTTGGCCAACATTTAATGGATTTGCTTTGCTAGACATTGTGTTTCGCTTTAAGAATTTGAAAATTTGAAAATTTGAAAATTTATCACCAACTTTGAGCTAGTGTAGGCTAGATTTGAGTTGTGCACCATGCGCATTGTAGGCATATGTGATTTGAAGGCATTTTCGAGAACTACTGCATATAATTGTAGAGGCTCATGAAAGGTACACAGTTGCTCTAAGGCAACCATCACATCTAGCTCAACTCCAATGTGGTGGCAGAGAAAGTTTTCCATCAAATGTACATTAGTTGATGACCATAGATGCAGAGAAATCTCATTATGAGTGTGATGATGTCTGACCAGCAACTAGTTTAGTTGGGATGCACATTGGTCATAGTATGCGATTCCAAACATGTTGTATATGAGCTAAAGCATGTCAATAATTTAAAAGGGTGGTATTTAAATAAAACACTGTTTTTAGAATTTTGAGACACTTAAAGTGAAATCAATAGATAACCAAATCAGCACAAGTTTTGAGAGGATAATATCTCATAACGTCCATCAAAAGCAAAAAAATGATTATTTGTTGTAACGAAAGGAAATAACAATTGCGTAGAGATCAAAGCCCTATCATATTGTGTTAAGACTCTTTCATATCCACGGTGCAAATTAGACCTCATATACTAGATGAAAACATGGAATGATGCGAATAGTTGTGATCACAAATTTCAAACTTATTACATATATATGTTAACACCTTTTGTTTGTGAGCTACCTACGACATAAATAACCAAATTTGTGAGCTAACTACTAAACAATAATAAAGTCACCAACATCGCCCAATATAGATCTAACAATTCATCAACGACCCATTCAATAACCTTGTTAACTACACAAACATTAATTTATGCTAGGTGCCCAATATAAATATTAAGCAAAACCAAGAGTTGAATCTTCTAAACAATTGAACATGTAAACATTATAAAATAATCCTTTTCAAAGAAAAACTGTTGAGTATGAATGCTAGTTGCAACCAAAAGTTGGATCTTTTTGGCCTAAAAAATACACTATAAAACTCTTCATATTCATTTAATCTCAACCTTATAAATGCAAACCGAGTTCATTGACAAAAATAAATTATACGAGTGTCCAAAAACCATACAAACATATCATATAAGAAAGTAACACTAGCTTACATAGTTTGCTTGTTTATTGAAAAAAATATTAAATTTTGATCTGCTTTGTATTTAATAATTTATTATAAATTTCACATGCTCCCTCAACGTCCGTTAACGGCAACCACCTATTTAATGGCTTTTTTTTACCATTTCAAAATTTGGGCACCTCATTCTTGGGTCATGTTCCCATTTTATTGGATCTGTGACAACCATTGTTTATATCCATTCAATTATTACTTTTGGATTGAAGGATACGTATCACATATAATTGACTTAATGCCAAATATTTGAAGGCTTAACTAGAGGATTGTAATTTTCCATTGTTGATCAATCTGGTGATGCATCATCATGGCAAATAAGCTCTCTAGTTGTTTTTTGTTATTGGGTTCCATTTTCTTCTTATTTTCTCTCTGCAATTACCAACATGTGGATGGGGATCTTGTAAAAAGGCCCATCAAAGGAGGAAGGGTTGCATGTTTCTTTGATCTACATAAGGGCAATCTTCACATCAAGCTTACCAACTAGGGAGCTACTTAGGTTTCAAGTTTCAAGGCTTGTATGGTTTGGAGAGCTATTAGGTTTTAGGTTTCTATTTTGGGTTTATGGTTTTGGGTTTTAGGTGTGTTATATATCAATCAAATTCTGTTTCCAGGGCCATTGGGTTTGGAGTTTTCATGTTTCAAAATTTTGAGCTTCTAGGTTTTGGAATTTAGGTTTTAACATTTTTAAGTTTGAGGCTTTTGAGTTTTAGAATTCAAAGTTTTTTTTGTTTTTTATTTTAATGAGGTGTTTCACATTATAGGTTTCTTGGGTTAAGGGTTTTGGGTTTCAAAGTTTACCATTGTTTTCAAGTTCATATTTTTTAGGAATTGGGTTTTGAGGTTTTCCAATTTCAATTTTTTGGTTTGATGTGTCTGGTTCATGTTTGGGTTTCAAGTTTTGGGTTTCGGAGTTTTTAAGTTTAAGGTTTTCACGATACACTATTTTTGGGTTTGGGCTATAAGTTTTGTTGTTTTAAACAAGATACATAATAGTCACGTTTTATTTGAATTTAGTTTTCGTGTGTTTATAATTTTTTATTTTCGGGGTTTTCATATTTTACCATTAGGGGTTTCTAGGTTTTTAATTTCAAGGTTTACAAGGTGTTTAGGATCGGGACATTTGAATTTTAAAGTTTTTTGGGTTTTCATGATAGGGCTTTTGAGTTTGTGGTCTTTAGGTTTTGGGATTCATGAATGTTTTGTATCAATTTGATTCAAATGGTTTCCTAATTTAATATTATCAGGTTTAGATTTTTGGGTTTCGAGTTTCGAGTTTTCCAAGGTTATTGGTTTCGAGTTTCAAAGTTTTCAAGGATTTCAAGTTTGGATGCTTCAAGATTTGGGATTCAGTTTTTTGGTTTCCAGTTTCAGATTTCAAGTTTTTTGTGTTCGACGTTTCTAGGTTTCAAGTTTCAGCATTTTGGGGTTTTTAAATAGGTAGTCTTGTTTTATATCAAGCAAATTTTTGTGTTTTTAGTTTATGGGATTGCAATATAAGAACCAATAATGTGCATGTCATTTTCTTCTATGACTCTAATATTTTTTTTTTTAATTTTAAGATTTGGTCACATTTTATATCAAACTACTTTTCGTGATCTCTAAATTTTGATATTCAAAATTTTCAACTTTAAGATTCTCAAATTTATATGTTAATTTATATTTTTTTTTGTAAGGTGTGACACCGAGACTTCCCGAAAGGTCACCCATCCCAATACTAGTGTGACCCAAACGCTCTAAACTGATGGAATGCACATCCGCCGGTATAATCGCACCCTATATTTTAAAGTTTCAAATAAGATACATTTTATAACGATATACTCTTTATGTTTCCAAAAAAAAATTAAGATTTATATTTTTATACAATTCAGATTTTAAATTTTAAATTTTAAATTCATCCCACATAATACAATTAAAAAAGTGCATCGAATCTCATTCAAAGTAGTTTGCAAAGAATTTTTGTAGAGTCAAAAGGCAAAATAAACAACTCGCGGATAACCCACTAACAATAATTGACTCGTTTTTGGCCATTCACGTTTCCAAAAGTTGGTCTGTGCCGGCGCATATTGACTTTATCTTGGACATCTCTATTAAATAATTGAATGCACCCAAACTTTCTTGAGAAATAAATACCAGTTTTGTACCTCCATTTGCAATAGATGGCTTAAGCTTAGGACTCTGATTTTCTTTCTTCTTTCATCGTCATGGCAAAGAATCCCTCTTCTTGTTTCTTGTTAGTGGCTTCCATTGCCATCTTATTTTCTCTCTGCAATTGCCAACATGTGGATGGAAATCTTGTAAGAAAGCCCATTGAAGGAGGAAGGGTTGCAGGTTTCTTCGATTTACATAAGGGCAATCTGCACATCAAGCTTACCAACTGGGGAGCTACTCTAGTCTCTCTCAAGACCCCTGATAAAATGGGTATTTTTCTAACACAGTCTAAAGCATTACACTTGTTTTGGTCTTTCTTTTTTCATGGAATTGAATTGCAGGAAAGTTGCTGATCACATTAATATTATGTGCATGCAGGGCATTTAGCAGATATACTTCTTGGATATGACTCTCTGGCCTCATACATGGCAAGTATTTATTTATTGCATTTTCCTTTGTTATAATCATGGATCTACAGTACAAGTAAAGAATTAATCATATTGTTGTGCTCTTGTGCAGAACATAAGCAGTGGGACTAACTTTGGTGCCATTGTGGGCCGTGTAGCCAACAGAATCAAGAATGCACAGTTCACCCTTAATGGAATAACATACCACTTGGCTGCAAACAGCGGGAATAATTCAATCCATGGTATAGTAATTGTCCTTCTGCCTGTTTGCACTTCTTTAGAGTTATATGCAATTAGACATTGATTAACTAGGATGGTCTTCAGCTCTCAATATCCTAGGGAGATTGGGTCACACTTTTTGTGATGCTCTGTAATAAAGCTTATAAAATGCAGGAGGAATCAGGGGCTTCAATAATGTGTTATGGGAAGTCAAGGAAATGAAGGGTGGAAGCAAACCTTCTATTAAGTTTGTATATCACAGCTTTGATGGTGAAGAAGGTAAATTTTCTTATCAGTAAAAAAAATAAGTGTTTTTATTTTTATTTTTAAATGAAGCATATTTTTTAGCACTGGTTGGCATTCTGGTCATTAATAATGGTTGCATACTGAATTGTTGATTGGTATTTATTTATGGATTGGTCAACAATTCAATTCGTCAAAACATGTGATCTTTTGACTAAGTGCTAATAATTGATCTTCTTTAACTTAGTGCTGAAATCTGAAAGGTGTTGAAGGATGTTTAAAATTTGCTTGTCAACTAAAAAAACAAGTGGGTTTATAATGTGGGCATTGTTTTTTCGTGTTGCAACAGGATATCCTGGCGACCTTGATGTGTTTGCCACATATACTATAACTGGGGATATGGAATTAACACTAAAAATGGAGGCAATTCCAAGAAACAAGGCCACTCCTGTAAGCCTATTCAATCATGCATACTGGAATCTTGCAGGGCAAGACAGCGGAAGGGATATACTTAACCATTCTGTAAGAATATGGGCTTCACATTATCTTCCCTCAGATGATACCCTGGTTCCCACAGGCCAGATTTTACCTGTGAAAGGAACTCCCTTGGATTTTACTAAAGAAGCTACCATTGGGAGCAGAATTAATGAGGTTCCAAGCATTAAGGGCTCTCACAGATTTGATCACAATTATGTTCTTGACGGTTCCGAGTCAATGAGGGGACTGAAAATTGCTGCAAGAGCTAAGGATCCATGGAGTTCAAGAGTACTTGAGGTGTGGACAAGTGCACCAGGCATGCAATTTTACACAAGTACCAAGGTCTATGTGGGCAAAGGAGGGATGATATACAAGCCACTCTCTTCATTCAGCTTTGAGACTCAGGGATTTCCTAATTCGGTGAATCAACCAAACTTTCCATCTGTGATTGTGCGTCCAGGCCAGATTTACAGGCACACCATGGTGTTAAGGTTTTCAGTTGATAAGTAATTTGCAGTGAGGCTTGGCTTTAATGGCCTTTCAATTGGAGTTGGCTACTCTGTGTTAGTCTCTCTTTTAATTGTCTTTACATACAAAATAAAAAACTGTATCATCTGTCGGCTGATACATTATGATATTTTTTTGGGGGGTAGATATCACTAAATAAACAAGAGTGGCTACTTCCTCGCTACTTCTGGCCTATTTTAATGACTTGTGATGGTTCTCGGGTCTTCTATGAAGTTCCGCCAATTATTATGTTTGCCCTCGTTTGAGTTCTTGATTTGATGCTAATTGTTGGAGTGTTTGTATTTTGGTGAACCCTTTTAGATAGAGTACACTTGTTCTTTGATTTTATTTTATTTTTTCCCTTTCACTTTTTGATTTTTGGAGTTTAAATTGGGTGTTATTTCAATTCAGTTCATTTATAATTATATGTGTTAGAGTTCATTTAAACCTCTAATATTTTAGAAATAATTTAAGTTATCTATAGAGAATCAAGGATTACACCAAGTATTTTACATAGAGAAATAGTTGAAGCACTTCTAAATGTTCTACAAAAAATTATAAATTCATTAAAATACGTGCATATTTATATTTTCCCAGTTGATATTAGTTTGTATGCTCTTAGAGCTATTTTAATCATTGATGTGTATTGTTTTCAATATTATTAGTGTCTATATGTGTGACAAATAACAAGATGGTTATGTTATTTTGTAGTTTATCACAAATCTTAAAATGTATTTTATTGTCCTTTTTTTTTTGGTGTATTATCTTATAATTAGGAAAATAAGAAGAAATTTTGTTTTGCATGTCATGGAAGCAACGGCGAAAAAATATGAGCAAATTTTTTGAGTTCAGAACAAGGCAAGCACAATCATATAAAAACTTGGATATCTACCTTTTTTTCTGATACATTTTTACACTTCATTCGTCATCAAGAAAGTGCATAACACTACAAAAAAAGTTCATTGTTGTCACATATTTTTTAAATCATCTATATATCACATCTAAACGTGTATTTTCATCGTTAGATCTTGACTATTATCACCATATCACATGATATTTTAAAATACACTTCTAAACCTTGCAAGTCACCCATTTTCTCTAATTTTGAAGTTAATTATCTAACTTTGATTATTCTATAACATGTCTTATATCACCTTAGTTAAATGTTCTAAGTATATATGTCATATTTCAATTCAATTCTTTTCATCCATATTACATTTTAATGTATATATGCGCTCTTACACCTCTTTTAGGATTAAATGTAGCTCATTTTGTGGTAGACATGAATTTCCATTGTTTTCTAAGGTATCCTAAGCCCTCACTTATGAATTTAAAATATTTGAAAGTATTCACTCTATGGTGCTTATATTAGTGTGATCGCAATGTACTAAGTTTTTTTGTCATGGGTACGAAAATACTTTGGATGAATAAACAAAATATATAGTATTCCATTATGTCATGTTTTCAAATACTCTAGGGTGCTTATATTAGTGTGATCGTAATGTACTAAGTCTTTTTGTCATGGGTATGAAAATACTTTGGATGAATAAAAAAGATATATACTATTCCATTATGTCATGTTTTCAAATGCAAACATCTATATGACATTTTTAGAACGAGACTTTTGTTACTCACCATGATATTCTTGGTGTACAAAAAGTCTTTATGTTTTGATGCATATTTTATATAGAAATTTGTAAAATGAATGAGTTTATATTAAGATATTTTTAGGTTTTATGTAAATTCTCTAATGTTTAATGTGTATGTCTGTAGACACATAATTTTGGTATACAGTATTTAGTAATATTTATTTTTTGTATTTTGAGGACATTTGGACCACCACTGTACATATTAAGTTTTTTTGGGCATCGTTCTCCCCTTTTAATTGATCTAGCACCACTTTTATTACCACCAATTTTCATGTAGACATTTGCATGACTATTTTTAGTTCACTTACGACACTCATGGGATATTGGCCAAACCAACTTGCAAGTTATACATTTCCATTATGAGAGTTTCCCATATATTTTGGCAAAGGGACAAAGTTAGCACCATTGCTATTTTTCCAAGATAAAATCAATGTAGCCAATTTTATCATCTTTTGTCACTTGGTCATTTTTTCATTTGGGCACTTTGTTGGGTGAGCCTATATTTGAATCTTGGGGTCATCTTGCATAAAAATTTACTTAGAGACACCTATATGGATAATCAATTATGATCACTCACCTTAATGACCTTTACTACTTGTGTTATGCATATCTTAAGCCACTCCAAATTAAATACACAACTTAAAGCCTATAATCCAAATCTAATATCTGTTCAGAGTTGTCATTGTTATGTGTCTTATGTAAAAAGACATGTATTGATTGAACATATAAAGAGAGTGAAGGAGCAATATTTCTCAAAACATAGGGCAACAATAATTTATGTAGAGTGCCCAATATGCAAAAACCAAGAGTTGAATCTTCATAACAATTAACAATTGAACATGTAAAGGTTAAACAACAAATCTTTTCAAAGAAAAAGTGCCGAATATGAATGCTAGTTTCAACCAAAAGTTGAATATTTCTAGCCTAAAGAATACACTAGAGAATTCTTCATATTCAGTTAATCTCAACCCCGAATTCATTGACAAAAATAAAACATCCAAGTGTCCAAAAACCCAACAAATATATTATATAAAAACTAAACAATATTTTACATTGTTTGATTGTTTATGAAGCAAATATTCAATATTGACCTGCTTTATACTTAATATTTAGTTATGTAATAGTTTATTATAAATTGCATATGCTCCCCCTCAACGTCCGTTAATGGCAACCACCCAGTGAATGTATTTTGACCATTTCTTGTGCAACTCATTCTTACGCCATGTTCCAAATTTAATGGATCTCGACAACCATTAGTTATATCCATTCAATTATTATTATTGGATTGAAGGATAAGTATCACAGATAATTGAAGGCTTAACCAGAGGACTGAAAATTTCTTCTGTTGATCAATCTGGTCATCATCATGGCAAATAAGCTATCTAGTTGTTTTTTGTTATTGGCTTCCATTTTCCTCTTATTTTCTCTATGTAATTGCCAACATGTGGATGAAAATCTTGTGAGAAAGTCTATCAAAGGAGGAAGAGTTGCAGGTTTCTTTGATCTACATAAGGGAAATCTGCACATCAACCTAACTAACTGGGGAGCTACTCTATTCTCCCTCAAGACGCCTGATAAAATGGGTACTTTTCTAACAGTCTAAAGCAGTACACTTCTTTTGGTCTTTCTTTTTTCATGGAATTGAACTGCAGGAAAGTTGCTGATCACATTAATATTGTGTGCATGCAGGGCATTTAGCAGATATACTTCTTGGATATGATTCTCTGGCCTCATACATGGCAAGTATTTATTTATTGCATTTTCCTTTGTTATAATCATGGATCTGTACCAAGTACAGATTTAATCATATGGCTGTGCTTTTGTGCAGAACATAACCAGTAGGACTAACTAATTTGGTGCCATTGTGGGCCGTGTAGCCAACAGAATCAAGAATGCACAGTTCACCCTTGATGGGAAAACATACCATTTGTTTGCCAACGATGGGAATAATTCAATCCATGGTATGGTAAATGCCTTTCTACCTGCTTGCACTTCTTTAGATTTATATGCATTTAGAAGTTGATTAACTAGGATGGTCTTCAGTTCTCAATATCCTAGGGAGATTGGGTTAAAGTAATTGAAATGCACTGTAACAAAGCTTATAAAATGCAGGAGGAATGAGGGGGTTCAATAATGTGCTATGGAAAGTTAAGGAAATGAAGGGTGGAAGCAAACCTTCTATTAAGTTTGTTTATCGCAGCTTTGATGGTGAAGAAGGTAAATTTTCTTATCAGTAAAAAGATGAGTGCTATTTTTTTTCTGAAAGAGTATTTTTTTCCACTGGTTGGTATCTTGTGCATTGATAATGGTTGCAAGTTGAATTGTTGACTAATCCATGGGCTGTTTTTCATTTTTGTGTTTATGATATTTTTTTATTGATTGATGAACAATTCAATTTGTAAAAACAAGTAATTTTTAGACTACGCATTAATAATCGATCTTTTTTAACTTAATGATGAAATCTGAGAGGTATTGTAGAAGATGTTTTAGATTTGCTTATCAGCAAAAGAAGAAGTGGGTTTATAATGTGGGCATTGTTTTTGTGCTGCAACAGGATATCCTGGCGACCTTGATGTGTTTGCCACATATACTATAAGTGGGGATATGGAATTAACACTAGAAATGGAGGCAATTCCAAGAAACAAAGTCACTCCTGTTAGCCTAATCAATCATGCATACTGGAATCTTGCAGGGCAAGACAGCGGAAGGGATATACTTAACCATTCTGTAAAAATATGGGCTTCACATTATCTTCCCACAGACGATACCCTGGTTCCCACAGGCCAGATTTTACCTGTGGAAGGAACTCCCTTGGATTTTACTAAAGAGACTACCATTGGGAGCAGAATTAATAAGGTTCCAAGCATTAAGGGCTCTCACAGATTTGATCACAATTATGTTCTTGACGGTTCGGAGTCAATGATGGGGCTGAAAATTGTTGCAAGAGCTAAGGATCCATGGAGTTCAAGAGTACTTGAGGTGTGGACAAGTGCACCAGGCATGCAATTTTACACAAGTACCAAGGTCTATGTGGGCAAAGGAGGGGTGATATACAAGTCACTCTCATCATTCAGCTTTGAGACTCAGGGATTTCCTAATTCAGTGAATCAACCAAACTTTCCATCAGTGATTGTTCGTCCAGGCCAGATTTACAAGCACACCATGGTGTTAAAGTTTTCAGTTGATAAATAATTTGCAGTGAGGCTTGGCTTTAATGGCCTTTCAATTGCAGTTGGCCAGTCTGTGTTAGTCTGTATTGTAATTGTCTTTACATACAAAATAAAAATCTATGTGGGCTGATATACGCTGATATATTTTTTTGGGTAGATCTCACTAAATAAACAAGATCCTCATGGTGGCTACTTCCTGCCAAAATGCGTGAGAAGTACTTATGGTTATTGTGGGCGTCATAGTGTCTACTTCCTGCTTAAATGCGTGAGAAGTACTTATGATTATTGTGGGTAACATTACATGTAAACAAAAATTTATATAAAAATGTAGACACTTAAAAAATGTTTCTGTTTTTTTATTATTGATTCATGTTGGGTGCAATTGGCCTATTTTAATGTCTTGTGATGGTTCCGTAGTTTTTTATGAAGTTCCTCCAACTATTATGTTTGCCCTCGTTTGAGTTCTTGATTTGATGCCTTTTGTTGGAGTGTTTGTATTTGTGGGCTTTGTTGCATCTCCAAGCCTCTGACATATATTTTGGTGAACCTTTTTAGATAGAGTACACTGTTTTTTTTTGGTCTTTTTTATTTATTTTTTGATTTGTTTAGATTGGGTGCCATTAGGATCCTAATTGAATTCAGTTCATTTGTAATTATGTATGTGTTATAATTCATTTAAACTTCTAATATTCTAAAAATAATCTAAGCATCCATAGAGAATCAAGGATTACACCAAGTATTTTATATAGAGAAATTGTTGAGGCACTTATAAACATTCTAAAGGAAATCATAAATTCATTATCTAACATTCATTAAAATACGTGTATATTTGTGCTTTCCCAGTTTATACTAGTTTACATGTTCTTAGAGTTGTTTTAATCATTGACGTATATTGCTTTCAATATTATTATTGTTTATATGTGTGACAAATAACAATATAGTTATGTTATTTTGTAGTTTAGCATAAGCCTTAAAATGTATTTTGTTTTCTGTCGTTTTTTGCATATTATCTTCTAATTAGAAAATAAGAAGAATTTTTTTTTGTATGTCATGGAAGCAAAAGTGAAAAAATATGAGCAAATTTTGTGTGTTGAGAATAAGGCAAGCACAATCATATAAAAACTTGGATAAATCTTTTCTTTTTCTTTTTCTTTTTCTTTTTTATGATACATTTTTACACTTCATACGTCATTGAGAAAGTGCTTAACACTACACAAAAAGTTCATTGTTGTCACATATTTTTTAGACCGTCTATGTATCACATCTAAACATGTATATTCATCGTCAAACCTTGAATTTTATCACCATATCACATGATATTTTAAAATACACTTCTAAACCTTGTATGTCACCCTTTTCTATAATTTTAAAATTAATTATCTAACTTTAATTAATCTATAACATATCTTATATCACCTTAATTAAATGTTCTAAATGTTTCAATTCAAAGTTATTCATCTACTATTTAAATGTTGAAAATGCTTTAGATGAATAAACAAGATATATAGTATTCCATTATGTCATGAACATCTATATGAAATATTTTTAGAATGAGACTCTTGTTACTCACCCTGATATTTTTGGTGTACAAAAAGTGTTTTATGTTTTGGTGCATATTTTATATAGAAAATTGTAAAATGAATGAATTTATATCAAGATATTTTTTAGGTTTGATGTATTTTCTCAAATACTTAATGTGTGTCTCTAGACACATAATTTTAGTATACAACATTTAGTAAATTTTTTTTGTATTTTTAGGACATTAGGACCATTGGTACAGAATAGGCTGTTTTTGGCATCATTCTCCACTTTTCAATTGATCACTCCACTTTTATTACCACCAATTTTCATATAGACATTTACATGACCATTTTTAGTTCACTTATGACACTCATGGGATATTGGCCAACCCACCTCTTTAGACTTGCACCGTTGCACCTTTCCATTATGATATTTTCTCATATATTTTGGCAAAGGGACAAAGTTAGCACAATTGATATTTTCCCATGATAAAATCAATGTAGCCAATTTTATCCTCCTTTGCTATTTGGTCATTTTTTCATTTGGGCACTTTGCTAGGTGAGCCTATATTTGAATTTTGGGGTCATCTTGCTCATACTTAGAGACACCTATATATATAATACATATATATCATTTTAAGAGGAGATTGGATAATCAACTATGATTACTCACCTTAATGATCGTTACTACTTGTGTTCTGCACATCTTAAGCCATGCTAAATTAAGTACACCACCTAAAGCCTCTAATCCAAATCTAATGTCTATTCTTATCCATAGTTTTCATTTCCATATGTCTTATGCCAAAAGGACATGTGTTGTATTGATTGACCATATAAAGAGAGTGAAGAAGCAATATTTCTCTCACGTAGGAAGTAGATTTGTATATAAATGCAAAAACCCTAATCCATATTAGATAAGTACTCCAAAAATTTCTTTTGAATTCGTTAAAAGGAAGTCCAAGTATAATCTAGGTGCTTCTGTTTATTGTTCATTGAGTCCTTGATGAGGCTTTATAAGGGAGAAGCCATAACATGAAAATCACATATTTTACACAAAAAATATTTTTTTTATTTGCAGAATATATCATAATAACATAATAAGTATAATTTAGAGCCCACATAATCAACACAAGCCCACATAATCAACACAGACAAAAATGTAGAGCAAAAGAAAAAATTGGTGGCCTAACTCATCTAGAGAACACTTTAAGATACAAAAAAAATTGGTATTATAGTCATTTTTTTAATACATTAGGTCATTAAATGTTAGGAATTACTAGTGGTCGCATTAAGTTTTTAAGTGAATATATTTTGTTGTGTGTCATAAATAAAACAAATATATTGATAGAAAAATATTTGTATTTTAGAGTGATATTAAGCAATTGTGAACTTTTCTAGGAGGAGAAGTTGAGTTATTTAAGGGATATTTGACGAAATTCGACTCTTGAATGAAAGTGTATAAATATATATATAAATTATAAACTTCGGGGCAATGAATATATGATGAATTTTTAATGTTATATTTTTTGTTTAGTTTTATCAAATATAATATTTAGTATCAGAGAAAAAATAGGTACCAAAAAATGAGTGTCTTTCGAATAAGCTTGCATTAGAACTTGATGTAATAAACCTACATTCATTGTTATGATCAATGAATCTGAGAAATCTGCATACAACTTCTACCTATCATGCACGCACGCACACGCACGCACACGCACACGCACACGCACACGCACACGCACACACACGCACACACACACACACACACACACACACACACACACACACACACACACACACACACACACACACACACACACACACACACACACACCACACACACCCACACACCCACACACCCACACCCACACCCACCCCCACACACCCACACCCACACCCACCCACACACCCACAACCACCCACCCCCCCCCCCCACACACACACACACTTCGTTGGTTCAGGATTGTCAAAACTTGAAAGTTTAAACAATTCTTTATGAATGTACTATAAATGTTAACGAATTGGCCAATGTGTGGTTGGATATGTTAAGACTTTCATATCCATAGAGTTAATTAAACCATGTGTACAAGATAAAAACATATAATGATGTGAATAATTGTGATCATAGATTCCAAACTCACTACATTGATGTTGATTGGGCTTCCAATATTTCCTTATCCTAGGTTTCTTATGTTTTGGGAGTGTTAGTAGACCTGGACTAATTAATGATGTTTGGGGATATAAAACAATGAATATTGATATGATTTCTAGAAGACAGTGAGTTACCTTCCATATCGCTTGATTTCTGAAATACATAAATGTAATGCCAACATGTGAAAACTCCGCACAAGTAAGAAGGTTGTGTCAGAACTTATGTTGTCTTAACCAGTTGAATTTGAACACACATAATTCAAGAATTTGTTGCATTCTTCCTATAATATTTGGATTTTTAGATGATAAAAACCCTAAAACAAGATGAAATTGTAAAGGCATGGCCATATGTGTACAGTTGGTTGCCAGACCTGTATGAATAAAAAAAAATCCTATCTTTTCTTATATGTATAGTGAGTTTTATTAATGTTTCCTTGCTGTAAAATATGTCTCTATTTTTTATGCAGATGGCTTGGGGAAGAAGGAAAATTGATGGTGAAGGATGTTTGGACAGAGTTGTATTTTCAAGAGATCCATGTAGGATTGGAATCGCGGTTTGAAGCGACATTTGTACAAATGGCGAGAAGAGTTGTCACTCGTTGGGGTTGGGCGTATGGCTAGTGAATAGTCCTAAAACCTATTATTTACATAGGGGTTTGTATAAAGTGAGGGTTTATATGTCATTTTGTGTGTAGGTTTATTTTTTGTTGTATTTTTTGTAGATCTGATTGGTATCGTAAGAGACCATCGGTTTTGTGTTCCTTGTATGTGTGGAGGGAATCCATTTTCATAGACAACTGTGTATTTTTGTAAGTATTTTCCTGCTCCAAACATGCCTTTTTTTTATATAATTATTTTCAAGTTTCAACTTAATGAGTTATGATGTTTAACAAATTGAATGCTGGAAAAAGGGGGGAAAGAAATCCCCTAATGTGTTTGATTAACTCGTGCAACATCATTAGACATTAAACAGTTGTCTCTTAATAATGATTCTTAACCCATTTGAAAAACAAACTAATTTTGGAAAGTCTTGATTTCAAAATATATCAACATAATATACCTAAATTTATCTGATAAACACAATATATACAACATTAAAAGAGAGATGTTTGGTATAAATTTTATAACCTTGTTCTGCAAAGTACATTCGCGTAATTAGTTAAAATAGACTGGAGTTTGTGGCATTCAAATATTTCAGTTTCTATATCCTCCTTAAAGACTCTCTCTTTCCTCTTAATTTACATATATGTCTAAATTTGTAACATCTCTATTTAGCATGTAATAGTTTAGGGGTGCATCGTGTTTATATTTATTCAACAAATAGGCTAGGCTGAAAATGTTGTTGGACATATTATAATTAAGGTGGATGATAACCTTATACCCATATTAATGTGAACTCATTCAAATCTATGCAATCATGTATTGTTGTTATTTATTTACATTTATTTTAAATATTTATTCCTAGATGCTTCTTTTAATGGACATTGTTACATTACTTCTGTTAATATCCCTTAAAGAGCATAGTGGGTTGAATGCATGCTACACTTTGTGAACCCAACATGCTAGCATTATGGTAATTTTATGTGATTGTTAGCAGATAACAACTTTAATGTCAATGACGTGATAATATGCATCCGGAAAGAGGCTAAGAACCTTACAAAATGTAAAATAAGGAGGCCTGTTAGGTTTTGGAAGGAAAAAATATAGATAATATAAATATACTAGCCAAATCCAAGTTTTAGAAAGAAATGTAGATATTATTTAAAATTGTGTACAAATGGCGTGTCTGCAAGGGGTCAGGGAGCAAGGGAGAGTATGCTCTGGGTAATAGAATTAATAGATTAGGTCAATGTTACTGAAATCCTCCACAGTTCTCGAAAGAGACTCAGTGATTCATCTTGAGAGGGATATTTTAGAGTTGGCCAGCCCATTTGACATGAGCCTTATGGGCACTGAATTTTTTTTTTTAGGGGCATTGGAAGGGCATGGAGAGATAACATTCCTAGAGTTATTTTTGGCCATAGCAGAGATGGATTCACCGCATCAGTAAAAATAAGAGAGTTATAGAAAACTACATCAAGAAATTTTTTCTCTCAACATTGAAAATATAAGAGAGGGATTCACATTGATGTTGATTGGGCTTCCAATGTTTTCGTGTCCTAGGTTTCTTATGTTTTTAGGAGCGTTAGTAGACCTGGAATAATTAATGATGTTTTGGGATATAAAACACTAAATATTGATCTGATTTCTAGAAGTCAGATAGTACCCTTCTATGTTTCATGATTTCTGAAATATAGAAACATAATGCCAACATGTGATAACTCCCCATAAGTAAAAAAGAATGTGTCAGAACATATGTTGTCTTAAGCATTTGAATTTGAACGCACATAATTAAATAATTTGTCGCATTCTTCCTATAATATTTGTAGCCATAGATGATAAAAACCCTAAAACAAGAAGAAATCGTAAAAGCATAAGAATATGTGCACATTTGGTCCCCAGAACTTTATGAATCACAAAAAAAACTATTTTTCTTATATGTATAGTGGGTTTTATTAAATTTTCCTTGTAAAATATGTCTCTATATTTGATGCATGTGGCTTGGGGAAGAAGGAAAACTGATGGTGAAGGGATGTTTAGACAAAGGTGTTGCGTTTTCAAGAAAACCATGTAGGAGTGTAATTGTGGCTCGAAGCGATGTCTGTACAAATGGCGAGAAGAGTTTTCAATGGTTGGGGCTGGGCGTAGGGCTAACGAATCATAATAAAACCTATTAATTGCATAGGGGTTTGTACAAAGTGAGGGTTTATATGTCATTTTGTGGGTAGGTTTATTATTTTTTGTATTTCGTTTTAGATCTGGTAGATATCTTAAGAGATCATCATTTTTTTGCTCATTGGCCATGTAGAGGGCATCCATTTTTGTAGACAACTATGTACTTTTGTAAGTCTTTGTTTGCTCCAAACAAACCCTATTTTGTATATAGTTATTTTGAAGCTTCAGCTTAATGAGTTATGATGTTTGAAAAATTGAATGTTGGAAATATGGTTGGAAAAAGGGGGGAAAAGAAATCCCCTAATGCATTTTTTTATTCGTGCATCATCATTAGAAATTATTTACTTCTGTAATCAGTTTCCTCTTAATAATGATTCTTAACCCATTTGAAAAAAAAATTGGTTTTGGAAATTATTGATTCCAAAATATATCAACATAATATACCTGAATTTATTTGATAAAAACAATATATACAACATCGAAAGAGAGATGCTTGGTATAATCTTTATAACCTTGTTTTGCAAAGTAGGTTCACGTAATTAGTTAAAACAAATTGGAGTTTGTGGTATTCAAATAGTTAGAGTTCTTGTATCCTCCTTAAAGACTCTCTCTTTCCTTTTAATTTACATATATGTCTAAATTTGTATCCTTTTTGTTTAACATGTAATAGTTTAGGGGTGCATCATGTTTAAAGTTATTCAACAAAAATACTAGTTTGAAAATGTTGCTTGACATTTTATAATTAAGGTGGATGATAACCTTATACCCATATTAATGTGAACTCATTCAAATCAATACAATCATCATGTATTGTTGTTATTTATTTATATTTCTTTTAAATCGTTGTTGTTAGATGCTGATTTTAATCCATTGTTAGTTTAATTATGTGAATATACCTTAAAGAACACAATGGATTGAATGTATGCTTCACTTTGTGAACCCAACATAGTAGTATTATGTGAATTTTATGTCATTGTTAGCATATAACAACTTTAATGTTAATGATGTGATAATATGCATCAGGAAAGAGGCAAAGAACCTTGCAGAATGTAAAACAAGGAGACCTGTTAGGTTTTGGAAGGAAAAAAATCCAGTTGATATTGATATTAGACAAATCCATGTTTTAGAAACAAATGTAGATATTATTTCAAATTGTGTGCAATTGGCGTGTCTGCAAGGGGTCAAGGGGCAAGGGAGAGTCTGTTATGAGTAATAGAATTAAGAGATTGGGTCCATTGTACCAAAATCCTCCATAGATCTCAAAAGAGACTTGATGATTCAACTTGATAGGGAGATTTTGGAGTTGGCCAGGACATTTGACATTAGCCTTATGGGAACTGAAATTCCACTTTTTAGGGGCTCTGGGAGGGCATGTAGAGATAACATTCCTAGAGTTATTTTTAGCCATAGCAGAGAGGGATTCACCACACCAGTAAAAATAAGAGAGCTCTGGAAAACTACATCAAGAAATTTTTGAACTCTCAACATTGAAAATATAAGAGAGGGATTCACATTGATGTTGATTGGGCTTCCAATGTTTCCTTATCATAGGTTTCTTCTATTTTTGGGAGCAGTAGTAGACCTAGACTAATTAATGATGTTTTGGGATATAAAACACTAAATAGTGATCTGATTTCTAGAATTCGGAGAGTACCCTTCCATGTATCCTGATTTTCAAAATATAAAAACATAATGCTAACATGTGAGAGCTCCCCACAAGTAAGAAGGTTGTGTCAAAACTTATGTTGTCTTAACCAGTTGAATTTGAGCACACATAATTCAAGAATCTGTCACATTATTCCTATAATATTTGTATTCGTAGATGAGAAAAACCTTAAAATGACATGAAACCATAAAAGTGTGGCAATATATGTACAATTGGTCATCAGACCTATATGAATCACAAAAAAACACATATTTGTTTCTTTTATATATATATATATATATATATATAGTGATTTTTATTAATGTTTCCTTGTTGTAAAATATGTCTTTGTATTTGATGAAGGTGGCTTGGGGAAGAGTGAAAAGTGATGGTGAATGGATGTTTGGACAGAGGTGTTGTGTTTTCAAGTGAGCTGTGTAGGAGTGGAATCGTGGTTTGAAACGACATCTGTAAAAATGGAGAGAAGAGTTTTCACTGGATGGGGTTGGGTTTATGGCTAGCGAATCATCCTAAAATCTATTAATTACACAAGGGTTTGTACAAAGTGATGGTTAATATGTCATTTTGTGGGTAGGTTTATTATTTTTTGTATTTCATTTAAGATCTAGTAGATATCACAAGAGACCATCGGTTTTGTGCTCCTTGGTCGTGTGGAGGGCATCCTTTTTCACAGAGAATTGTGTAATTTTGTGATTCTTTGCTTGATCCAAACATGCCCTGATTTGTATATAGTTATTTTCAAGCTTCAACTTAATGAGTTATGATGTTAGACAAATTGAATGCTCAAAATATGGTTGGAAAAAGGGGGGAAAATAAATCCACTAATGTGTTTGGTTTATTCATGCAACATCATTAGACATTATTTACTTTTGTAATTAGTTGCATCTTAATAACGATTCTTACCCCATTTGAAAAAAAAAAAAAGTTTTGGAAAGTATTGATTTCAATATATATCAACGTAATATACCTGAATTTATCTAATAAACACAATATATACAACATCGAAAGAGATATGTTTGATATAAGCTTTATAACCTTGTTCTTCAATGTAGGTTCACGTAATTAGTTAAAAGAGGCTAGAGTTTGTGGCATTCAAATAGTTAGAGTTCTTGTATCCTCCTTAAAGACTCTTTCTTTCCTCTTAATTTACATATATGTATAAATTTGCATTTTCTTTGTTTAGCATGTAATAGTCTATTTAGCATGTAATAGCTAGGGGTGCATCATGTTTATAGTTGTTTAACAAACAGGCTAGGCTGGCAATGTTGCTAGACATATTATATTAAGGTGGATTATTACCTTATACCCATATCAAAGTGAACTCATTCGAATCTATGCAATCATCATATATTTTTGTTATTTATTTAAATTTCTTTTAAATCGTTACTACTATATGTTGCTTTTAATCCATTGTTAGTTTACTTCTGTGAATAGCCCTTAACAAACATACATGGATGAATTTATGCTACACTTTGTGAACCCAAAATAGTAGCATTTTGGGATTTTATGTCATTGTTAGAATAAAACAACTTTAATGTCAATGACGTGATAATATGCATCAGGAAAGAGGTAAAAAACCTTGCAAAATGTAAAATAAAGATGATTTAATAACAAACAAAATCATGCACACATGATCTAAACAATTCCCCAAAATCTACAGCAGTGGAAGTATAAACTAGAATAATCCAAATCAAGACAAAGTACACACACATAACACAACATGTACCGTGGTTCACCCAATGTGGGCTACGTCCACCAAAGATAGAGATCTCATATATATAATACAACAAGAGTACAAACCAACTCTTCAATACAAGAGTATAATGCATATCTCCAAGAGTATCTCCTCTCCTCCAGATCTCTAAATGGATCTCCATGAGTGCACTACAACTGTGCCTCCAAACACCACCAACAGATCTCACATAACCAGGAACTACTGCATCTCTGAACTGCTACCAAGTTCTCTATGGATCTGCAAACAAGACCTCTCACATGGGTCTACCAATGTGCAACTATGACTGTGCACCAAGAAGTAAGTCTGTCTCTCCATCACTGCATGCATAACCTGTGCAAACATGAAGACAACCTCCTCTACAATATCTAGATCTACATGGATCAACAATACAATATGATCTCATGGATCTACAATACAAGACTAGATCTACATGGATCTATAATACAAGATCTCACCAACATGTGGATCTACAAGAAGAAACTCTATGTGCTTTGCATACTATGCAAGCCATTACAATGAGACAATAACTATACAAAGAAAATACAGTAGAAGATGTTACCCTCTTCTCACCATTCAGATGTACCTACTATTTCCTTCTGTCCAGCTCCTCTCCATGGAGACTTTGTCTTCATGTAACATGTCTTTCTTTCTTTCTCTTCTTCTTCTTCATCCTCTCAATCTAGGAGAATCAAGGATCTAATTCAATCCTTCTCTTAATTCTCTTCTAAACCCTAGCTTTCATGCTTATATAGGCATATATAAACTTAGGGCACTTAGCCATGCAATTACAATCAATAGATATAATTTAATGCTAAAATAGATCTAATTCCCGAGAGTTAATTAAAATTTCATCGCACAGGTAACCGATGTCGGTTAGCCCTGACCGATCTAGCCGGTTCCTCCTGACCTGACCGACCAGTTCCTATGTGACTGATGCCGGTTCCTGACCCTAACCGATGTCGGTTACTGTCAGAACCAGTAACATGTAATGCATGCTTCTTGTGAAGCAATTCAGCTCCACAACCTAACAATCTCCCACTTGGAGATAAATTGCTGAATCTTTGTACCTGTACCTATACATCACTGTCCTCTACACACCGTGAAGACCATCTATTCTTTCCTTCAACAATTCTCTCAAAAAATAAAACCAGGAAGATCAAACCATCTTCTCAAACCAAGAAGATAAAAACATGACTTACCAAACCACCATGAAGCTACAACTGATCCGTGATAATCGAGCTATCCATACATCAAGCTCCCACTGAATCATAACACCAAGCCTCTCATGCAACCAAGCCATCATGACTAACACACCTGCAAGAGCTCCCACTCAAACTGAAGTACTGAGCTTCAACTGCAACCATAGCCATACCTGTAAAACCAACCATGTTCTCCATCCATCTATCCATGTCTACATGCAACCACTAATGCAATTGTCCAAAGACAAGTCAAACTGGAATATGTGAAAGTAAAACAAGATCCTGGGTAAAACAACCCTGAATGAGTTCTACATGCAACAGTGGGTGATCAATCCACAAACACCTGCATAACTCAAAGAAATCCAAACACTACAATCTACAAATCCATCCCTTCATAAACAACTAGAATGTCCAAGACATTCATCTATAGATAACATACCTATCAAGGAGTAACATAGTAATCAAGAGGAAATACAAACATCCCCTACTCATGCTCAAGGCAACTGAACCATGCTCATAGGCATCCATGTGCAAATCAAACATCTGCATCATCATAGACTCACAAAACTGAATCTATCCACATGTATAAACTCACCTATACATCCATCCATATCATCAGGCTCTCCAGAAGTGCCAAGTCTCTCACCGACTAACTCCAAAGCAATATATGAATCATGTGCTCATCAATGTCAATAACAAACAACCATGCTAAACCATGCAACTAATACCAAGTGCAAATACCAGCAAACATGTCATCAACATACTGCACAAACCAAACCAAGATGAAAGCAAAACAAGGGCACCATCTAAAAATGGTAAATAAACACTACTGTCAAACCTGTGACCAAACTGACCATGGTTTCCCCTAACTGACACCGGTCACTTCCTAACTGACCATGGTTACCAGATGACTGACCATGGTTAATCCTAACCGACACCAGTCTCTGTAACTAGCAGATTTTCTCTTTTAACCCTTAAAACTCTGAAAAATTGCTCTATCATCTTCACCCAGCTGAATCTAACCATCAACTGTAATCCCATAGGGATATCAGGTACCAAAAATAAACCAGAAGTGACATCACAAAGCAATAAACTCAATATACCTGCAAATCTATGACTTCCCTCCAAAACCAACTAGTGCCTCTGCCACTCTGAATAGTAGCAATCTCCTCTCACTCTGCATGTGCATCATGTATCCAATCCTGTAATGCCAACAACCATGGCTTGCTCCCACTGAACACGAAATCCCCTGCACTACCTCTAACACCAAGCTCAAAAGCTAATATGTCAGTGAGAAATAAAACCAGATGAAAGAAAATATAAAATGATTCCCTTCTTATCAAAGAATACTCCTACATCACAGAAGTTTGGACTTCTTGTGAAGTAGGTGAATCAACTTCTTTTCATCCTGTGTACTCAACATCTTCCGTTACCTGCAACTGTGTCTAACCATGACTTTTCATTGAGGATCTCATCCTTAGACTAGATATCCTTGTCCTCAAGATTCCACACAACCGGGAAATAAAAGTCAAACAACACCAAAAACATGGTGTAAATCTGTGCACACTATCCAAACATAATATCAGTTGCTCCAAATGAAAGAAATAAAACATGAACCATATAGAGATACCTGACCCAAAGTCTCACTGGACTAACCAAGCCAACTCCATCCTCTTTCTGATCCAAACATTGAAGTGATCAACATTGTTTCTACCTGTACACACTGTGCAAGAAACATGATCCTCCAAAATAGGACACTGAACCATCCATGCCCTCTTCTACTGTAAGAAACCATGTGCAAACTCGTTGTCACAGAGACCGACTATGGTTTGCTGACCAGTACCGGTTACCCTCTGTGACCGATGTCAGTTCCCTGACCGACATCGGTGCTGCTGGAACTAACACAATGCCACAAATTGGCATAGGTCACCAAACCAGGTGCCTACTCTGACCAAAGCCGATAGTTGTGTTGAGCCAGTCATTTCAAGAAGCACCCAAATCTTGCACAAAAACTTAACAACAATAATACATGCAATAAAAATTGCACCAAGATGAAATACATCACCTTACCAGCACCAAGATACTCAACCACATCTTCAACTGAAGAACATGCTTCTCTGATGGAAACCCCGACTTCATTTTTGTGCTACTATATTCAACTTCTCTAATGAAGCCCATGCATCTAACTGCACCAAAGGATGCATAACTGCTCCTTTTCTCTCATTCTCAGATCTAGATCTGCAATCCCAAACATGCATGTGCAACCAAAATAATATAAGCACTGCAATACCAAGATAAAACCATACCTCAATAACTGGATCTGCAATCTGACCAACATGCTTGTGCCTCCAAGAACCAGGGACACCTCAACAAACAAGATACATTCCATGCATCTTTTAATTCTTCAGATCTGTGATTTTCTGTTTAAAACTAGGTTCCCAGTAACTGACCACGGTCACCCTGTAACCGACCATAGATACCCTGTAACCGACCATGGTCACCCTGCCGATGCCGGTTGCCACTTAACCGATGCCGGTCACTGTAATTTCCAGCAACCTTACTCTTCCAGCTCCCACTTGAGATTGAATCTCTTCCTGTGATCTTCACATCAGGAAAAACAAACCCTGCTCTCATACATGTCAGTCAAACCACTAACAATATACTGAAGCAAAACCTTGCTCTGAAATAACCAAGCTAACCAAGCTCTGATACTAGTTGTTGGGAATTTGGGACTGTGGAATAGTGCTATGATTTAATAACAAACAAAATCATGCACACAGGATCTAAACAATTCCCCAAAATCTACAGCAGTGGAAGTATAAACTAGAATAATCCAAATCAAAACAAACTACACACACATAACACAACATGTACCGTGGTTCACCCAATGTGGGCTACATCCACCAAAGATAGAGATCTCATATATATAATACAACAAGAGTACAAACCAACTCTTCAATACAAGAGTACAATGCATCTCTCCAAGAGTATCTCCTCTCCTCCAGATCTCTAAACGGATCTCCATGAGTGCACTACAACTGTGCCTCTAAACACCACCAACAGATCTCACATAACCAGGAACTACTGCATCTCTGAACTGCTACCAAGTTCTCTGTGGATCTGCAAACAAGACCTCTCACATGGGTCTACCATATGTGTAACTATAACTGTGCTCCAAGAAGTAAGTTTGTCTCTTAATCATTACATGCATAACCTGTGCAAACATGAAAACAACCTCCTCTACAATATCTAGATCTACATGGATCAACAATACAATATGATCTCATGGATCTACAATACAAGACTAGATCTACATGGATCTATAATAAAAGATGTCACCAACATGTGGATCTACAAGAAGAAACTCTATGTGCTTTGCATACTATGCAAGCCATTACAATGAGACAATAACTATACAAAGGAAATACAGTAGAAGATGTTACCCTCTTCTCACCATTCAGATGTACCTGTTATTTCCTTCTGTCCAGCTCCTCTCCATGGAGACTCTGTCTTCATGTACCCTATTCTTTCTTTCTCTTCTTCTTCTTCTTCATCCTCTCAATCTAGGAGAATCAAGGATCTAATTCAATCCTTCTCTTAATTCTCTTCTAAACCCTAGCTTTCATGCTTATATAGCATATATAAACTTAGGGAACTTAGCCATGCAATTACAACAATAGATAAATCACTTTATGCTAAAAATAGATCTAATTCCGAGAGTTAAATTAAAACACATCGCACAGGTAACCGATGTCGGTTAGCCCTAACCGATGCCGGTTACTTCCTGACCTGCTGACCGATGCTGGTCACTTAACCTGACTGATGCTGTCCTGGGTTACCCTGACCCCCCTCCGGTTACCTGATGACGGTTACTGTGTTCAGAACCAGTAACTTTAAAATGCATGCTATCTTGTGAAGCAATTAAGCTCCACAACCTAACAATCTCCCACTTGGAGATAAATTGCTGAACCTTTGTACCTGTACCTGTACATCACCATCCTCTACACACCGTGAAGACCATCTATTCTTTCCTTCAACAATTCTCTCAAAAATAAAACCAGGAAGATCAAACCATCTTCTCAAACCAAGAAGATAAAAACATGACTTACCAAACCACCACGAAGCTACAACTGATCCGTGATAACCGAGCTATCCATACATCAAGCTCCCACTGAATCATAACACCAAGCCTCTCATGCAACCAAGCCATCATGACTAACACACCTGCAAGAGCTCCCACTCAAATTGAAGTACTGAGCTTCAACTGCAACCATAGCCATACCTGTAAAACCAACCATGTTCTCCATCCATCTATCCATGTCTCCATGCAACCACCAATGCAACTGTCCAAAGACAAGTCAAACTGGAATATGTGAAAGCAAAACAAGATCCTGGGTAAAAACAACCCTGAATGAGTTCTACATGCAACAGTGGGTGATCAATCCACAAACACCTGCATAACTCAAAGAAATCCAAACACTACAATCTACAAATCCAACCCTGCATAAACAACTAGCATGTCCAAGACATTCATCTGTAGATAACCTACCTATCAAGGAGTAACATAGTAATCAAGAGGAAATACAAACATCCCCTACTCATGCTCAAGGCATCTAAACTGTGCTCATAGGCATCCATGTGCAAATCAAACATCTGCATCATCATAGACTCACAAAACTGAATCTATCCACATGTATAAACTCACCTATACATCCATCCATATCATCAGGCTCTCCAGAAGTGCCAAGTCTCTCACCGACTAACTCCAAAGCAATATATGAATCTTGTGCTCATCAATGTCAATAACAAACAACCATGCTAAACCATGCAACTAATACCAAGTGCAAATACCAACAAACATGTCATCAACATATTGCACACAAACCAAACCAAGATGAAAGCAAAACAAGGGCACCATCTAAAAATGGTAAATAAAGACTGTTGTCAAACCTGTAACCAAACTGACCACGGTTTCTCCTGTTGACACCGGTCACTTCCTGACCAACCATGGTTACTAGATGACCGACCACAGTTAATCCTAACCGACACAGGTCTCTGTAACTAGCATATTTTCTCCTTTTAACCCTTAAAACTCTGAAAAATTGCTCTATCATCTTCACCCAGCTGAATCTAACCATCAACTGTAATCCCATAGGGATATCCAGGCACCAAAAAATAAACCAGAAGTGACATCACAAAGCAATAAACTCAATATACCTGCAAATCTATGACTTCCCTCCAAAACCAACTAGTGCCTCTGCCACTCTGAATAGTAGCAATCTCCTCTCACTCTGCATGTGCATCATGTATCTAATCCTGCAATGCCAACAACCATGGCTTGCTCCCACTGAACATGAAATCCCCTGCACTGCCTCTAACACCAAGCTCAAAAGCTAATATGTCAGTGAGAAATAAAACCAGATGAAAGAAAATATAAAATGATTCCCTTCTTATCAAAGAATACTTCTACATCACAGAAGTTTGGACTTCTTGTGAAGTAGGTGAATCAACTTCTTTTCATCCTGTGTACTCAACATCTTTTGTTACCTGCAACTGTGTCTAACCATGAATTTTCATTGAGGATCTCATCCTTAGACTAGATATCCTTGTCCTCAAGATTCCACACAACTGGGAAATAAAATTCAAACAACACCAAAAACATGGTGTAAATTTGTGCACACTATCCAAACATAATATCAATTGCTCCAAAAGAAAGAAATAAAACATGAACCATATAGAGATACCTGACCCAAAGTCTCACTGGACTAACCAAGCCAACTCCGTCCTCTTTCTGATCCAAACATTGAAGTGATCAACATTGTTTCTCCTGTACACACTGTGCAAGAAACATGATCCTCCAAAATAGGACACTGAACCATCCATGCCCTCTTCTACTGTAAGAAACCATGTGCAAACTCGTTGTCACAGAGACCGACTATGGTTTGCTGACCAGTACCGGTTACCCTCTGTGACCGATGTCGGTTCCCTGACCGACATCGGTGCTACTGGAACTAACACAATGCCACAAATTGGCATAGGTCACCAAACCAGGTGCCTACTCCGACCAAAGCCGATAGTTGTGTTGAGCCAGTCATTTCAAGAAGCACCCAAATCTTGCACAAAAACTTAACAACAATAATACATGCAATAAAATTGCACCAAGATGAAATACATCACCTTACCAGCACCAAGATACTCAACTGCATCTTCAACTGAAGAACATGCTTCTCTGATGGAAACCCCATCTTCATTCTGTGCTATTATATTCTTCCTCTCTAATGAATCCCATGCATCTAACTGCACCAAAGGATGCATAACTGCTCCTTTTCTCTCATTCTCAGATCTAGATCTGCAATCCCAAACATGCATGTGCAACCAAAATAATATAAGCACTGCAATACCAAGATAAAACCATACCTCAATAACCAGATCTGCAATCTGACCAACATGCTTGTGCCTCCAAGAACCAGGGACACCTTAGCAAACAAGATACATTCCATGCATCTTTTAATTCTTCAGATATGTGATTTTCTGTTTAAAACTAGGCTACCCAGTAACTGACCACAGTCACCCTGTAACCGACCACGGTTACCCTATAACTGACCACGGTCACCCTGCCGATGCTGGTTGCCACTTAACCGATGCTGGTCACTGTAATTTCCAGCAACCTTACTCTTCCAGCTCCCACTTGAGATTGAATCTCTTCCTGTGATCTTCTCATCAGGAAAAACAAACCCTGCTCTCATACATGTCAGTAAACCACTAACAATATACTGAAGCAAAACCTTGCTCTGAAATAACCAAGCTAACCAAGCTCTGATACCAGTTGTTGGGAATTTGGGACTGTGGAATAGTGCTATGATTTAATAACAAACAAAATCATGCACACAGGATCTAAACAATTCCCCAAAATCTACAGCAGTGGAAGTATAAACTAGAATAATCCAAATCAATACAAAGTACACACACATAACACAACATGTATCATGGTTCACCCAATGTGGGCTACGTCCACCAAAGATAGAGATCTCATATATATAATACAACAAGAGTACAAACCAACTCTTCAATACAAGAGTACAATGCATCTCTCCAAGAGTATCTCCTCTCCTCCAGATCTCTAAATGGATCTCCATGAGTGCACTACAACTGTGCCTCCAAACACCACCAACAGATCTCACATAACCAGGAACTACTACATCTCTGAACTGCTACCGAGTTCTTTGTGGATCTGCAAACAAGACCTCTCACATGGGTCTACCAATGTGCAACCATGACTGTGCACCAAGAAGTAAGTTGTCTCTCCATCACTGCATGCATAACCTATGCAAACATGAAGACAACCTCCTCTACAATATCTAGATCTACATGGATCAACAATACAATATGATCTCATGGATCTACAATACAAGACTAGATCTACATAGATCTATAATACAAGACTAGATCTACATAGATCTATAATACAAGATCTCACCAACATGTGGATCTACAAGAAGAAACTCTATGTGCTTTGCATACTATGCAAGCCATTACAATGAGACAATAACTATACAAAGGAAATACAGTAGAAGATGTTACCCTCTTCTCACCATTCAGATGTACCTGCTATTTCCTTCTGTCCAGCTCCTTTCCATGGAGACTCTGTCTTCATGTAACCTGTTCTTTCTTTCTCTTCTTCTTCTTCTTCTTCATCCTCTCAATCTAGGAGAATCAAGGATCTAATTCAATCCTTTCTCTTAATTCACTTCTAAACCCTAGCATTTCATGCTTATATAGGCATTATATAAACTTAGGGCACTTAGCCATGCAATTACAACCAATAGATCAACTTTAATGCTAAAAATAGATCTAATTCCTGAGAGTTAATAAAAAAAACACTCATCGCACAGGTAACGACGTTGGTTACCCTAACAATGACATGTTAACCTAATGTCTGACCGATGTTACAGTCATGCTGAGTGCAAGTTTGGATACTGACTGGTGACCGATGGTTACCCTTAACTGATGCCAGTTACTGTAAATCCAACAACTTGTAAATGCATGCTAATCTGTGAAGTAATTCAAGCTCCACAACCTAACAATCTCCCACTTAGAGATAAATTTTTGAACCTCTGTACCTGTACCTATACATCACCATCCTCTACACACCATGAAGACTGTCTATTCTTTCCTTCAACAATTCTCTCAAAAATAAAACCAGGAAGATCAAACCATCTTCTCAAACCAAGAAGATAAAAACATGACTTACCAAACCTTCACGAAGCTACTACTGATCCATGATAACCAAGTTATCCATACATCAAGCTCCCACTGAATCATAACACCAAGCCTCTCATGTAACCAAGCCATCATGACTAACACACCTGCAAGAGCTCCCACTCAAACTGAAGTACTGAGCTTCAACTGCAACCATAGCCATACCTATAAAACCAACCATGTTCTCCATCCATCTATCCATGTCTCCATGCAACCACCAATGCAACTATCCAAAGACAAGTCAAACTAGAATATGTGAAAGCAAAACAAGATCCTGGGTAAAAACAACCCTGAATGAGTTCTACATGCAATAGTGGGTGATCAATCCACAAACACCTGCATAACTCAAAGAAATCCAAACACTACAATCTGCAAATCCAACCCTGCATAAACAACTAGCATGTCCAAGACATTCATCTGTAGATAACATACCTATCAAGGAGTAACATAGTAATCAAGAGGAAATACAAACATCCCCTACTCATGCTCAAGGCATCTAAACTGTGCTCATAGGCATCCATGTGCAAATCAAACATCTGCATCATCATAGACTCACAAAACTAAATCTATCCACATGTATAAACTCACCTATACATCCATCCATATCATCAGGCTCTCCAGAAGCTCCAAGTCTCTCACCGACTAACTCCAAAGCAATATATGAATCATGTGCTCATCAATGTCAATAACAAACAACCATGCTAAACCATGCAACTAATACCAAGTGCAAATACCAACAAACATGTCATCAACATACTGCACAAACCAACCAAGATGAAAGCAAAACAAGGGCACCATCTAAAAATGGTAAATAAACACTGTTGTCAAACCTGTGACCAAACCGACCATGGTTTCCCCTAACTGACACCGTCACTTCCAGTGACCATGGTTACCAGATGACTGACCATGGTTAATCCTAACCGACACCGGTCTCTGTAACTAGCATATTTTCTCTTTTAACCCTTAAAACTCTGAAAAAATTGCTCTATCATCTTCACCCAGCTGAATCTAACCATCAACTGTAATCCCATAGGGATATCCAGGCACCACAAAATAAACCAGAAGTGACATCACAAAGCAATAAACTCAATATACCTGCAAATCCATGACTTCCCTCCAAAACCAACTAGTGCCTCTGCCACTCTGAATAGTAGCAATCTCCTCTCACTCTACATGTGCATCATGTATCCAATCCTACAATGCCAACAACCATGGCTTGCTCCCACTGAACATGAAATCCTTGCACTGCCTCTAACACCAAGCTCAAAAGCTAATATGTCAGTGAGAAATAAAACTAGATGAAAGAAAATATAAAATGATTCCCTTCTTATCAAAGAATACTTCTACATCACAGAAGTTTGGACTTCTTGTGAAGTAGGTGAATCAACTTCTTTTCATCCTGTGTACTCAACATCTTTTGTTACCTGCAATTGTGTCTAACCATGACTTTTCATTGAGGATCTCATCCTTAGACTAGATATCCTTGTCCTCAAGATTCCACACAACTGGGAAATAAAAGTCAAACAACACCAAAAACATGGTGTAAATCTGTGCACACTATCCAAACATAATATCAGTTGCTCCAAATGAAAGAAATAAAACATGAACCATATAGAGATACCTGACCCAAAGTCTCACTGGACTAACCAAGCCAACTCTGTCCTCTTTCTGATCCAAACATTGAAGTGATCAACATTGTTTCTTCATGTACACACTGTGCAAGAAACATGATCCTCCAAAACAGGACACTGAACCATCCATGCCCTCTTCTACTGTAAGAAACCATGTGCAAACTCGTTGTCACAGTGACCGACTATGGTTTCGCTGACCAGTACCGGTTACCCTCTGTGACCGATGTCAGTTCCCTAACCGACATAAGTGCTGCTGGAACTAACACAATGCCACAAATTGGCATAGGTCACCAAACCAGGTGCCTACTCTGACCAAAGCCGATAGTTGTGTTGAGCCAGTCATTTCAAGAAGCACCCAAATCTTGCACAAAAAACTTAACAACAATAATACATGCAATAAAAATTACACCAAGATGAAATACATCACCTTACCAGCACCAAGATACTCAACCACATCTTCAACTGAAGAACATGCTTCTCTGATGGAAACCCCGTCTTCATGCCATGCTACTATATTCTTCCTCTCTGAGAATCCCATGCATCTAACTACACCAAAGGATGCATAAATTCTCCTTTTCTCTCATTCTGATATCTAGATCTGCAATCCCAAACATGCATGTGCAACCAAAATATATAAGCACTGCAATACTAAGATAAAACCATACCTCAATAACTGGATCTGCAATCTGACCAACATGCTTGTGCCTCTAAGAACAGGGACACCTCAGCAAACAAGATACATTCCATGCATCTTCTTAATTCTTCAGATCTGTGATTTTTTGTTTAAAACTAGGTTTCCCAGTAACTGACCATGGTCACCCTGTAACTGACCATGGTTACCCTGTAACCGACCACGGTCACCCTACCAACGCCGGTTGCCACTTAACTGATGCCGTGCACTGTAATTTCTAGCAACCTTACTCTTCCAGCTCCCACTTGAGATTGAATCTCTTCTTGTGATCTTCTCATCAAGAAAAAAAACCCTGCTCTCATACACCTGTCAGTCAAACCACTAACAAAACTGAAGCAAAACCTTGCTCTGAAATAACCAAGCTAACCAAGCTCTGATACCAGTTGTTGGGAATTCGGGACTGTGGAATAGTGCTATGATTTAATAACAAACAAAATCATGCACACAGGATCTAAACAATTCCCCAAAATCTACAGCAGTGGAAGTATAAACTAGAATAATCCAAATCAAAACAAAGTACACACACATAACACAACATGTACCGTGGTTCACCCAATGTGGGCTACGTCCACCAAAGATAGAGATCTCATATATATAATACAACAAGAGTACAAACCAACTCTTCAATACAAGAGTACAATGCATCTCTCCAAGAGTATCTCCTCTCCTCCAGATCTCTAAATGGATCTCCATGAGTGCACTACAACTGTGCCTCCAAACACCACTAGCAGATCTCACATAACCAGGAACTACTGCATCTTTGAACTACTACCAAGTTCTCTGTGGATTTGTAAACAAGAGCTCTCACATGGGTCTACCATATGTGCAACCATAACTATGCACCAAGAAGTAAGTTTGTCTCTCCATCACTGCATGCATAACTGTGCAAACATGAAGACAACCTCCTATACAATATCTAGATCTACATGGATCAACAACACAATATGATCTCATGGATCTACAATACAAGACTAGATCTACATAGATCTATAATACAAGATCTCACCAACATGTGGATCTACAAGAAGAAAATCTATGTGCTTTGCATATTATGCAAGCCATTACAATGAGACTATAACTACACAAAGGAAATACAGTAGAAGATGTTACCCTCTTCTCACCATTCAGATGTACCTGTTATTTCTTTTTGTCCATCTCCTTCCAATGGAGACTCTGTCTTCATGTAACCTGTTCTTTCTTTCTCTTCTTCTTCTTCATCCTCTCAATCTAGGAGAATCAAGGATCTAATTAAATCCTTCTCTTAATTCTCTTACTTACCCTCATATAATGCATACATGCATGTATATCTATTTTGGGTAACTTAACTTTGCTTTAACAATCAATAAATCATCTTTACAATAATTTATTTATTCTAATTTTCATCAAAAAATAAAAACTGCGTCACACAGGTATTAAACCATCAACATTGACCATATAAGAGAGGGATTCACATTAATGTTGATTGGGATTCCAATGTTTCCTTATCCTAGGTTTCTTCTATGTTTTGGAGTGTTAGTAGACCTGGACTAATTAATGATGTTTTTGGATATAAAACATTGAATATTGATATTATTTCTAGAAGTTAGAGAATACCCTTCCATGTTTCCTGATTTCTGAAATACAAAAACGTAATTCCAACATGTGAGAACTCCCCTAAAGTAAGAAGGATGTGTCAGAACTTATGTTGTTTTTACCATTTAAATTTCAACGCACATAATTCAAGAATTTATCATATTCTTACTATAATATTTGCAGTTGTAGATGAGAAAAACCCTAAAACGAGATAAAACCATAAATTCATGGCCATATTTGCACTGTTGGTCACTAGACCTATATGAATCACAAATAAAACCTATTTTTTCCTATATGAATAGTGGGTTTTATTAATGCTTCCTTGCTATAAAATATGTCTTTGTATTTGATGTAGGTGGCTTGGGGAAGAAGGAAAAGTGACGGTGAAGGGATGTTTGGATAGAGGTGTTGTGCTTTCAAGTAAGCCATGTAGGAGTGGAATTGTGATTCGAAGCGACGTCTTTACAAATGACAAGAAGAGTTGTCACTAGTTGGGGCTTGGCATATGGCTAGCGAATCATCCTAAAATCTATTAATTACATGGGTTTGTACAAATTATGTTGTTTTGTGGGTAGTTTTATTGCTTTTTGTATTTCATTTCAGATCTGGTAGATATCATAAGAGACCATCACTTTTGTGCTTGTTGGCCGTGTTGAGGGAATCCATTTTCATAGCTAACTGTGTATTTTTGTAATTCTTTTCTTGCTCCAAACATGCCTTGTTTTGTATATAGTTATTTTCAAGCTTCAAATTAATGATTTATGATGTTTGACAAATTGAATGATGGAAATATGGTTGGAAAAAGGGGGGCAAAGAAAGCCCGTAATGCGTTTGGTTTATTCGTGCAACATCATTAGAAATTATTTACTTATGTAATCAGTTAACTCTTAATAATGATTCTTAACCCATTTGAAAAACAAACTATATTCATGTGTAAATTAGAAAGCTTAAGAAATGAAACTAGAACACCTAAGAAGTTTCAAATCTTAACTAACCTAAAAAGAATCATCAAGATAAAAGCTTAGGGAGAGCTATTTCTTTAACATGAATATAACTTTTATTAACATAAAATAACATATCTAAATTACTCTCTACTCTTTGAATGTTACTAAAACATGAACCTATGAAGATCCTAGCAATCAAATGTGGTTTTTTGGTATGATCATCAAGCTTTGAGAATGAAGTCTTATCAACAATGGCTTCAAGACCATATGGATCTCTTCATATTACTCAAGCTTGGATAATAGATGCACTATCAGGATATTAGCTCAACAAATGGGGGAAATGCTCAAGATCCTAATTGCCTATAGTTTATGCCAGAGGAGGAGAAGAGTTCTTAGAAATGATAAGGAGGAGGGTTCTATTTATAGGTTTCCAATTCCAAGAGTGGAATGATTTTGGTGTATGTGGGACAAAAGGTAAGTCCAAAAGGCACTTTTAGTAAGTCAAAGAAATATTTGACTAGGCTTAGAGGGTAGGATTAATTAGGGGTCCCAAGTAGGCTTAGGAAGCTTTCTGGGAGCATTTAGAGGAGTTTATGATAGATTTTGGATGCGTTGGAAGCGGGAGTTTTTCATATTTATTAGTTAATTGCAAGATAAGAGGTTTAATCAATGTATAATGGTAAATTAAGAGGATTTGTAGGGAAAATGAACCTAATTGAGGAAGTGTCGTCAATTTACAGGGAATAGAATAGTTAGTGCAATGTTAATAATAAGATTGCTTTGATAAAATTATAGGTGTCTACATTTTCCCCTCTTTGGAGTGGCATAAGCTATGCCACTTCAAAGATAGTAGAGAAACACAAACAAGTAAAAAAATTTGATGGAGTTGAAGAAAAATTATTAGAGTGATAGATGCCCCCTCGAGTATCGATGGGGTGATGAAAGAGGTCGATTGACTATCGAAAAGATGAAGGAGAAATATAGAAGACTAAGAAGGGGTAAGAAATTCCCCCAAAAAAAGGCAGAAGGAAGTGAAGGGAAGAAGAGAAGCCATATTATTCTTGTTGACACTAAGTACTAAGTACCCTTGAAATCTAACTCTCCTACCTTCTTTGGCGTTGCTCATCTTCCATGTCATATTGAATAATTGATTTAACAGGGGAGCTTCCCACTTGAATGGCAAGATAGTAAGAGCTCCTCGTCAAAAGCGACCTAGGGGTCGCTATGTGCATCACATCTACCATCACATTTAACTACAAGTATGAAGTTTTCTTTTTATATAATTAACTAATTTAGAAAAATAATATAGATTATGTAGGTAGTATTGTATTTTAATATTTCTACTGTTCTTTTCTACATTTATTGTATTCAGAAACTACTGAAACTGGTGATGATGATCAAACTCATTCTGACGATCAAGATTAAAATGTTATGTATGTGTCTCCGAACGTGCAAGGTAAATTGTAATATTTAATTTAGCATGTTTTATTTCGTTACTACTTTTTTAGAATTTACAAGGCCTAACCGTATAATGATAATTTTCTAACAATTTGTTGTTTGCATCTTGCATGTAATATATCTTCTGAGCACATTCCACTTGTAAGGAGGCCACCAATACCACCAACACCAATCCAAACAAAAAGAAAATCTTCAGGAAAGAATATAAGGTTTCCTGCAGAATCAACTGGAACAGTTCATCCTACAATAACAAAATTTCCTAGACTCTCACTAGGAGGTGTTTTAAGTGTAACGACCTCACAACTTTTCAACAACATCACCCTTGACGAGGAGTATTTGGGATTTGATACTGGTGATGCTGACAAGGGAAACTATTTTGACACTCATGATATGATTCAATCTACTCTGCCTCAACCACAACAACAAAAAAATGTGCATGATGTACATGACAATGACTCTCCTCCTCCTCCATCAAACGCTCCACAAACAGATGATGAAAAGACACATTTTATATTAGAAAATATGATATCAGATAGTATGGGGGAAACAATTCAAGAGGTTGTAATGTCTGATGTGGATTTGGTGCGGTCTTGGGAGAGGAGAGAAAATTTTGATAAAAGAAATAAATACAAGATACCATAATCACGCTCAAAGGCATTCATTGTTCACTTCCGTAGAGAGCCAACCGACAAGGCATGACATTTTGCTAAACAAAGCTCAGTCAGGGACAATTTCATATACTAATGATTACAATGATGAAATTATAGACATAATGTTAAACATGTTGGAGAATCTGAATGCTAAAGCACGTGCTTACTACAACAAATGGGCTAAAGACAAGAAAAATGTTTTAATAGCAAATGCATGAAAAAGAAAAAGCTGTGGTGAGTGGGCTTTATGTTTTACATGCAAAATCTTAATATTATAAGCACTGCAATATATTTTTTAACTTATCTAATAGACTAAAAAATTTATATTTCTGTTTTGTAGGAAAAATATGAAAATTTAAAGAAAGAAGCAGTTGTATTTTAAGCACATTTAAAGAATGCCCGCAAAAGTATGAATTCATTTGTACAGTTGAAGGAAAAACTCATAGTAATAAATAAACAAAATAATACATTGAGAAGGATAATCAAGGAGCATAAGATGGATCCAGAAGTCTTACTGAAGGAAAAGATAGACGCAGATGCAACACTTTTGTCAGTAGGAGACGTAGCGAGGGAGGAACTGAATATTCTTGAAAATATCAATACTGCAACACGAGATTTGTAGGCATCAGGAGTTATAACAGATAGCTCTTTACAGACACAACAGATTCCTCCACCTCTACGCAAGAAAAATATCAAGCTTCTCCTGCTACATAAAAAATTCAATATGTTAGTGAAGTTCACCATGTGACAGGTGTGTTGTCACAATTCTGACACTGGCGTAGGAATTAAAAGATAGTGGCCAACCAATTTTTTTTTTTTTATTCCGTGTGGCAGACGTAAGGAAAACTATGATTCAGAATCATAGGAAAAAAAGAGGATGACCTCGTAATGTGTCCTTATATGATAGAACTTGTCAGGAAGCTTTGAAATGTATTGACAACCCCCTTTTTGGAATTGTATTGGCCGACAATGCTTTATGAATTTGTACTTTTCTTCATAAAGTAATCTGCCACATGAGAGAATGATTTCAAGAGTACTTTGGAAATTGGAATTGTAACTATATATTGTTATTTGATTTCTACATAATACAAATGATGTTTATGTTTCTTTGTTTACGTAAATGTTGCTTAAATTTACTTGATTTTGTTTGTTTAAAATATTTACGTTTCTGATTTCTTGCAGATGTAAAATAAATCAATTAACAGATATAAAAGACAAATATTTCCTTATTTTAGTTTAAAAACCAAATATAAAAAACAAATGGGAGAATTGAAAATGATAGTGACATTGTTCCAATGGCAATGGATCAAATAAAGACAAATATAATATTGCATTTATTGAAAGTTGTAATCTCTGTATGAAATACATCAATAGTTATAATTTATTACATTAAATTATTGTAATGAAATCTATGTGAATTGAAACAGTCCTGGATCAACACTTTCATTCGTGTCTTGGAAATCAACTGTAGCATGATCTGTGGATGTGTCTCCATCCCCTGGGTCAGGCAGAATATTACTAACTCCTCTTCTTTCTACTAGTGAATTCCATAATGTGAGTGCTCTATCATAAGGAAAAGACTCCACTGAGTAATGTGATACATACAACCTCAGACAACTTTCTAGATTCCTATCCAATCTATTTCAAACTTTTGACTTTAAAAAGGATAGTGCACTGAAAACCCTCTCATCTTCCATAGAACCCAGAATCATAGTTTGACAGAGTTCATACAACTTAATATACTCACTCAAATCTTCACTTAGAATACTACTGGAACAAATATCCTTCCAAATCCTTTTGATGGCACCATAATCCTGTGGGTTTTGTAGAAGCTGAACTTGTCGTATCATAGTATTAGCAAAATCCATTGACTGGGAACTAAGTATTTTTATTTGTAAAATACCTTCTACAGAAACTTTGTTTATCTCTTCAGTCTTAGAGAAATGGTCAGTTAGATCACTCATGTTTTTGACAAATAAAGGACTGATAGATGTATAAGGTTTTCCCCAGAAAAATTCCAAAACTGTGGATTTACAACTCCCATTGCTTCAAGTATTTTATCATTTTTGAATCTTTCCCAGATCTCTTTACCTAACGATTTAGAGAAATTTCTCAACTTATTATTGGTTTCCATTAATACTGCATCATATAAATTCCGTGTCACTCTTACTTCTTCTATTTCTGAGACAACCATATCAACTCTTTTTTGGAACGTATGAAGTGGAATCTCTTTTCCATGTGTTGTTATACACAGATGATCATGTATATTGTATTTTAAGAAGCACCTGGGATTTTTCAAATCTGTCAATGCATTCCAGTTTTCAAAAGCAGCACCCTGAAAACTCCCATCAGAAATATATAAACTTTTGAGACTCCAACACACACGTCTTCTGAGTCTTATGAAGTCTGTTATGTAGAAAGAATGATCTTGTGCATGCTTCGTTAAGATATTAAGCTCCCTCAACATGGGAAAAATACCGCAGAGTGTGAGTAAAGTTTCTATGTCTGTTAGATGACACAATAGATCTTTAGCTTTATCTACATCCCTGCGGTATTTATACATAAATCCTGTCAATGAAGGATATTCATCAAATATTCTACAGGCAGGTTCATACATAGATATCCATCTGGTATCTACATCTTTGAGAATATTTTTCCCTCTGTCAGTCCAATTGCAAATTTCTGAAATTCCAAAAATCTCTTTGGACTGCTAGAATAATAAGCATGCAAATCACGTATCAATTCCTCCACTCTAGCTACATTTTCAAATGTGCTCACAATTTTGTAAGCCAGATTCATTCTGTGAGCCATACAATGGACAACAACCATATACGGAGCAACAATTGTCTGAAGTCTAATGTAGAGACCATTTCTGGCTCCCTGCATTACAGTTGCACCATCGGTTCTGACACAAACTAATTTTTTTGCAATGGAAAAGTCATCCATTCCGGCGATATCCTTCAGATTTGAGACCACCAATTTATAAATATTTTCAGAATTGTAATTCTCAGTCATTTTATGAATTGCTAAGAGGTGTGGAGTTCTTATTTCATTAGAAAATGTGTAAACATGAATACAAATCCATGAAGTATTATCCACTGCAGTAACCTCATCTATTGAAAGGGAAATATACTTTGCCTTTTGAACACACAGTTTCAGATCCTCCTTTTCTACCAGAGATAGACATTTTACAATTTCCCAGCCACTGGTATCTGACCAATGAGATTGAGGAACGTTCTGTAGACCAATAACCTGATACAAAATTTTATTTTCTCTGAAATCTGACATCGGTCTTCCCCTTTTCAATATATGGAATACGGTAGCAAACTGAATACTTTTTGCATGCATTTCTACCTCCATAGCTTTGCTCAATCTTGCTACTATGGTCCCACCTTTTTCATTCACATATTTCATATGTTTTTGTTCCTTTTCATATTCTTCTACGTATTTGACATGTAGACACTCTTTTGCATCTTTCCATTTATGTGTTCTGACTATGTTGCCATCCTTTTGCTTTTGGGAAATGTATATTTTCCCACAATGCTTTTCAATTGTGTCCAGTTTGAGTTGCATCGTGTGATCCTTCCCCTATTTCCAACCACATATTTTACATTGACATTGTGTTGGAACATCATTACCATTTTCAGTGTACACAGGTTCAATAAATGGATATTTTGCAGCCCATTCGAACTGGAATTTCCTTCCAATTGTCCAGTTTGTCCTCTTTCTTCTGACATTTTTTATTTTTTTTTCTTGGGGTTCAACTTCTGCATCTGGGCTCTCAGCAAGAATATCTTGATTCTCATGTCTCCTTTTTCTGGAAATAGACCTTGGAGTAGAAGCTTCCTCTACTGGTGTATCATGAGAATTCGATGAATTTTCTTGTACTTCTATGTCATCAAGGGACATAATGTTTTCCTCAACATATAATGGATCATCGATATCTTTAAATTGATTATTTTGTGAAGGAATTTTTGAAATGTCTGCATATAATTCTATAAAATTGTTACATATATAGTATTAATTTTATCTATAGTTAAATTTTTACACAAAGTACAAAGAGTTCCAAGAACAGTATGAAAAACATAATTATTAAATATTGTAAGATTAAATAACCTGTAAATAACACATGCCACATACCGATATTTTCAGCTGATGCAGAAACCCCCTTCATTTTTTGTGATTTTCCAAAATAACCAAGCAAAGTATTTGCACCCTTTTTTGAACTGGCTGAATTTGTAACCTTCTTACCCTGATTTCTAGTATCCATGACTGCTTAGGGATGGCTCTTATGTTCGAAGGCTCTGAGATTGGATGGTTTAGGGTTAGACGGTAGTGGTTGGATGGTAAAGGGTTGGATAGAAAAGGCTTGGACGACTCTGTGGTTGGACGGAAAAGGTTTGGATGACTGAGGGGTTGGAATTCTCACGGTTGAGGGGTTGGACGACTGAGAGGTGTTGGATGGTTGAGGGGTTGGATGGCTGGATGGGTTAGATGATGAGGGGTTGGATGGCTGAAGGTTGACTAAGGGTTGGATGGCTGAGGGGTTGGATGACTAAGGGGTTGGATGGTTGAGGGGTTGGATGCTCAGGGTTGGATGAGTGATGGCTAGGGGTTGGACGGAGGGGTTAAGGGTTGGATGGCTAAGGGGTTGGATGAGTTAGGGGTTGTATGGTTCAGGGTTGGATGGCTCAGGGTTGGATGAGTTAGGGGTTGGATGCCTTAGGGTTGGATGACTTTGAGTTGGATGACTGAGAGGTTCCTTATGTTTACTTTGGTGAATATGCGCACGAAATGATTTGAAATGGTGGTGAATTACATTCATAAGATCTTATATATGTGTAAAATATAGGAAAAATGAATAGTATAAGGGACATGTCAATCGACTGAATTTTTTGGTGAATAAGTCAGCTGTGAATCACAGAATATTCACCAATTCGAATTTCCATAATGGTTTACTTCCACTTCTACAAGAAAGACTAAAATATGATACATGTAATTCTCCACATTCACACATCCCACCGTTGTACCACATGATATCTAGTTTGGTTAATACACTCTTGTTGTTTTCATTCCATAAGCTTCCACCACCTTGGTCTTTGGTAGGTGATTATTATCACCCCCCGATGATGCACTTGTGTTCTTACGGGTCTTACATGATTATTGAGGGTTATGTTGTAAGAAAATTTCATCACGCGCTTCGCCAATCCATCTAGAACACAAGTGATTAATGGGTTATTTTCAGAGATTCTAGCTATCAATTGGTTTTGGCCTTGGCTATAGAATGTGGCGTCTCCTCTTACAATGAAGTTGAAGGTATGGATCTCATTTTTGGTATAATGGAGGCAAAAAAATGGAATTAGCAGTGTTTATGGATTGAAGGTGGTTCTAAAACCATTATTGTTTTGGCCCAAGGTAATGTTTCAAAATACTGGACCTTGATGCTAGTATGTATGAAGATTAAATCTATTCTCTCTTCCTTTTCCAAGATTATATTCTCCCATATTAAAAGATCCAGGAATATGGTGGATGATTTCTTAGTGGACAAGGGGGTCAATTAGCAGGACAATATGGATTTAAAGTTCCAAGTATGGGAGATGATATTTCCCAATGATGTTATGTCCATTTTGTAAAAGGATGCAAGGTTGGCAATTGATAATGTGGGGGAGTAATTGTGATTTCCCCAAGAATTTGTATATATTATTGGAATGATGATGATTTAGTAGGGGATAACTTCTCAAGGATTCAAAGGACTCACATATGTTCCTTCATATGTGTGAGGAGATTGGTGAAGATATTATTTAAGATAGGCATAGTGGGGGTTATTTCATCACTTTTGCATGATATTTTCAAGATTTTATTGGCGATAGGGGTTCTTGGATTTGCCGAGGGGACCTCTAGTTGTTAGTATCAGGAATGCGGGTGGTTCAGAAGTTAGTCTTAGCCACAAAAGGAAGCGATCTTTAACCGGAAAAGTGGCGGGTGAGTCCTTCTCTACCTGGATGGATGGAAAAATCAGGAATGCCACCATGGGTGGTTGACTATAAAATGTGTGCTCTATGGAAGAAAGCTTTGAAAATGATGAGAAGGTGGAAATTTGTGAAAGTATGAAGAATTTGATGATTAACCCGAATAAATCAATTGGAAGGAGGAATGTGTTTGATATGGCACAGGGTTTGAGCGTGGCCAATATTCTATCTAATTCTTTTGGGAAGTTCATTCTACACAAAGAGCATGACAATTTGGAGGAGCTTCTGATTAGCATGTAGTTTCATATCCATGTGTTCTAGCTAGAGTTCATGCTAGGCTTTTCCCTAGGGGCTGGAAGCTTTGGCAGAGAACCAGGGGGTGATGCTTCCAGTGAATGCCAAGGTAGGAATGCCTGAGTGCTGTGGATATTTTTCTTCTTCTTTTGCATAAATTTGGGACGATTTAGATGTCAAAATTATTGTTGAGATGTTTTTGGGAGGGAGGATGGAGTAGGTGGTTTGGTTTTTTCCATATCTCTATTAATGTCTGCAAGTTTCTTGTGCCTGATGGTCTAAGGTTGGGAGTTGGTTTTTGTGTATGTCTTATTAAGCCTTTGAAAATATATATTGTATAGTACATAGGATTTTGTTTTTGGGATTTTATACAACTTATTATTCTTTATCGGGAATTTTGTATGTAATACACATGATAATGTGCCTACACTCACTATGAGAGTCCATAGATGATTGATAATATCATGGACTTGAACTGAATGTATTTTTTTAATAGGCTAGGGCCTTCTCCCTAGGTATCAATAAAAAAACATCTAATATTTTAGAAATAATCCAAATATGCATAGAGAATTAAGGATTACACCATGATTAACTAAAATGTGGATACGGGGATAGTTAATATAATCTAAATTGTCATGTAAATGTAGTAAGGAAGTATCTAAATGACCCAAAGAAACTATGCAAAAGGAAATACTAACCCTAATATGCAAGAGAGAGTTAGAATGAACTCAATTGATTAGAGGAAACTCACTCGAATGTGTCGTAGAGGTGACCATAGGAACATAAAACAAGAACAATTGCGTAGAAATCCCAAAAAATATGGATTTGGAATATCTAACTGGACTAGAGTTTCTCAAGAGGAACTCGAGCACTTACGGGCACTCTGGTTTGAAAATGGTCACCCTGGTCTGTGCAAAAGATCTGGAATTGAGATTCTCAAGTCTAGTAGGTAGTCTAAAACCCTCGTTGTGTGTCACATCAGATTTTTTTTCCTATCCTAGATGTCGCCAATAATCCAAGATGATAGTGAATCTTCCGAATGGGAGACTGGGTCAGAAACAGATTTAATTACGGCAGATCTTGGAGATCTTACCACTGCGGGAAGTGAACTGACATAGTAAAACTATAAAGCTCATGCAACAAAAATCCTTCTAATTGTGTATTTGAACCGTTGCAAAGGAAGATGAGACAGTAAAAGTGAGGCGAGGGTTTCATCCACCATTCTGATCATGTTCACATGTGAAATGAAGAGGAGGTTCTCGATGTGGATGATAAAAACATTGGCAATTGGAGCACTGTTTGTAGAAACTCTTTCCGCTACATTCGTGGTCAGGGAATGCGTGCCGAATCAACTTAAAATAGAGTTGTTATTGTTCTCGGCGTGAGTTTTGCTGACCATCATTGGATGAGGCAATGCAGGTAAAATGTGACTGTCTTTAGTAGGTTCTATTCCTGCTTGCGCCAATGTTGTTTGTGACACTTTTGAAAGTTTGAACTAGCTTGGTGCACATCTGGGATCTGAGTCATCTTTGTTCAACCAGCTATAGTCCCTTTCAAAAAACTATTTGCCACGTAATAAAAAAAATAATACCAAGTGAAAAAGAACTGCAAGAGACTAATAAGTATGACACCTGAATACGTATTAATCAGGTGTGGGGAAATGACATAGGTTCAAACTAGCACTCAATGCCACAACAGTGGGTTTACTAACTTGAGAGAACTAAAGTGACTACATTTCAATATCAATTAATCCATAGTTCAAAAAAGGTGCATAGTGTGTCTCAAAAGAACTATGAATTTATCATATATTTAGTCAATTATTACTCTACTACCAAAATTGCTATTAAACTACCTAGGTTGTAGATGAACGGACTTGTCCTTGTGATGGATCTAATAAATGTAAATGATCTCCAAATGGATGCAACTCTAGATGGATGATAGTAGTGACTAGTACTTGGTCCCTCATTATGGTCTCATAACTTTATATTTACAAGGTTCTCTTGATCTAATTTCTTAATTAACACTGAAATGATTGACCACCAAAAAGACAAGAAGCTAAAATGGCTAGAAAGAGCCCAAAAGATGGCAGGAAAGTTCTAAAATGACCAGGGTGTCCATTGTGCTCCTATTACATTGTTTTAAACTGGGCAGTCCATGGTCGCATTATTGTATAGTCTAGGCATCCATGGGTGCCCCAGTACTAGTCTGGGCACCCTATTCTAGGCTAAAATAATGCGGGGTGACAGAAGCTGACTGGGCATGTAGGTGTAAGAGTTCTGTAATTACAAAGTAAAATAAAACAAGATGGCCAAAATACGGGGGTTAATTATTACTTTATTCACTCAAGAACCTTCTAAACAGTAGTATGAGACTAGGACTAAATAATGTCTAAAGTGCATAATTTTGTGTCTACACACCAAGTATTCTATATAGAGAAATTTTTGAAGCATTTAGTGAGCATTTATAAGCATTCTAAAGGAAACTATAAATTCATTATTTAGCATTCATTGAAGTACACATATTTATGTTTTCCTAGTTTATGCTAGTTTACATGCTCTTAGAGTTATATTAATAATTGAGGTGTGATTAATATTAAAGGAATCTATAAGAACAACACTAGAGGTAAGAAATGGTGTTCCATCATGACAAAAATGGCTAGAATCACATGTGGTATTGAGATAATAATCATGGGAATTCATATGTATCCACAAGTGGAATGTAAGTATTTGTAACATGTTCCATTTTAATATGAGAAAGAGACTTGTTGTAAAAAAGAATCATGTTATATTATGCATTGGATGAAGAAAAGTAGAATTTGAATGAATATTATATTTATTTATCATTATAAATATCAGTAAAATCATAATTCCAAGAAGTATGTCTATCAATAAGCATGTATCATTTGTATTTTTAGGATCAAGCACACTTGTGTGGTTATAAGTAATAGAAAAGGAAATATTTCCTATTAATGTATAAGAAACACTTAAGCACGAGTTATAGATAAGAGATTTGAAAAATTAAGATTTGACATTAGTAGGGACCATGACCTTTACAATTCCCCACATATATTAAACCTATATATAGGGTTAGTTAAAAGGAAATCAAAGAATGTACCTTTAACATTAACATTTTTCAATTGGACAAGAAATCCACATGTAGAGTAATCCATCAAAGAATAAAGGAAAAGCAAACAAAGAGATAGGAAAAGGATTAGTCAATGAAGAGGAATGAGAGGCTTGAATAAGGTTTGAGCATAGAGTGGGTTCACCATATGATTCAACCTTATAAGATAAATAAGGTGATGGAAAGGTGTAATGAGTATTTTGAACTTGTTAATTTTTATATTGATGGTCATCAATAGGTAGTATATTCAAATTAATTAATTAACATTAATGCCCAAATTAAAAAACATACTATGTACAGAGATCTTCTTGATAGAATATGAAAATGCTTTCTGAAACACAAGAAAGCAATTGCACTTAGCTGATTATAAACTCAGGAAGTTGATATTACACTATTGTAAGACTGAACATGCTAGAATTTCTCTGTAATTCATTCATCTCTAGAGATAGGTGTGTAAACAAAGTAAGCATGAAACTGTCAACAAAATTATGGACAAAGTAAATGGTTCAATACCTACCCATTGGTTATGTGTGGTGATGTGTTAGCACTCTACAACTTTCTATACCCCTTTAACACTTTTTGATGACATTTTCTCTTAAACCATAGGTGTTACAAAATTATGAAACCCTTTGTGTGATGGAAAATATCTTCAAGACCGTAACCATGGGTAAGAGACCTTGCAAAAAATTAATGGTTTTGTTGAAGTGTAATTTATACACCACCTATATTTGCGATAACCTGAAGAGACTTCACACCACACATGTATTTATCCACCTAAAATATAATATATACATATAGACACAGACATACATATAACTAGATTTGGTAATTTGACCACTTGATGAAAAGTAATAATGCCATAGCTTTCATAGTTTGACTTCACTTGTTCTGTACCTTAGAAAGTGTGATTGTATAACCGTGTTTAGTGTAGTTAACATTGTAAAGTTATGAGAATGATGCTTAGAAGGAATACACTAATTTGGACTAATGCAAGTAGTTATATTAACGAAGTTAAGCGATTTTAATAGAGAATCCTGTCATGCAAGAGCTATAAGGAAATGTTACCTAGGCTTGGAATATGCGTACAAGTCATGAACTAGGGATATAATCAATGTTGTCATTGCAAAATAATAATTTTTCAAATGAGATGTTTACAAGTCCCACATGGGATCCTCTCTATCCCCTCCTCATCATGATATCTTTAATTTCATGTGGGAGATGTCCAAAACTCCATTGAAAATTTACTTGGGCTATCACATTGTAAAAATAATAGGTCTTAACATTACACGAAGAAGCTAATTACATTAGAGGTGAGGAATGATGGAGCATTACCTTCATAGTAGTCTGAATTGTTATCTCCCTCAGATACCTATGTATGAACATTTTTATTTATCCATCACTACTCAAAGATCACATTTAGCATGTATGTTTAGATCAATAAATAAATAACAGCTTGAGTCACTCTAATAATCCTCTATTATATAGAAATCTCCCAATCTTCTAGCAATATATTCATGTCTCTTCCTCTTATTTTCACTCCTCCACATCACCTCCCGATTTCTATGCCTAATTTGTTCCCTTATTTACGTCTTTTGTTTCACTGATGGGGTGTGATTGCTATTATAGAAATAAAAATTATTTTTCAAAAAATAAGTGAAATTAGAGTACAAAATTAAACATGAAAATCATTAACAACAAGTCTGAAGACTTCTCCACAAGTAAAGGATTTTGATGAATTTATTTAATTATTATAATAAAATATGAAAATTATCGAACATATAATGAAAAACCAAATTCAACATGCAAGAGTGTATGTGTTGTATGAAGTATGAACATTGTGTTCTACGATGTGAGCACAAATTTAAGTGAAACATCATGAGAATGTTCACCTCGGTGTGACAATCTAACTTTTAAATTGAATGTTTATTGGAAATAACATAATATTTTTCACTTGGATAAATCAATCGAAAAAATTTAATATCCTACCCATGTGATAGAGGTTGAAACCCATTTCTTAACCCAAGAGAATGATGTAGCTAAATAGATGTCATTTTCCACTAGTCATGGAAAATTAGAATAATATCTATGATAATTTTGAAAGAATGTTTAATATATTTATAATATTTTACAATTACATTATCTAAATAGTGTACATTACTATAAATATTAATATGTCTATTACCGACTAGCTAAAAATAATAATTAATAAGTTGAGGAAGTTTCCCATCACAACTGTCAAAATGTAACTGAATTAACTTCTATATTTGTCTCATTATACATCACCTATGTTGGCGATAAATTGAAGAGACTTCACACCACACATATTTATCTACCTAAAATGTTATACATGCATATACATACATACATACATACATACATACATACATACATACATACAACTAGATACAGTAATTTGGCCACTTGACGAAAATAAATAATGTCATATCTTTCATAGTTTGACTTCAATTGTTCTCTACCTTGGAAGATTGTATAAATGTGTTTAGTATAGTTTAGACTGTAAAGTTATGAGAATGATTTTTCAAAGGAATACACTAATTTGAACTAATGCAAGTAGTTCTATTAATGACTAAGAAATTTCAATATATAATCCTATCATGCAAGAGCTATAAAGAAATGCTACCTAGGCTTGGAATGTGCATAAAACTCATGAAATAGGAATATAACCAATGTTGTCATTGCAAAATGATAAATTTCCAAATGAGGTGACTACATGTCCCACATGGGATCCTCTTTATCCCCTCCTCATCCTGATACCTTTAATTTCATGCAGGAGATGTCCAAAACTCCGTTGAAAAATTTCTTATGCGATCACATTATAAAAATCTTAGGTCTTAACATTGCATGAAGAAGCTAATTACATTGGAGGTGCGGAATGATGGAGTGTTACCTTCATAGTAGTCTAATTTTTTATCTCCCTCAAACACCTATGTATGCACTTTTTTCTTGATCCATCAGTACTCAAAGATGACATTTGGAGTGAATGTTTAGATCAAAAAATAAATAACACCTCTAATCACTCTATAAATCCTCTAGCACATAGATTGCTGCCACATCTTCCTTCCAATATATTAATTTCTTCCTCTTCTTTTCAATTCTCCACATTAGCTCCAAATTTTTATTTCTACTTTGCTCCCCTATCGACATCTCCATTGCACCGCCAGTGTATGATTGTTATTAAATAAATAAAAAAGTATTTCTAAAAAGAGGGAAATTAGAGTATAAAACTAAACATGAAAAACATTAACAACTTTGAAGACTTCTCCATAAGTAATCAATTTTGATGAATTTATATAGTTAGTAGAATCAAATCTGAAAATTAAATTGAATGTTTATTGGCAATCACATAATGTATTTTTCACTTAGATAAATCAATTGAGAAAATTATCCTACCAATTAGATAGAGGTTGAAGCCCATTTCTTAACCCAAGAAAATGATATAAGTAAATATATATCATTTTCCACTAATCGCGAGACATTAACATGATATCTATGATCATTTTGAAAGAATGTTTCATATATTTGTAGTCTTTTACAATTAAATTTTCTAAATAATGTACATTCTAATAAATAGTAATATTTCTATTACTACCTAGCTGAATATAATACTAGCAATCGCACGTGAGCGTGTGCGATGGGAACGCCGAAACGGATATTGGTAAAGAGCAAACTAAGAATTGTTACAAACCAAGAGAAGAAAAGAACATAAAATAATGCGTAAAAAAACGAGACCATTTGCGAGAACGTAAGGAGTAATGGAGAGCGGGTAAAGAAGATAATATTATTTAGTATAACAAACCAAATATGTACAACGGTGCTTGATGTAGAAGAAGAAGCGGAGAGGAAGGCCCGAACAAGGTAAATAGGAAATGGCGAGATTGCTATGTGTGTAGGATTTTACGGGGGCGAGGAGTTATAGACGATGAAGGTTACAGGGAATGAATAAGGAGGAGTGGGAGGATGGAAGGGAATGGAGACGAAGCTCTTCTTCTTTTTGGAATTGCAGGAGGGAGGCAGAAGAAATTCTTGAGTAACGGTCAAAGGAGAAAGCTGGGGAGATACGAATCTTTTCCAAGGGGGGCACTCGTGAAAGAGCAGTAAAAGTAAGGCCTGGTCTCTCGGTGGATCCAATGTCTATGGTGGCGCGATCAAGGGTGAGTCCTTGGGCTTTGTGAATTGATAACGCCCAGGCCATTTTTAAAGGCAGCTGTGTACGAGAACCTCTTGAAATGGGGGGAATGGGGATGTGGGAGGGATTTGACGGATTCCACGGTGGACCGGAATAGCGATCGAAGTCGACAATAACAAAAGAAGGCAAAGAAGGTGGAGCCGAGGAAGGGGAATAGACAATGTCAACGATAGTGCCAGATGCGCCATTAACAAGCCCGGTAGCAATCCATAAATTAGCAGTGAGCATGATTTTTTGGTCTTTGCAAAGGAGCACTATTTGTTCTAGTTGGTCGTCATCAGGATCATTGTAGTCACTTCTTCTTGTATTCAGAGCAATGGACAAGGCAACTGGAGAATTGAGTTCCTTCAGCATTTGTAAATTGTGGTTTTTAACAAGAATATTTGTTGAGAAGAGGTGGGGGGCATTGTGGAAGTATAAAAGTTCTTGTTGTGAGAGGCATGAGTCGGTGCGGGACATCAAAGTCTCCCAATCTGGAAGGGTGGCCACACCGTTTCGGATGTTGAGAAGCAAATTGCGAAAGGAAACTTGAGTCGGAGCAGAGCCTTGTTGTCGAAATATAGATGTTAACGAGATTGAATTAGGAAATTTGCGCCAAAGGTATACACCGTAGGAATTACTGGCATATAGTGGAATGTCCATAACGGGTGGAAGTTGACCAAGGTCTCTAACAAGAATCATTGATCTATTTCCGAAGGGGGAAGTACGGAAGTGCGGGAAGGCCTCACGCAGGCGGAAGTCAATTTTTGCAAGAAGTTTAGGACCAATGAAGCTCATTTCATCAATCAAAATGTATGTGACATGTTTTAAAGAGTCTTGAAAGGAGGCCAAAGCTTGGCCTTCAAGGGGTTTTAAATCTCGAATGGGAATTCGGAGGCTGGAATGAACGGTCGATGCGGAAATGTTAAAAGCGGCCACACCAGTAGGGGCAAGCAAAAGAAGGGGTGAAATGGCAGGGGCAGCGAGGGAGGAGAAGGCAGACCGGAGAGAGTGGATAAGGAATGACTTGCCTGTTCCTGCAGTTCCTTGAATAATGAGAAGAAGGGGTGGTAGGCTGTGTGTTGAGGAAAAGTGGTGGAGTATTGTAGTGAAGGCTAGTTGCTGGCTATCGGAAAAAGTCGACAAAGAAGGCAAACTAGATGGATTTGTATGGTCAGGGAAATAATTTGCCCTACCATTCTCGACAAAAGAGGGGGCGATGTCAACCAAGTGAACCGGAACGTTGTTTGAGGACCAATCATAGCGGGAGTCATATTCTCGGAGGCCAAGCATTTGCAGATGGTCAAGACCTTCAGAATGTCCCGGACGGAGGCCTGCCAAAAGTTGCCATTCATAGATTCTCTCGCTTGTTTGCATTGGGTCTGTGTCAGATTCAGATGATCCATCTGGAGATGTATCAGGTTCCGTGTCTGTTCTTCTAACATGCCACGGTTTGTATGAGCTTTTGAACAGGTGCCAATTGGAAGAAACAACATCTGGCGAGGAACCAACATCTGAAGGAATGTTCCGGAAAGGCTTGTACAGCAGGAGCTCAGACCAACAGAAAAGGTGGAAAGCCTCTGTATTAGTTGGTGGAATGATGGAAAACCTTGGGTACATGCGGACAATTGCTGGTGTAGTGCGCTGTTTCCATTTCTCTTTTTTTCGGTATTTGCTGTAATTCCATTCTCGAGCAATTTGGATAAGGGAAAGGGACTCCATTGATGGTGGGCGGACAAGGTACGCATCAAGAAGCTGTGATGTATCTTGTTCCTGAGTAGCCGATGCAGTAAGGCGCCTAAGTATTTTTTTGCCCACATTTAAATAGACGGTCTGCCGGCTGGACACAACAAGAGGAAGTTTGAGAAACAAGTGACAAGCTTCTTGTGCACTTATGTCATGTTCAACAACACTTTCTGTGAGCATCTTCTGTATTGCAAAAGATGAAGGGAAATCAGGGTTAGCATGCGAACAAAGCCTAGACAACATTTGGTGGTATGTCTCAGAGCGTTGCTCTGCTTTAGAGGCATACTTTAAATGTATTTAAGAATAGTGTGCCGAGATAGTACAGGATGACAGTCAATGTTGGCTCTCCATATAGCTAGCATGGCTTTATTGTGAATGTTTAATCTGTCATCATTCCTGAAAGGAAGGTATTTAACGCTTTTGTTGGCATCCATGGTCAAGGAAGAAAAAGCCTGTGTTTCCCAAGGAGCACTGTAACGACATATAGTTCTGGAACCTTTTTTCGGAGACATGTCTGTGTAGAACATTTGGTGTGGCGCTGAACCCGGTTTATAAGTTCCTCGAGGTCGTGCAGAGGGTTGGAAGCCAGAACCTCTGAAGAGGAAAGCAAGCAGGGATCATCCTCGAGAGATCTTTGAAAGAATGTAGGTCTACATGCAGGAGCTCTAGGGTTCCATGCAGAAACATATTGATCAAAGTACAGTCTTGTTGTTTCAATAGAAGCATTGTCATTCCAATCTATTGTGTCAACATTGGGGGCGCCTTCAAGCCAAAGGAAACCGTGAACATGTGCAGACCCTCTATGTTTCCATTCGTACCTAGAGGAAAAAGGCGGTTAGAAATAAAGAGAAGCAATAGAGTGGCAAACGAAGCATTTAATTTTGTTTACCTGTACCAGTAGTCCTTGGCTCCAAGGTGTTTCTGCAGGACCTCCTCGCGGAATATTGTGAACCTTTGGTGCAAGTAAGCAGAAACACGATGGGGGTGGTCGATAATGTTGTGTGTTCTAAATCTTTGTGCGAACCGATGATCAGGAGGCGGAACACCCGGCATACAGTTATGCAAATCAGGCCATTTAGTATCTGCAGCACTAAGAGTGAAGAAGAATGTAGGTGCACCCAATTGTTCAACCATGTCTGATATCTCTCCTCTGTATTTGGACCAAAAGGAGCGTGTTCCACGTAGGTTATTTCCAAACCGCATCAAGGTATCTGGAAGCGAATATGCAGGGTATTCAAGCAATTTTTTTCGGAGGTCAGCTATAGTTGGCGGTATGTCATTTTCTAGGTTTTGCTGCATGAAAACGGCTGCTGTAGATTGGCTCCTATGCCGCATGATGAGGTTAAGCAAAAAATAGCGAAACCGGGGGTGGGAACCGAAGCGGTTATCATGGAAACAGATTAAATGGAGGGCATATTCATGAAAAAGTACCTCTTTCATGCGAGGTTGTCTAAACATAGCCTTACCTTTAGGAAACAAAGTTGGGAATGCCATGGAAAATAGACCCTCAGTGGTGTATTCATTTATGGGAGAAAGACTTATGTCTGGCCAAGGCATGGTGGAAGGCATGTTTTGATCATGGGAGAGAAGGAACTGTGAGATATGCTCGTCTTCGGTGCCGGAGTTGTGGGCAGAAGGGACGAAAGAAGAAGAGTGGGCGTCAATTAAATTGCAGAGAGAAGGATCATCGCTGGAATCAGGTGCGACAGTGTCTGAAGAGGTGGGGATGTCCATCGGTATGGAGTTGAGGGAGGAGGAAATATTTGTTTGTTGTACGGGAAGAGCGTTGAGGGCTTCATTGTCAACAAGAACATCCTTGTAGTACGGGTCATGCAAAATTTTGTATTGAAGTGCCTGCCATACACGAGATCTACTAACATAGAAATCGTATTTTGTTTGTTGGGAGCCTGCCTTTTGCACAAGAAGCAGATCCAAATCACCGAGACGTCGAGGGAGGTACTTTGCTATGGTAGAGATATCTTGGGGGAAGCTTATAGTGTGCCCAGAGTATTTGTATTGTCCACCACGTGCATGGGTTACTTGGAGAATTGGGTTAACTCTAGCAATCAACATTTCTTCAACTTGTGTCAAAGATTGTAGTACGGATGGCTGGACACCAGGGTCCATGTTGTTCCAAGAAGAAAATCGGTGTCCTTGTTTCTCAAGCCTGCACCTGGAGCAAAGGATAGATCCTGAACAACACCTAGTTTGAATGCCAGGGTAATTCTCCAAACAGATAGTGCATGTGCTTGCAGTGGAAAGGGAATCTATCCTTTTGCGGAAACGCCTTTGTGCATCTGCGAAGGAGGACGAAGAAGAGGCGGATGGCTCGGAAGGGAACATTCTAGCAGAACAAAACCCGTCAAGATTTTGGCATGTATTGGAAGCTGGGGAAGGTAGCACAAATGAATGCGAAGAGGTCGACAGAGCATCAACAGGAAGGGAGAAAGCAGAGGACATTGGAGAGTATGTGGTTGATGGGGGGGAAGAGGAATGTGTCGATCGAGAAGGGAAGTGTTGTGTATCCCAGGGTACACGGGCCTCATAGAAGGGAAGGGTGGAAGTGTTTTGTGAAAGGAAAGGGCAAAGTGGAGCGGATGGCGGGGAGAGAAAAACATTTGCGGCGTTGGATGAGGAGGCACCGCGAGAGCCAGAATGGGGCGATGGAAGGGCAGGTGCTGGGGGCCGGAACGGGGCGGGACGGGGGAAGAAAGATGTGCAATGTGTGTTTTTTCTAGCATGGTAACGCCGGCGCTGATCCGCATTTATTTGCTCTTTGTTTTTGGCGTAGATTTCTCTTCTTCGAGCTAATTTTTGCTCTACAGACATGGGGAATCCTGCAACACTTTGTAGAAGGAGCAAAAGTATGAGACAAGTAAAGGAAAAAGTGTGCATCTAGCCATACATGGAGTAAAACAAAAGAATACGAAAGTTGTTTTGCGCATGTATATTACAAGTAAAGGAACATAGCACTAGCAAAGCTCATTCAACGAAAGTTATGAATACAGGAAAGTGTTCGAAGGAAAGAACATGTCCATACAATATAAAAGACCATCACTAGTATTTATTTTTTAAAGGAAATGGCTTAGGAATTCCAATTATTGATATTCAAGAACATAGAGAGTGTGACAAAAATTACAAAACAAAACGTATATATATCGATATCCATTGAACCCGAGTTTACATAAGCAAAAGTAGAGCAAAAAGGAACAACTAGACATTCGTCTGTGCAAGAAAGAGTTATTGGAAAGGGTGCTAGCATATCAAGAGACCAAGAGAGCTTTACAAGGGGGGAACACAAATGCAGTAAAGCCTGTATATTGTTACGTAAACGTAATTCAGGGAAGGGAAGCCGCAACTTCAAGTTTGTGCGACTTTATAATGACACATTTAAACTGCTTCTTCTCACGGTATGTTTCAAGTTTGATGGAAAGCGTAAATTGATATTCGTGGCCTATAACTTGGTCTGCAATTTCAGTTGTTGCACCATCATCTATGCTCAAAAACTGCAAGTCTTCAGCTTTGACGCCCATTATATTTTCAGCAGTCTCATCAAATGCAGTTACGGATTGAAGTTCTCCTGTGCCATCTTTTAAAGTGACACGGAGTGCATACCTGTAGTCGCATTTTTGGATAGGAATATTACATTTCCCACAAAACCAGGACCCGTTTTCCAGTTCTTGCACTTTCTTGCGACACTGTGTACCATTTTTCACTAAAGGGCATGCCAAGTAATAAAAATTGTCCAATGAAATGTCTGTGATTTTTGCTGTAATTGTAGCCCATTCATTTTTATCTGTGTTACCCATTTGCAGGACCTGAGCTATTGTTTCCAGAGAGGACAAGGCAGATGGAGGCCCTAGAACCCTGTTTGTGATAGATGGTGCGGGGACATTGAAAGCATCGGATGCAATCCATTCCTGTAGAGAGAGGCTTTCAGGAATCATTGGATTGACAAACCATTTTGTAGTGGATATAGTATCAAGAGATGTTCCGTTGAAGCTGGAAACACGAGCTGTTTTAAGAGCAAGAATTGGTTTCTGCGGAATTGAAAGGAATTCTTCTAGCTCTTCTCCAAGTACAGTTGAATGTTGACCCCACAAAGTGATGGAAACACTAAATCCGGACATGTCTTCAACCTGCACAGTTCGCTTGAATGTTTCTGTCTGATCACGTCTGCGAATGGTGGATCGTGGAGAAATAACAAGAACAACACCAAGAATGTCAACAAAAGATCCGGCAGGTCTTCCAGGTATGTCTTTGATGGGGACAAAGTGGAAGTGGTGTAAAGGTATGATTTCATCGTTGACATGCAGAGGCCGGACAATAGATGCTGCCGAAAGGAAAATTTCGAGTGTGCTGTTCAGGTTGTTGAACTTTTCTTTTGCTTTTCCAATTCTTCCGTTAGAGATGGTGTACGTTTTTTCATTCTCTATCGTGCCATAGAACTTTTCCGCAATCTCATTGAAACAAGTGACACGGATTTCACCACCTCTGCTATCCACGAAGTCGAAACCAAAGAAACAACCATTGCCGTTATCATTACTATATGTCCGCATGGAGTTTTTTGCGACCGCTCTGCCCTCTATGGACCAAACACGCATGGTTGTGTTTAAGTCGTCTATGAAAATGGCCTTCGATGCTGATTTCGAGGAAGCATAAATATTTTGAGGCGGTGTTTGCGGAAACAAAGTTTTGGGCACACCCTCGGGGTGGTCAACACAGGCTTGTTTGCCCCGAACAACATGGCTAGGGATCCGGGAAGGAGAACCAATTTGTGGATATGTTTCTTTCGCTATATCCATATCGGTAATTAAAACGGTCCTGCACGCATGCAATGCAAGGAATGAAAATGTTAGGAAACATTGTGCGAGATAGAAAAGACGAAAGGGAAGTCAAAATATTGGCTACTTACATTTCATGGTCGACCATCCTGCAAACGGTTTTTTGCAGCTGAATTATTGTGCCTTCTTTCAACGTTTTGTCTGCAACTAGTTTTGAAAACTTGGAGGGCAACAATGCCTTCTGGATGTGAATACCGTCAGAAAGGTCAACTCGATGCTGGGTGCCACTATTCAACAGAGACCGCACAGGACAAATGTTGAGGAGCTGGAACGTGGAACTCGTCTCCGAGCAACCGGACATTAGGCGCGTAATACCTCCTTCTGTTAAAGTTGTGTCCATGGTTGCAATGCAAAAAGTAGAGGAGAATGGATGCGCTGCATGACAAATGCAACGATCAACCAAGAACGTGAAAGAAAATACCAAAACAAACAACCAAACCGAATGCTACGCCCCCACCTAGAAAATCGAACCCGATATTTCGTTTTACTAGAAGCAAATGCGGAAGGGAAGGTTGAAGCGGAACAAAAGAATGATGCCAGGGTAAAGGATAGTAGCTTAGAGTTCGCATAAAAAAGATAAAATCTAATGCAATGCCACCAATCACAAAAGCCCTTTTTTCGTTATTAAATTCCATTGTGGAAGGGAGGCCAAAAACGAATGTAAAGAACAATAACAGGCAAACAGGAAGTTGTGGTGAGCATGTATAATAAGTTTTTTAAAAAAGGAGGAATAAACAAATTAATGAACGATGAAGCAAACATGTTATCATTGAAAAAATCTAAAAACTGCGAACGGACACGCAGGCACTGGCCAAAGGGAAAAGAGTTTGAAATAACAGATAGCTGTGGAATTTTTTTTTTGAACGGGGACAAATTTAATAGAGATATGCATTATATAAGTGTATTCTACAACTATCATTTAAGCACGGAAGAAGAGTTTGCATAAGAAAATGTGTTCGGAAAATGATCAAGCGAAAAAAACTTATCATTTATGAATGTGCCTAAATATAAATATCTTTATTGAATTCCACTACATAATAATTAAGAGATACTTATTATATAAAAAACGTAGATCATTATATTAAAAAACCTACCATAAGTCATTTTGAACTTTTGTTGAGATATTATTTTGTATTCATATTTAAAGCATGTAGCATAAGGGCCGTGGTTCAGTGATGGGCAGCTGGCTTACAGCTGGCAAATTTCTGATTTGAACCAGGTTGTTTGCTGATTTGGTAATGAATCCATTGAGTTTAGGAAAAAGATTTGATTTTTTGATGGCTATTCCATATGAGAGTTTGTTCCGACTCTTACTGCACTCTTTCTGCATTTACTAATCACATTCACCAAGTATAATCACTCCACGCATAAAATTTCTATACCCTTTGACTTTAGTTTTATAATCCAGATTTAATACAAACATACAGTTTTTTTGGTAAACTGACCGTGCTAGTGTAGAAACTGCGCTATAAAAACATTGTGCTAGTGTACTTGTAAATGATCGTGTTAGATTTTGCAGTAGTATGTTACCCTCAGGGCCTTTTCCGCGTTATCATATGTGATTTCAAAATGCAATCATATTTTCCTGGCTCTATGAAGGAAGAGCCAACCAGGTTGCATTAGCTCTCTCTTGTCTCTTATTATATCTTCAAGAAGCTTGGTATTCATCCAGGTTGTTATTGGACCTTTACTTGACCTACTTCCAATAAGTCAATAAAAGCAGTGTGTAACGCGAAATAGGAAGAATGCTAAGTTGTTATTTGAAATCTGTATGTTTTTTTTTATTGATACGGTATTAGATGAGAGAAGACAGCTATGTTATTGACTTTTCATTCCGATTTCTAGAATGAATTCTTTAAGCATGATTGACAGCAAATTTGAGTATATAGGCCTTGTGTCCTTTTACTTATAAGTAGGGTGATTGGTGTTTCTTTGGCAATATGCTGAGAGTATTGCCCTTAAAATCTCCTTGGTCCCTTATTGTTTCCGGTCAACTTATAATTTTTTTTTTCGGTCATTATTGAAGAAAAACTACAAAGGAGGTGGGACAGTTCTGATTGCAGCCATGGCGAAACGAGAGCTATCCAACACTCTAAAAAATCTCAAGGCAAGTTAGCTTTTAAATTTTATTTTGATATCAAAGATTTATTTATTAAAATTTGCTTCCGTGGAAATTGAAATTTGTGGGCTGTACTTAAAATAAGGTCCTTGAATATGTATTGACAAGCCATTCAAATTTCTTGAACTCCTTTGAAACATCAAAGAACCTTACCGTCTATTCTCCTCCATGCATTTGTTGAACACTTACTCTGAAATCAAAAGCCTTTTTCCTCTATCCTCGTCCTTGGCTTTGTTTAATTCTAGTCACTCAACTATCACGAACCTTCTCCCTCACCCCATCACCCTTCTATCCTCATATTTGGCATTGTTTAATTCTAGCATCTTAACTCTCACAACCCTTAACCCATCATCCTTTTCTTCTAATCTTATCCTCTTTTGCTTAATTCTGGTCTCTCAACTTTCACAACCCATTTTTGTCCCCCCTCATCACCGTCATTAACTTGCATAGTATTAAGGATGATAGCAAAATGGCATATAATACCCTACATAGAGTGTAAATCAAGTAGATCAAGTAATCAATTGCCATATAAAATATATACCAAATTTGAGGCATGCAGGCACAGTTACAAAACTTCATAAAGTCACAGGTGCACAAAAATTCAACAAAATAAACACTATGGCATAGCATGTAAAGAAACCCACGAGGAAAAGAGGTATCTATTGACATACATAATAATAAACATTACATCATTCGCATGGCATAAAATATCATAAGGAAATGACGCATGTATACATATACATTGCAGGGTTTAACAAGCAAAAAGTTACAAGGTTATATCAAGATTGTAATTTTACATTGTAGTAAGTTTTCTAGCTTTTGATATAACAAGATAAGAATTGGTTAAATAAGTCATAGCATATGATTGGCGGAAGTCATGGCAAGATATGAATACCAGACCACCTAACTGCTTACAAGTGATAGAAGACACTTGACATGTGTTTGGTAAAAAAATTGATAACTGCATTATTTCCAATTGATATTCACTTCTATTAATGACTTCTCTCCTGCTAAGATTTACAAAATAATGAATTTGTGAAGCACTCCACTAGGTACAAGACACTAATCGTGCCTTACAGCTACCTATCAGAACCACCTGCCGTGGAAACCTTAGCACTATACCAATGCAATATCAGAAAGATTTCCATCTTTTTCTGTGACTGATCTAACAACATTCAGATGCCCTAAAAATCCAGTTGATGCTATAAAACTGCATATAATGCCTTTACACAACCTCTAAGCTCCATAAAACATTTGATAAAAAAGAAAACCTAGTTTAATAACCAGACATCCAAACATTTCCCGTTTTTCCCACTAAATGATGCACCACCGTCAAGGTTTTCCATAACAGATACTAAAAGCAATTCCTATGTTCAGGAGCTCCAATGTAAAACAAAAGCACACATTAAATCACTCCATAAGTTGAGTACAAAATTTTGAACCAAAAAGTTTTACCTGTATTTGTTCTAGATGATGCACCGGAATAAAGGTTTTCAAGAACAGATATACTTACTATGGAATTGCTATGTTCAGGACCCCAACAAAGAAGAAAAGTACATACATTAATCACTTCAAAAGCCAAGCAGAAAATGATCCAATGCAATACTAAGTTGAACGCCACCCCAAACATCAGCAGCAACATCAAAAATTTAAGTATTGAAGCCAGTATTGCACAAGCACTTTTAGACGTTGCTCTTCTAAACACGATTGAATTAACAACAAATTCTTAAACACCATCAAATTAACCAAAAAAGTAGGTTCAACTTCTAACATTCAGCAGCTACAACAGCATCAGCTTCAGGTCAAATCTGGCACAACTAAAACCAGTGTTTCCACAACCTCAACTATCACATCCCAGGACATGGTCCAAGGCAAGTTAGAAATACTCACTATTAGAACATTAATACTTATAACTATGATCAATAATAATTAAGATTTTGTAGATAAAAAGAAGTGGAGAGTTCCTAACATCCATCCTAAATATGAATTTTCTTTTCGCCGCCACTAATATTAGATAATAACAGTGGAAATACCATCTCTAAAAACTCTATTAACCAAACACGAAGCTACTAGTTCCTTTACATTACTTTCAGCAGGTACAACAGCATCAGCTTCAGGTCAGAGCCCCTGCCCTCCATCTTGGCCAGCACAACTAAAAACCATTGTTTCCACGACCTCAACTATCACATCCCAGGGCATGGTCTAGGGTAAGTTAGAAATACTCGCTATTAGAATATGAATACTTATAAATATGATCAACAGTAATTAAGATTCTGTATGAATAAAATAAGTGGATGGTTCCTTAATGTCCTAAGATGTCCATCCTACATATGAAATTTCTTTATGCCACCACTAATATTAAACAATAGCAGTGAAACAAACCATCTCTAAAAACTCTTGCAAAGTCTGACCTTGAGAAATTAATCAACACTAACAATCCAACCAACACAAATACTAGGTAATTTACAATACTTCCTATGCACTATAAGCTTTAGATTTTAAAGAACAAATACACAAGAAAATCACTTGAAGAGCAAAGCACTTTAATGGTTGAAATGATAATGGTACCAAATACTCAATCGAGTTGAATACTTTTCAAGTTTCAGTTCAACATTTTCATTTCATCTATCAAATAGCTGCAAGGTAAACAAAACCCATTCACAACGAATATGCTTGAGTTCGACCCATGGAAACTCTGCTAGAAACTTAGTCCTTTGAGATTATCCAATCATTGAAAACAAAGATAGAACCTGTCACATAAAGATTATCTGATGGAAAGATAGCACAATAAACCGACTTTAAATTCAATTGTATGACAAGAATATTATGGCCATTTATATATGTTTTGTCAAATATTTACAGATCCAAAATATGGCTCATTGTTTCACGTTTACTTGCAGAAAACATGCATTACAAAAAAGCCGCTTTAGCTATATACAGTCTACAACTTCGTTTTCGTCTACAAGGTGTTTGGGGAGGAGGCTAGATCCAAAAATTTTTTTTTCTTTGCATTTTTCTTGCTAGCACCAAGGTGTTTGGGGAGGAGGCAATTTTCTTTGCAGCTTTGCTTTTTTTTTTTTTTCCACTGTCTTGTTTCGCAACAGCAACACCCATTTTTCTTAATTTATAGGAAGGTTCACACGCCATTGCAGCCTCCTTAGTATCGTAGACCAGGCCAAACCCTCGGGAATGAGGCCCAGCAGTTCGAAATTTGGACAAGTACAAAGGGCTTTGTGGCAAAAGGCAAAGTCGCTCTCTAACCAAATCAGCTATAACCGGTTTAGGCGGTTTTGGTTTCCTGCAGTGTAAAACGTTCACAACAAACTGAGTCCTCTTAAACTGTTCTTCTCTTTGCAAGTGCGGTGTCGTAACAGTTACTCCAACCGGGGGAGAGATAATTGTATTTCTAGTCTTCATTCTTTTAAACTGAACAGGAAAACATCCAAACATTAGGGAAAGCAGTAGCCGAAGCAAAATGTACAATGAGTCGAAAGAGAAGGTTTCTTTCCAGGCAGGCAGCTTTAAAAACCTTCCTGTTGAACATTTTAACGCTCCGCAAGGGTTGCTTGCGGAATGCTTCAAAGTGGCTTCCCAGGGAGATAACTCCCTCCGCACACTAGGAATCATGCTAACAAGAAAGGCACGTGCTCCTATATGCCATTATTATACAGGGAAAATATTGTTTGCATCTTTCCAAAGCATAAGGAAGGAGGCACACAAAACGATTTCCGAAAGGTAAAGCCACCCAACCATAAAAACAAAAACACACATTGAAAGTTCCATGCAATATTATCACAAGTGAGCCAGAAGTACACAACATCAAAATTGCAGTCAGAGATATGGAGCGCAAAAAAAAAACAGCAATATATACGCACACAAGACAAAAAAAACCAAAGCTATTCATTCCAACAAACATGTTTACAATTTATTTTTAAAGTCCATGGCATGCTTAAATGAACAGCAAACAAAGGGACAAAGCATTAGTAAAACAGAAGATGATTGCACCTTGCTTTCCTCCCAACAACCTTTTTTTCCCGCCGCTGATGAAAACCTTCAGAGTAAGTTGTTTTGCATGCAAACAAGGGTAAAAGACAGCCTGTATTTCAGCACCAATTTTCCTGTTTCAACCAGCAATAGAAAGGCAAAACGTAAGAAACAAAACAATATCCAAGGAATATAAATATAATAGGATTAGGCATGCCCAAACATCAAAGTCATGGATTAGGATAGCAGCAGCCCTTAACCTACTGGAGACAAAACAACAACGGTTGACCTTGTTTTTCATTTGGCGTAACAAAGGCAAAGGAAATAGATATATAGTTGAAAAAATTGATAGAATATTAATTTCAGAAGAATGGATCACAGCGGCAAAACAATTTCAACCCATTGTGAATGACACTACAATTTCAGTCCTCAGCATCAACACAATTCAGTCAATAACAATAAAAACAGTCCTCAGCATCAACACAATCGAATCTGAGGTGTAGTAGCTGGTTGGAGAGGAAAACCCTAAAGCTTCATTGCTGCAGAGAGCAGGACACTGCTTACTCTTCCTACAATGGTATCTACTCCTAGTTTCATCTGAGATATTACAACTGCAGAGAAGCAGCCTATGACACTAGCTTACTCTTCCTTAATACCAATTTAAATGACAATGACTATTTTCCCCTTTTTTATATATAGCAATGTATCTTATACTTTTGATTTCATTTGCATCATATACGTTGCTGAGATATTATATACACCTTGCTTATGATTCATTTAGTCATTAGAATTTATGTCAAAGTGTTTCTTTATGAATAGTATGCCCTACCCTAACCAACAACAGAAACGTTGAAACACAAAAAAAAACATGTTTGTTTACCTAGAAAAGCAAATGCTTTTCTAGGTTGTTTCGAATACAAAAAACTTCCCGATGTTTCCAAGTCTTTCCAGAATCCCTAGGATTCCCCGATGTAAAAAATTTATCGATCCAGAGAGCTTCCCAAATCTATATTATTATTCAATAGTTATACTCAGCTTGGAGGATTAGAGCATGTGGCTACAAACCACAGTGAATCTCCATATCCTATATTACCAAAAAAAGGCTAGAAAATGGAGAAGGCAAGCAAAAGAAGATACAATACTGAAAAGAACAATGAGTATTACAGGTTTCAGTAAAAGCCACCTCACTCGTGAGCACAATAGCAGATGTTGATCCAAAACATGAATATCCATATACAAAATTCATGATAAATGTGTATGCATGCAAAACTACATATACTTTAACATATCATTTTCACATCACACTCAAAGTATGATGAAATGACATGTGCACTGTAAATACAATTATGCAATTTTTTGGCTTTAGTGAAACAAAGGATGACATTTTTAAAATAACTCAAGAAGAATAAAATAACTAAATGAAAATATAAGGCCCAAAACTGCAATTTAACTGGCTCTCTAGTAAGTCAGAAAAGCCTCCAATGAAAATTTGTTGTGTATCCATAAACTTATTCTCAATATTCAAACCCCCAAGACTCCATGTTCTTCCTTACAACTCAATTTTTGTTTTGCACGTGCATTTTGGCCTTCCTTCTTATTGTGAAGTTGACATTTTTTTACAATGGGTTCATATTTCATTGCATAATCTGAAACTCGGCTAAGGAGCAACCATTTCCTAGGAGAAATGACTCTTACTTATGAGACTAAGACTTGCACAGGTAAAGAAATGATTTGGTAAAAAGCACAAATGTTTTCAAAAAAAGCCTGTGTAGCCCACCAGGATCCGGCCTAGCAGTAAATGTGAGGGTCTTACGGCTATGATGACCCAGATTCCATAACCGATGGGTATCACTACTATCCGCCAGTATTCTGGCGCAACGAATCAGCTAAACAAAGCAAAGTCTGGCATAAAAACATTAGCTAGAAAAATAAAAGTCTGGCATAAAACATCAGCTAGAAAAAGAGAAGAAAAACCATCTGAGATGGAGATGATTTCGATCCGGCCAAAAACATTTTTTCCATTGCTGTTTGTTGGTCGTTTCTCCAATATTTTCAAGAACTTTTCATGTTCATGGCAAGACAGCTTCCACTGACCAGCATGCAATGTTCATTTAAGAGATGTTATCCTAAAGACACTAAAATTTTCCCTTAAAGCAAGTATCCTATGCCACCATTTTCAACATTATCTCCAATAATTTTTATCTAAGTAAAAACGTAGCATAAGATAGCTTATCTCTATATTACAACAAAGACAAATGACACGAATTTCCTTCCTTGTTACGGTAAATCTCACGTAATATTTTTGGGACATTTTAAAACTTTACAGAAATATTACAGCCCTGTATCATTGACCAAAAGGTGATAAGTAATTTGCATGTATCTAACTTCTCATATCAATGTACTAAATGATAAGTTGGATGGCACTGCCCAGTTCTCCCAATAAGCTAAAAACACAACCTCCATACAATGAAGTGAATGAATAGGATAGAACAGCTTCACAACAAGGCCTGCATCAAATATATTATCAATATGCACAACACTAACATGGTTATATATGTTTACCCTCACAAGAGAGTTATATAAGGTGCTATTAACCTGCACAAATATAACATAGTTGTCATTTCCTGGAAGTCAAATTCAAGACAGGCATTGATTTTGTACATGCTACCTTACAGACATGACATTTCTCCACCTTAATTTTTTAACTCATGGCATCAATCTGAGGGACTCTTTAGGATTTTAACCTATTCTATATAATTGTTCAATAATTTTTTACAAATCAGTCTTTAATTTGACAAGAAATTCCCATCTGCTGCCATGAAGTTACATACATAGCACCATGAATGTTGAAAATTGCATCAGAACATTAAGAGATAGCCTTGAAAAATCTAATTTTAATAACCATATTTAACATAAAATACATAACCTTAGTACAATTCAATTGTAGCCAGATAAAAGAAAGAGAGTTTGAGAAATTTGCAGATCGTACCCAGAAGGTGACCAATCAAACTAGCCACATTCAGTCCAAAAACTTCCAATATGTTTGTGAGGAAGAGTGGACTTCAAATTTGGAAAATTAAGGAATCAGCTTTATACATAGTGCATTCAGAATAAAAATGCAACAGGTTATGTTCTAAAATGCTATTTTTCAAAATATCTAAATAAACAACAATTGAAATCCATAGAGCTTTAATGTAGGTCTGAGTATGCCTCACATAGTCTTTGGAAAACCAATGGAAAGAGCTAGAATGTGAAGTGATGGCAAGAATAGTAAAACTTTAAATATAGCAAATAAGAAAGATGCATGACAGAGCCCAATCTGTCCATATTCCTACAGACGATGATGCCTAGTCCAGGATAAATAGGTTGTGGATTTTGCAAAGTAGGTTGCAAGAGGATTACCAATGAACTAGATAAGCTGTGAAAGCAACTTTGCAGGCTATCAATATCTGTCAGGACAGTATGCCTCAAGTGAAATACAGATTAAGCTTTTAGATGCATTTGAAAGAGAAGTTACAGGCCTTAACCCTGATTAGGAATAATTGAGAAATATACAGTAAGGTCCCTCAAGTGAAATATTGAGCAAAGACTTTAGATGCATTTGGCTCACTCAGTAACAGAACAATAATGTAAAACATTTAATTATAAAATGACTGTAACAGTAACAAAAAGTTTAAATTTTTAATATTTACGAAGTGAAAAGTTAATTCACTTGTTTTCACGATAGCAATTGTCCACGGGCAAATTTATAACTCTGACAACTAGAAAATTTATAACCGAAAGCAGAGCTTTCCCCATATTGTGCACAATAAAATTTAGAAAACACATTCTAGGGTTTCATTATAAATAAGACAAAAATTTGAAATTTAAAACACATTAATGTAAAATTCCATTTAATTATAAAATGACTGTAACAGAACATCTGAGTTTAATTTTTTAATATTTATGAGCCTGTAGTGAAGGAGTTTATTCACTTGTTTTGGTAGCAATTGTCCACCTTAAATTTATAACATTCTTCCAACTAACAAAAAATTTATAACTGGAAGCAGAGCTCCGTATTTTATATTGTGCACAAAATAAAATTTAAAAAACACATTCTAGTCCTAGTTAATGTAGTCCAAATAAGACAAAAAATGTTTCGACTCAATTTTAATTTGACACTTAAAGGAATTTAAAAATTCTTGTGTATCTCTTGCAGCAGGCAGGGGGTGGAATACACTCCATGGGTATTTAGTAAACAACTTTATGGTTCAATTATAATGCCCGAAATGGATGTCAATCATCTCAGTTAAATAGGAAAACATGCAATCACTGCTCTGCCCTTTCTAGATACATGCAGTATGTTTATGGGTATAAGCCATGGATCTGCTAAACAGGGATATAATTATGAAAATAATGAACCTTTTCTCAATCTGCTATTACCGTTCTTTCCTTCAATCAGTTTGCAGTAAATCACAAGTAGGATGGTTAGATTCCTTTTTCTCACCAAAATCCCTAACTAAAATGAAAATAGCTCTTTTTCAGTCATACTCAGATTTGAAAACATGTTTGACTGGAACCCATGTATACTTGGGACTCAAGTTAAATGGTCATCTTCAAATCTGCATAACACAAGGCTTTTATAACCCTCATTTGCTGTGAAATTGGCAAGAGCCTCAGAATTCTTTTTTAATTTTTTTGGCAAATGAATCCTGGACGTTTTGAAATAAACCCTCCAAATGATTTAACAGGATATACAATTGAGCATGGTATCTAGTAGCATGAGCAAGGGCAGAGAAGAAGCAAAATTTTATTCAAGAAAAGTATAATTCCTTCATACAATTTTAACACCTATTGAATAAAAGGACACTGAAAATGTCGCACTTCTTTTTGAATTTGCACTTTTGCTCAAACATGAATTGTGAGCACCACATTGCCCTTAAGAAGATTTCAAAAGCAAGCTTTGGTTTTAAAATAAGGTTAATTTAGCAAAAGTAAAATCAACCAGTTGGGCATTTTTGAATATTTTACAGCCTGAAAAAACCCTAGAGCAAAAACACATACAAACTGCCATGAAAAAACAAAGTCTGCAATTCACCACCGCTTACCTTGGCAGAAGAAGCCCTAAAAGGTCCTCTTCATTTGCACTCCTTCTGAAGTCAATCTCGTCAACTTTCTCTTCAAGTGTTCCAACAAGAGATAGATATGTGCAAAGGATACGCTAATACAGTAGAAGAACCAGAGTCCAAGATCTGGGAAAATGTTTGTGGGTGCTAGGACAGAAACACTCCAGTTCCTGTTTCTTTCTCCTTCTCTTCTTTCTCTTCCCGAACGCCTCCTTTCTAGATTTAAGCAGAATTTCTTCACTAAATCAGTTCATGAAGTAGCATACAGTGGCGACCGACTAAATGACATTTATCAACTCTGGACAGCCATGCTTTAGCGTACACTACCAAAATCCGTGCAGCAGATACTCCTTTGCGTATCAGGGTTTACAATCTCTGGGCAGGCATGGAGGCGTACAAAAAATACACCGAACCCTTACTGGCGCGTAGACGAAATTTAACGAGCAACAGTGCCTTCGCCTAAAACAATTTATGGTCTCTGTCCAGGCATGGAGGTGTACAACGCATGGAGGGCCAGATCGCATCCGTGATCGACGTCATCCTGACCGACCTCATCTCAGCCATCTCCTCTCTGACATGCGTCAGACAGCCCTCAGCTTGAACCTAGCTGAAGGAACGCCTTTCGGCGTAAATAAATAAATTGAGGAAGTTTCCCATCACAATGATCAAAATGTAACTGAATTAAATTCCATATTTGTTCTATTTTCTGCATCAGATTTGTCCCATTTTCCACGTAGGATTTGTCCCATTGTCAAAATGTAACTGAATGGGATTATTACGTGGGAAACACACAAGATATCTATTTATTTGATCTATCTTAGAACTTTCAATTCCCTGGTTTCAAGATCAACAACATAGATTTTTGATCCCCCTTTCTTCCGAATCCAATGTGAGTTTGGTTCTTCAACCATTTTCCTGGTTCAATCAATTCCCTAGTTTCAATTCAAGAGTAGCAGTAGTAGAGATTATGATATAATAATTTACAGATATGGGTAGGAAGAAGATTGGCATTTGTTATGCTCCGGAGAAAGTGAAATGACATGGTCATTTCACAAAGAGGGTGTGTGGATTGTTCAACAAATCCCACGAGCTCTCTGCCATCTACGGTGTGTCACTCTATTTGACAAATGAAGACATACGTGAAAATGTATTGATGTATGAAAACAACAGTTCAAACAAGCACTCGTTTGATATTACATCAAACAAGTTATTCAAAGTTTATGATCATCTGTCGAAGTTCTTGAAACTTAGTAATCATAGTGTAGGAAATCCTAAAAAATATGAGAAGAAGAAATAAGCAGATCAAAGGAGGAGCTCAATAATCATCATCACCATCAAGAATCATGCCTGCATATGGAAATTCAACTTCTACACAAGTTAAACGGTTGTTATGTAGCAATGCCCAGATTACACATGAAAAAACATCGTTTCCACTTTCTTTTGCATTAAATTCACATAAGCCCAATACCTAATAATTGGAAGATGAGCTTATTCCATATCTGTGAAATGGATATTATCCATTAATTCCATAATTTGATGGATTATATATTAATGATTCAATTGCAGGTGCAAGTGAAGGAACTGATTCAATTCTTCCAAGTTGTTTCCTGAATTACCCACATGATCAATATTATTACATTCAACAAGGGAATGATGGTAATTTATATCACAGGATTAAGCTATTTTAGGCATGGACATTGCACATATGGAAGATGATTATGAGTTCCTTTCAGCTGTTGGAATCTCCCGAAATGATGGTTGTTAAGATAATATTTTTAAGGCCGTAAGAGTACATATAATCATTTTATATTCCAACAGGAGATGCAAGCGCTTCTACATCACTAGTTCTACAGGGCACCAACCTATTGATTTTTTTTTTCATTATTAGATGCACAAGTTATTGATATATTCATTTCATCTATTGTTGATCATTCTTGTAAGGGTGACTTGGAATCCTACCAGTACCCATCACTAGTTCTACAGGGCACCGACCTACTGAATTATTCTTCATCATTAGATGCACAAATTATTGATGAAATAATCTTCTCATCTACTGCTCATCATTCTTACGAGGGTGACATGGAAATGTTAGGAAATAAGGGATAAAATATGAAGAATAATCCCTTGCAGAATCGCAACAATAGAAACTAATATGCAAAAAATATTACAGATCTCAAATAAAAGTGCAAAATAATAATAACACAACACAAAGAGACAATATTTAACGTGGTTCACCCAATTTGGGCTATGTCCACCAAGAATCACTTGCTCAAATTTTATTACAAGCCACCACTCTCTCAATACAATACCCAGATCTGTTTGGAGCTATGCTCAACAAACTCTACAGAATTCACACCCAAATTCAAAACACATCTGCAATGTTACATCATTCCTACCATATGCACAAAACCACATAAGTAGACAACTGTTTAAGAAATTTTACAAAACTGTGGGTATCAAAACCATGGGCCAAAACCATCCCATACACCTATGGGTCAAAAAATCCCGCCCATATGAGAAAAAGCACATTTCCTGGTATATCATGCACGTTTTGTTTTGAGGAATTTTTTTTTTTCAAGGGATGTGCCCCTGAACCCTGGCGAGACAAATGTGGAAAGTGTACAATACTCTTAGTGTACAATCTTCAACACTTTCACACATGAAAATAGGTAACAATCTCCCAATTGGAGACTAGTTTTCCTCTAAGCAAGCTTCTCAATCCTTCACTAGTTTCTGTGAAGACCAACCAAAGCTGAACACAGCTTCAATTTTTCCCTTGTGACCACCTTGGTCATCATATCTGTAGGATTTTGACTGGTATGAATCTTCTCCAAATTTAACTTCTCTTCATCCAAAGTTTTCCTAATGAAATGGTACCTTAACTGTATATGCTTCATCCTAGAGTGGAAAGCGGAGTTCTTAGCTAGGTGTATAACACTCTGACTATCACTATGCAACTTTCCTTCCTCCTGCTTATACCCCAACTCCTCAAGAAATTTCTATAACCAAATCATTTATTTGCTTTCCTCTGTGGCAGCAACATACTCAGACTTTGTGGTTGACAAACCCACCAACTTCTATAGTCGTGAAATCCAGCTTACTGCTATCCCACCTATAGTGTAAACATAACCTATTGTGATCATCTTGATGTCTACATCTCTAGCCGTATCTGAATCTACATAACCACACAAAGTGGTGTCTAATCCACTGTAGCATAAAACTGTCCCCATGGTCCTTCTCAAATACTAAAGGATCCACTTTACTGCATGCTAGTGATCTCTACCTGGATCACTCATAAATCTACTCATCGCTCCCACTACATGGGCAATATCAGGCCTAGTACACACCATGGCATACATCAAACTTCCAAATGCTGATGAGTAAGGTACCTTGGACATCTGGTTTCTCTCCTGATCTGTCTTGGGACACCGCTCCTTTGATAACTTGAAATGGCCTGCCAAATGAGTCCCAACTGGTTTAGCATCCTGCATATTAAGCCTCTCCAAGACCTTCTTAATGTACTCTTCCTGAGATAAAGTCAGCTTTCGTTCCTTCCTATCCCGATATATCATCATACCAAGGATTTTTTTGGCTGCCCCCAAATCCTTTATAGCAAAGGATTCACTTAGCTGCTTCTTGAGAACTTTTATTTCCTACATGTTTTTACCTACAACCAATATGTCATCCACATACAGACACAGGATAATATAATTGCCATCCTCAAATTTCTTTGTATACATGCAATGGTCAGAATGACATCTAATATAACCTTGCTCCATCATGAAGCTATCAAATTTCTTATACCATTGACGTGGAACTTGTTTCAATCCATACAAGCTCTTCTTCAGTTTGCACACAATCTCCTCTTTACCTTTGACCTCATAGCACTCTGGCTGCTGTATATATAGATCCTCCTCCAAATCACCATGGAGAAATGCAGTATTTACATCAAGCTGCTCTAAGTGCAAGTCTTCTACTACAACTATTCCAAGAACATTTCTAATAGAATTCATTTTTATTGCAGGAGAAAAAATCTCATCAAAATATATACCTTTTTTCTGTGCAAACCCCTTGACCACCAACCGGTCCTTGTATTTTTTCTTGCCTCCTTCTCCCTCTTTGAATCTGAACACCCACTTGTTCTGTAATGCTCTTTTTTTCTTCGGGTAGCTTCACCAAATCCCATGTCTGGTTCTCCATGAGATCCTGATGCTCCTCATCCATGGCTTGCTCCCACTTCTTCCTGGCATCTACCTACATTGCTTCATCAAATCTCTCTAGCTCTCCACTGTTAGTGAGTAATAAATAATAAACAGAAGGAGAAAAAACATTCAGGTTCTCTTCTTAACCTAGAATACCTCCTCAATATAGGAGTTTGGGGTTCCTATTAAGGAGGTTCCTTAACTGATTTATGTGTCACTTTCCATTCCAGAAGATCCTCTACTGCTGCATATTCTTTCTTGGATTCTTCCCTATTTTCCTACAACTACTACTTATACATGACTTTCTCATTAAAGACCACATCCCTAGATCGAATTATTTTCTTATCCTTAATACTCCAAAATTTATATCCAAAGTCATCACTACCATAACTAATGTAAGTACATTTTTCTAATTTAGCCTTTAGCTTGGTCCTATCATCCTTGTCTATATGGAAAAACACCTCACATCTAAAGACTCTAAGAAATAAATAATCAACTTTATTACCATACCAAGCCTCCTCAGGTATGCCTCCATCCAAGACACTTGAGGGTCCTTTGTTTATCAAGTACATAGTTGTGCTCACCGCTTCTACCCAAAAAGAAAGAGGTCGTCCTGCATGTAACCTCATGCTCATAACATGTTCTACTATTGTTTTGTTCATCCTTTCTAACACCCCATTCTACTGCCGACTTCCTGGAACCATATTTTACCTGCAGATTCCATTCTTAGAACAGTAATCATCAAATTCATTACTGCAATACTCCCCTCCATTATCTAACCTGAGACCTCAGACATTTTAGCTTAAGACCTGTTTCATTCTCTACCAAGGCTTTCCATTTAACAAAAGTTTCAAATACATCAGATTTGTTTCTAATACAATAAACCCAAAATTTCCTTGTTGCATCATCAATAAAAGTAACATAATAACTTGAACCCCCAAGAGATGATACCTGATCCATCCCCCACACATCAAAATGTACCATCTCTAACTTACTCTCTTTCTTTGTAGGTCCAACCTTGAGAAACCTTACTCACTTTTGTTTCCCATATATGCAGTCCTCACAGAACTCCAAACCTATTTCTGTATATCCAAGAAAATCCTTCTTTATGATCTCCATGCCCTTATGGCTCATATGACTGAGCCTATAGTGCCACAATGTTGTATCTACTTCTAAAACCACAAGATTACAAGCATTAGTGTTATAAGCGGTTACATACAAGGTTCCAACATTCTTACCTCTTTCCACCACAAGATCACCCTTGGTAACCTTCCAAGAGTTCGTTGTAAATATCACATTACAACCATCACTTCCTAACTCACCCTCCGATATCAAATTTCATTTTAAAGTAGGCACGTGTCTGACATCCTTCAATAGCCATGTATTCTCATTCTGCATCTTAACCCGAACATATCCTTTTCCAACTATATTGCAAGGCTCGTCATCAATAAGAAAAACATTCCCAAAATCCCCTTGAACATAATCAACAAAATAATCCTATGTGGAGTAGCATGGAAAGAAGCCCCCAAATCTAAAACCCAAGATTCAACAATATTGTGTAAAGCAAGAATCAAAGCATCCTGACATACATTACCCATTGCCACATTTTTCTCCTTATTTTCTTCTTGGTGTTTCTTCTTGTCCTAAAGCTCCCAATAGTCCTTCTTTGCATACCCAGACTTTCCACAGTGCCAACATACTATCTTGCTCTTGGATTTTAACCTTTCCTGATCTTTCAATTTTCCATGGCTTCCTGTATTCTATTGTCTCCCTCTAGTTTCCACTGTCAAAGCATTCCCTTAAGTAGAAGATTCCCCAGAGCTTTTTATTCACATTTCCTCACTTATAATCACCCCTACAACATCCTAAAACTTCAACTTTGAGTTATTTGGAACCGAGTTGCTTACCGCCATTACTAGGATATTCCAACTCTCAGGTAAAGAGCACAAAATTAATAAAGCCCTAACTTCTTCATCAAATTCTATTGTAACCGAAGCTAGCATATTTATAACCATATTAAAATCATTTAAATGATCTGCTACCTAACCATTCTCAGACATCTTCATATTAAACAATTTTTTCATTAAAAATATCTTGTTAGAGGCAAAGGGTTTTTCATACAACTTCCCTAATGCATCCATCAGTTCTATTGTAGTTTTTTCCTTTGAAACATTAAATAATACCGAATATGCAAGACAAATCCGGATTGTCTCATGTACCTTCCTATCCAACAAATCTCATTCTGCATTCATCATGCGGGAGGATTTGTTCACCTTCTCATACAACAGAATATAAAGATCCTTCTGATAAAGGTAAACTTCCATTTGTATCTTCAAAAGACTGAAATTCTACTCATTGAATTTATAAACCCCTGATCTTCCATCATCTGCCATAGCTCCCACTCAAGCTAAAAATTTTCCAGTGATTCAACACGTCAGCAAACTAAACCAAGCTATGATACCAATTGTTAGAAAATAAGGGATAAAATATGTGGAATAATCCCTCACAGAATCGCAACAAAAGAAACTAATATGCAAAAAATATTACATATCTCAAATAAAAGTGCAGAATAATAATAACACAACACAAAGAGACAATATTTAATGTGGTTCACCCAATTTGGGCTATGTCCACCAAGAATCACTTGCTCAAATTTTATTACAAGCCACCGCTCTCTCAATACAATACCCAGATCTGTTTGGAGCTGTGGTCAACAAATCTACAGAATTCACCTCCAAATTCTGCACATCTGCAATGTTACAAAATACCTACCATATCCACAAAACCACATAAGTAGACAACTGCTTAAGTATCAAAACCATGGGCCAAAAACCATCCCATAAACCTATGGGTCAAAAATCCCGCCCATATGAGAAAAAGCACATTTCTCGGTATATCGGGCACGTTTTGTTTTGAGGCCAAAAAAAACATTCAGGGGCTATGCCCCCAGACTCTTGCTCAGCACCTGGCCCAGCACGGCCACAAACCCCGACGAGACAACTGTGGAAATTGTACAGTACTCTTAGTGTATAGTCTTCAACACTTTCACACATGAAAACAGGCTCCACAACCTAATAAGAAACCCACCAGTACCCATCATCATCATCCTATATTCAACAGTTCCCAAATGGTTAACAGGAGCCTATAGTGAACTATGAAGATTATAGTACACAATGTTTACAGCCAGAACCATATACATGTAAAAATTTTGAGGAAATGTTGAAATCATTGATTTTTTGGTTATTAAGGAATTGATTTACATGCATCTCATATTTTTTGTAAGTATTCACATGGGACATGGGATGACATCAATCCATGTCACACTTTCAATGTTAGGTGTATATATATCCCTTAAATATAACATTTTACAAATACTAACTTAAAGGGGGGCATCTATAGACACTTAATTTTGGTTTGAGGTACTTTACATTGTCAATTTTATCACTTCTCAAGACATTTATATCAATGACATGTATTTTGATATTTCGACATGCATTTCCTTCTACCAATTACCTCAACATCACCTTGGTCACATCCACCTATTGGCTCACATATATAAAATCATTTTTTCGTATTCTTAGAATCACTTATACGGTTTTACATGTACATCTATCTATTTCCATATCCATGTTTTTTGACCACATGGATTGGTTCAATTTTCATAGAAATGTTTGGCCACAATCTTATCCTCCCTTTATCACACATATACTCCTATTCTAGCTCTTAGATTAACTACCCTTGTACTCTTAACTTCAAATCCATAAGTTAGTTGGATGCTGGTCCATTATTGAAGTCCTGTGATTTTCAAATAGTCCATCAAGAATCAATTAACATTAAATGCAAAACTTTCACATCATAAAAACTAAAGCATGAGAATTGGTATGTTAATCATGCACATTAGGTAGGGTTAATACAAAATGACACTATATCATGGAATTTTTTTCCATCACTTTGCACATAGTGACAATAAAGTTAGGCACCTAAACAACCTTTAGGGGACTTCTATGTCCACCATATCTAGAAAAGAAAATGTTGAAAAATTCTAGGTGAAATCCAAGTTGGGAATGAATCTTTTGAGACAAAACTATAGTAGATAGTTGAACTAGAGGAAAACTGCATAAAACCTATCTTTCTTAGTGACTTCTTTATTGTTTAATTAAACATTTTTTGTTCTTGGATCTTGTACACTATTTTTTTCTGTGGACGTTGTTAAAATACCCATACATTTGTCTTTTTGCTTTTCTATCTCTATGTCTATCTATCTAACAAAAATATCCTAGCCATATAATAAAAGTGGTAGAAAGTGTGCAAAGCATCCACATCTTGTGCTAGAAAGTGTAAAACACCATTTTTTTACTGAACTCTAAGACCTTGAACTAGAATGGGAACACAAAATCTTTTTTATTATGTTTTAAGTGAAAATTTCGCCAGGGCCATCAAGCATCTATCATAATTTTCCCTTACAGTCACAATATTGAAATTATTTAAAATAGTATTAAGACAAACAATGGGGCTCACTTTGAATAATTCATCTAACCACCAAGTTCACCTATGTACATATCCCATAGAGAGCATCCCCAACAAGGAAATGTTGAGATCATTGAAATTTTTGGTTGCATGTTTCAATTTATAATAACATACAAGATGATTATCATCTTAACAAACTAAAGATGATTGACCGTAATCTAAAATTTGTGTTTGCATGCATCAAATGGCCATGCTTGCATCAATCATGTGGATTGAATTTGAACATTTTAATTGTGCAATTTTACAACTAGTTACAATAATCAACAATGATGGTTCACGACCAACAAAACCATTGATTTTCATGGTTATCAAATTGGAGAAATACATTGGTCATTATTCAACATTAAAAAAGTGTTAAAATGTATAAATAGTGAGACAGAAAACACAAGAGATAAGAACTACATTGGCTTTGATCCTTTTCTTTTATCAATTTTATGATTAACAACAGGCATTAATTAATACTAATTAATGAACATTAATTCAAAAATTAGAAAACAACATCCATCACAATTCATAACATACAACATGAGAACAATTTTTAATACACAAGGAAGTGGGCACACTTAACTAATTCCAAACTCAAGAAGATGTGATGGATGTGTTGTATGTGTATACAAGTTGGAACTGATCTATAAGCTCTTCATATTTAGAATTGGGTATGAAAACTAAGGAGTGATAAAATTGTCTCAAAATTATATGGAAATGGCATACAGATCATCTCATAGTGAATGGTTATGTATGATGATGTATTGGTTGTCTACAATTTAATGTGGCATTGTGACACTCTATGATGACCTTAACTTTAAAACCCTATTAATTATTCATTGGATAGTTTGGTGTTAAGTGAACAATCCAATATGGATAGGTGTTTGATTTTTGTAATGTTTCATAAATAAGGCCCATGAAGAATACAATGAACTAATGTAATAAGTTATGTGAGTGACTGAGAAGTGAAAATAGAATTCATTTAATAAAGATGAGTGTTTTTCACATGGTCTTAGAACAAGGTGTCTAAAAATCATGATCTACCAATACAACCAAAATTTTCATTACAAAATGATTAATTACCACATTTAGGTATCTACATTCCCTGAACCTAATTATGACATGAAAATGACATGACTACTGGAAAATGTACCTTATTTTGTAAGTACACCTTTTCATTTATTGAGATTATTTATTCCTCTTGTTTGTCTTCATGCTACATGATGAAACCTACAACATAAACTGTATTTAATTTCTAGAAAAAGAATTGAAATTGACCCTACGAAAAAATTTGCAACTTGAAAACTAAAATTTTAACCAATAAAGTGACAGAGATTAAATCATGGAAGATGTACACATGTTTGCATTTCCAAAATGAGAATCTCCATAATTTGTTTCGAGTAGAGATATGTGTATGGGGAGGGAGAGGTGGTAGTGGGGGGATACAACTAGCTTTGGAAATTTGACCACTTGATGAAAAGAAATAGTGGCTTGGCTTTCATTGTTTGACTTCGCTTATTCTCTAGCTTGGGAAGTGTTGATGTATAACCATATTTAGTGTGTTTTACACCCATTATTATGTTGAGGTTCTGCAAAGTTTTGGCAATTTTCTCGAGAGGAATGTGTTAATTTGGAATTGTGTAAGTAGTTCTATGAGTGATTAAATAACTTCAATAGAGAATTGAGTCATGAAAGAGATATAAGGATATGTTATCTAGGCTTGGGATATACATCCAAGTCATGAGTTAGGGATATAAAGCTCAACATTGTCATTGAAAAATGATAAAATTTCTAAATTACGTGTCTACAAGTCCAACGAGGTATCCACAAAATCCCCTCCACACCCTAATACCTTTAATTTCATGTAGATATGTCCAAAAATCCATTTATAAATGTCCTCGATTATCACATTGCAAAAATATTAGGTCCTAACATTTCATGAAGAAGTTACTGACCTTGGAGGTGCAAAATGATAGAGCCTTGTAACATTCATAAAAGTCTCAATTGTTTTCTCCCATAGAATATTGTTATAGATTACTAGGTAGAATGAGTTGAGCAACGAATGATGATAATTGAAACAAGATAGTGCAATTTTTCATGGTTTATACTTGAGTATTCATGATTGGTTGTAAATTATGTGGGGTATAGGACAACAAGTGGATGGTAGTATTCAATTCTCTAGGACAATGAGATAGTATAATAGTCCAAAAACCATTAAGAAAGGTATACAAAGAGTGAATGGTGACTTGAAGGATAAACAATAGTCAAGACCAAAGGAAAGGTTTTCAAGGATAACAGTGGGAATGTATAGTAACAGGGAATAAATAAGAAACTTGGATTTCTCACCTTTCTTTAGTAATTTTCAGTTGATTTAAGGACAATGTACTAGAAGGAAAATAGTTGAGGCACTAGTTGGAAACATCAACCAAAGGTTTTTTAAGACCAAGATCATTTCAATGAATTCCACAAGATAAATTTTGTCATTCCTACTACATTCATAGATGGTTGATTGAATGTGTAAACTTATTATGAAGGTTATTGACCTTGTGGATGCTTCTTATGGTCTCATTTTGGCAAGATACGATTTTGGGTAAAATGAAAAAAGTTATAAGGTGAGTATTGTTGTTACATCCTCCCCCCCAATATATTCGTCTCTTCCTCTTCGTTTCACTCCTCCACATAACCTCCCAATTTCTATGCCTATTTTGTTACCCCATCGAAATATCCATTGAATTGTCAGGGTGGGATTGTTATTAAAGAAATAAAATAAAAAAATTCAAAAAATTAAGTGAAATTATAATATAAATAAAACATTAAAATCATTAACTAGTCTAAATACTTCTCCGCAATGTAATCAATTTTGATGAATTTATATAATTAATAGAATCTAATATGAAAATTATCAGACATATAATGAAAAACCAAATTTAACATGAAAGAGTGCATATTGGTTGTGTGAGTGATGATAATTGAGTTATATTATGTGTTCTACAATCTAAGCATGAACAAGAAAATGTTGTGAGCATTTTCACCTAGAACTGCATTAATTGTGATGTGCTTTGGGAGTCACATAATATTTTTCTCTTGGATCAGTCAATCTAAAATTGTAATATCATATCCATGTCTAGTTAGAGGGATAAAGCCCTTTTCCCACCCAAGAAAGTGATGTAACTATTTTTTTAAATTTTATTTTATTTTTAAACGCTTTTGATCGGAGCTATGAACTGGAGGGTTTACGGGAATCTACCCAATACAAAAGAAAATAGTTGAACAACCTAAAAAACACCAATGAAACAATAATGAACATTGCACACAACCAACAAGACAACGCCAAACATGACGAACCAACAACAAAGACCTCCACACCCCTCACACTTCACCACTCTGAATGGGGATCGACTTAGAGGGACAGAAGAGATGAAAAAGGGCCTGAAGCCATCAAAAGACCAAACAAAAGGAAGAAAACCCCCTCCAATCCAAACGCCATACACTACCAATGGAAGAGAAAAACCACGCGAACACCCTAATGCCACGACATTCCTGGAACCGATAAGTGCCAAAACAACTCAAAATCCCTATCATCGATGAAGAGCGACCCTCACCAGCATGACACCATTCTGTCAAGAAACGATGAAAACTCTAGAGATCGCCGCACCAACAAACGTCCCACCACCAACTAATGACCCACCATAACTACGAAACTACACACAAATAGATGTGTAAAATAACTAGCACTCACCCATGAAAATTGAGTCGCCCAAGAGTCACAAACATCCGCAATAGACCCAAGCCGATCGAATCTACTAATTCACATTCATGGGTTGAAGAAGTTTCAAACCCTTAAAAAACCCCAAAGACAGTTTCTTCTTGATTCTATGCTTGGGGAACCAAGATGGCAAATCCTTGTGTAGGAAGAAAAATGAAAACAATACATAACTTCCTCTAGACAAAAGGATCATATCCGGCTCAAAAAATAGCAAACCAGTCGTACCAAACCCCTTCCAAGAAAACAAACTGGTAGGGATCGAACCAGAAGACATGGAGGTCAACCCCTGCAACAAACCCTTCTACACAAGAAGAAACCCACCAAATGGAATCGACCCAATATCCATAACCGAGCCGATCTGCTTAGTGGAACTGCTGACAAGAACAGAATCAAGAATATCCAACTCTGCAGGCAGAACAAGGTCCTGTATCTCTTACATCTTTGCTGAAAGGACCTCCTCACTCAGCGGAACCCAAAAAAGACTGAGAAAACCCTATTGACTGAAGCACAAACTCCTCTTCTGGCGAACGGTGAAAATAAGAATAAAATTGAACGAAGGTGAACACTAGCCCCTCGATCGGAAAAGGAGTAAATGAAACAAGACCGGAAGCACACTTGAGAGCCACCAGAAAAGCTTTCATATCCCAACTTAAGAGGAATCCAATAGTCTGGTTAACTGCCTTAAGAAGCCTATTGGCCAAACTCTTTGCAAGCAGACTAGAGTGAGAAACTAGTCCTTCTATGCAACGCTCCGCTAGGTGAGAACATAGTAGTTTCAACTTCACCACTTCGTTAAGCACCTTCACCCTCTCCCACTGCTCAGCGCTAAGGCCGACGTAAGCCCACAAAGCTTCATCGACCAAGAAACCTAGCGCGTCCATTCTCCAAGCTCCCTCCCAAAAGTTTTTCACACCCCATCAGTGATGTAACTAAATTGACATGATATATATATAATCAATTAAAAAGAATATTTAATATATTTGTAGTATTTTACAATTAAATTGTCTAAATATTGTACATTCCTATAAATAGATAACCTATTGTTGTCAACTAAAATAATAAATTATTAAACTAGTATATTCCATAAGTGTATGTATCACAAATCTCAAAAAAATAAAAATAAAAATTGAATTAATTTCCATAATTGTCCCATTTCCCCATAAGATAGAAATGGTATTTTTATTATTACATGGTCAACATGCAAAGAAAAGTTAGTTGTTGTGGATATTGTTATTATATGTCTATTTATTATTAGTTGGTTGTGGATATTATTATTACATGTCTATTTATTATTACGTGGTCAACACGCAAAGAAAAATTGGTTGTGGATATTGTTGTTATATGGAGAAATCGAGTTTACATGTTTTGGTACATACACAATTATGGAGTCATTTTCCCTACCTAAAATTGATATTAATGTTTACGCTACACCCTAATTACATGTGATAGTTTTCATCATGGAAATAAAAGGTTGATGCCGACATTGTGTTTGAGGCAAATTTCATAGAATACATACCCCTTAAAGCAAACAAATTAAATACTAGCTATGTCACACCCGAAAAAAATTCCAGAACTCTAACATATAACTAAGATATTACAAATTTTTTAATTATAATTTTAAAACAAAAAATAAAAACACCTAAATAACAAATACACAAATATTAAATCTTAAACTAGAATGAATATATATATCCAACATTACCTCCTAATCACCCATCAACGTAAAAACTTTATGTGGTCAACACAATCAGCAACAAATTCATATATAAAAATGATCTTTTTTAAAGAATGTTTAATACATTTATAATATTTTACAATTAAATTTTTATAAATAGATATTTCTATTGCTATGTAACTAAATAAATAAATAAATTTAGGAAGCTTCCAGCTATACTAAACCAATCTATTCGTATGCATCACAGCTTCACAACGGTCACAATGTAACCGAATTAACTCCCAGATTTGTCCCATTGTCCGCATCAGATAGAATGGGAATGGGAATGGGAATGGGATTACGTGGGCAACACGCAAGCTTTCTATTTATTTGATCTTACTTCCCTCCAAAGTGAGTTTGGTTTTTTCAAAAGCGGCGGCACAAATTTTTGCAGGTTCTCCAGCCAAATTCAATGTGGGTTTGATTTTTCAGCCATTTTCCTGGTTCAATCAATTCCCTTGTAGAGATTCAAGAGCAGCAGCGGTAAAGATTCTGATATAATAATTTGCAGATATGGGTAGGAAGAAGATTGACATTTGTTATGCTGAGGAGAAGGCAAAAAGACAACGTCATTTCACCACGAGGATGGGTGGACTGTTCAATAAAGCCCATGAGCTCTCTGTGCTGTGTGGTGTGCCACTCTGTTTGAAAGTTGGAGACGGAAATGAAATTGTATTGATGTATGAAAACAACTGTTCAAACAAGTGCTCCTCTGATATTACATCAAACAAGCTATTCAAAGTTTATGATCCTCTGTCAAAGAAGTTCTTGAAACTTGGTAATCAGAGTGCAGGCAAGCCTAGAAAGATGAGAAGAAGAAAGACCCAGATCAAAGGAGGAGCTCAATTGTCATCAAGAATCATGTCTGCATATGCAAATTCAGCTTCTAACCAAGTTGAGCAATTGTTATGTAGCAATGCCCAGATTGCACATGAACAGTCATCGCTTCCACTTTCTTCTGCTTTAAATTCACATGAGCCCAGTACCTAGATTGGACATGAACAGTCATTGCTTCCACTTTCTTCTGCTTTAAATTCACATGAGCCCAGTACCCAGATTGCACATGAGCAGTCATTGCTTCCACTTTCTTCTGCTTTAAATTCACATGAGCCCAATACCCAGATTGCACATGAACAGTCATGGCTTCCACTTTTTTCTGGTTTAAATTCACATGAGCCCAGTACCCAACAATTGGAAGATGAGCTTATTCCAGATCTGTGGAATGGCTATTATCCATTAATACCAGATTTTGATGGAGGATATATTAATGATGCAATTGCAGGTGCAGGTGAAGGAACAGATCCAATGCTTCCAAATTGTTTCTTGAATAACCCACATGATCAATATCACTACATTAATCAACAGGAGTACATATCATCACATTATATTCCAACTGGAGATGCAGGTGCTTGTACATCACTTCTACAGGGCACGGAGCTACTGAATTGTTTTTCATTACCAGATGCACAAGTTATTGATGAAATATTCATCTCATCTACTGCTCATCATTCTTGGGAGGGTGACATGGAAGCATACCAGTACCCATCATCGTCCTCCTGCATTCAACAATGCCCTAATGATTATAGTACAGAATTTTTACAGCCAGAACCGGATGCATATTGGCCTGAGCTATTCAATATTGTATTTTCCGACTGTTGAAAGGTTGTTGAAAGGTTGTTATGCATAATACACATTGGCCTGAGCTATTCAATATTGTATTTGCTAACTGTTGAAAGGCTGTTATGCATAATACTGTACATTTGCTTTGTATGCCCTGTTTAATGTAATATGAGATGTGGCCTTTCCAAAAATTCACCATTGTAAATTCTTTTGTGGATTTGGGAGTTATATGTTTTTTTCTCATTACAGAGTATATGCGAAAACCTTCCATCTGTTCTTTTACTATTTTTTGAGTTGGATTTGGGAGTTATATAATTTTTCTCATTACAGAGTATAGTAATAGAACAGAGTAGAGTATACTTTGCAAAGTCTTTTGTTTATACACTTTTCCTTTGTTCACTTAAGATGTCATAAAACTCTGTGACTCCCCTTGTATGTGACACATAAATATTCTAAAATGGTGTATTTATAGTAATTTGATTAACTAAATTATCATACAGGAAATCAACTTTATCTATAGTATTATCCCCCATTTTAAAGAATAACCCCTATCAAAGATTATAATAAATAAACCAAAATATTATTGACTATATATGCCTATCAATCCTACTGAGGATGCTATTTTGATTTGAAATTCAACTTGTTTAATTTATTCCACATTATCCTCTATAACATATCTGTTTGATATTATACTTCGTGAAAAACCATGTAGCCTTACAATCTACCTGAAAAATGAATTAGTGATGTTTGTCTCACCACTAGTCTTCCTTGCTTGCTGAAAAAGAAAACTGTCGCTGCTCTTCCTTGCTGTATGAGTTCAAATAGCTCATCAAACATCACTAATTCATTTTCAGGTAGATTGTAAGGCTACATGGTTTTTCACGAATTATAATATCAAACAGATATGTGAAATTCATAGAGGATGACGTGGAATAAATTAAACAAGTTGAATTTCAAATCAAAATAGCATCCTCAGTAGGATTGATAGGCATATATAGTCAATAATATTTTGGTTTATTTATTATAATCTTTGATAGGGGTTATTCTTTAAAATGGGATAATACTATAGATAAAGTTGATTTCATGTATGATAATTTAGTTAATCAAATTACTATAAATACACCATTTTAGAATATTTATGTGTCACATACAAGGGGAGTCACAGAGTTTTATGACATCTTAAGTGAACAAAGGAAAAGTGTATAAACAAAAGACTTTGCAAAGTATATGTGAGACGTGCATGATCAAATGTGAAAATAATTACAAAAGAGAATTATGCTCAAAATGACTACAAAATAGTTATACTTGTTTCCAAAAACGGCTTGTGAACTTTGCTTTTCCTTTGTTTTCCCTCTATTTGGTGGAGTTGTGCTTCTAGAACAACACCGAATAGCTATGACCTACAATTTATGCCTATACCATTGCTATTTATAAAATGATTTTGGAAAAGATTTGCTTCTTAAATTTCTTCATTACAAATGACTAAAACATACTTCTATTTATAAAGCCCCTTGACGAGTGAGGACACTTGTATACACACCTAGTACTAATAAATTCAAACCTACATACAAAAAATAAAAGGCTTAAACTAGCAATCCTAAGTGAAATGTACAATGTAAATGCCGAATGGGATCTAGTGAAGAAATCAAAGTGGAGGGAAAGAAACAATGGTGGAGAAGTGGTTAGAGGGTGGAGAAGTGTAAGGACAGAGAAGTGCAAGGACGAAGAAATTGAAATAAGAAAGCAATATGGAACTTTAGAGTCGAGCAACCACGTGAATTTTTTGTTAATTGTTTAAAGTAGAAAAGGTGGGTTGAAGGGGAATTTGAATGCACATTCTATGGGACAAAAAAAAGACATGAAGATGTGAAGCGGACCTAGTATCAAAAGGTAGTGATTTCATGTGAAATTTGGATTAGGTTTTCTCTTTAGTTATCAAGAAAATGAAAAGGTTATTCCTCAATAGCAGTCATGATGGTGTCGTATGTCAAAAAAAACTACCATCAATGATATAACAACTACAATATAAGCATACATGCAAACCCGAATACAACATATGTTATTCTTTGTTTGGAAGAAATTGTGTCCATCTCCTTTGTGAATTATGAAAAGGAATGGGTGTACGAATGAAGCGTGGAGGAGAGAAAGAAAGTAAGAAATGTGTTGTGGAAACTCGACTAGGGTTTTCCTCATAAAAAATTGTGATGGCGTCATCATTCAAAGATGATTGGTAAAAAAGGGATATTGTGTGTGTGTGTGTGTGTGTGTGTGTGTGTGTGTTGAGGATTATGTTTGGATAGTGGAAATTAAATACTTACAAGCCAGACACCTATTCCAAAACATAGATTATTTCTCCCCAAATAATCTTGAGTATATGTGCACAACTTTATAGTTATGATATCATGTGAACTATTCATGTGAGCTTAAGGGGTCCAAAAAAATGGGGGAATTCGAATACGACTTAGGTTAAAAACCCAAATGCAATGCTTTCTTCTTGTAGTAATTATTTATAACCCCCCTATTTAGTTGTTATTTTGATAGATGACACATAAACAAGAATGAAATGTTGAAAATTAAAAGGTGTGATTTAAATACTTGCATATCCCACACCTATTCTATGGATCAAATATTTCCTACCCATATAATATATGTTATACGTGCTTCACTTAAGCATTTCAATGTCACAAAGATGCCGAAATAAAAATGGGGAAACTCATAAGGGTTTAGTGTTCAAAACCCATATGGAATTCTTGCATCTTGTAGCAATTTGTAGCTTTATTTTTTTTGTTGTAAGCTCAAGTAATTGTAGGAAAATATGTGGTGTGCGAACAATCATTGATAATTGAGGCCCCCAAGCCATCGTGAATTTCAACAAGAGGTAGATGTTATCTATCAATCAAGCTTGCTATTTTTTTAGTTCATGGCACTAAGGATTTTGATTGGACACTGATTAATTTGATATGCAAGACGTAGACATGCATGGAATGTTGGAAACTGGAAGATGGGAACTAAATGCCTATACGTCCCACACCTATTCAATGGAGTAGATTGTTCCTATCCAAATAATATCTACTATCTATGCTCTAGTTAATCATCTCAATCTCATGTGCCACCAAGGATTTCAATTGGATGGTAGTTAATTCGATAGGTAAAATGTAGACATGAATGAAATGTTGGAAATTAAAAGAAAGGAATTAAATACTCACATTTCCCACACTTATTCCACGGAATCTGAAAGGTGGGAATTAAAACCTTGTATGTCTTACACCTATTATGTAGCTAAGATTGTTCCCATCCAAATAACATCTAATATATGTGGTCCATTGTATCATCTCAATCTCGCTCGAACTATCCATATGAGGTCAATTTACGCATAAAGTTGGCCAAAATAAAATTGCCAAGAAGTCAGTATATTTGAGGGCTGGAACCTACACTTTTTAATATGATAAAAAAAGTATGGAGTAAAATGTGTTCACTAATTTAAAATAAGTATTGAGTAACATGTGTCCACTAAATTAAAAAAATGTAGTAGGATGAACGATTTCAGTCAGTGGCGACGGTGGAAGAATGCATTTCAGGGGTGTCAAGAAAGACAATGACGAGGACATCATTCTGGAGGGTTCGCCAATCAGAATGCAACTCTATTTTTGACGCTTTTTTCTTTTTCTATCAGCTTTAGCAGGGTTGACAACATGACATCGCGTGAGGTAATTAGGAATTTTATTTCTCCATCATTTAAAAAATGTGCATGTGGATGGCAGAGACCAATTTGAGGTTGTTGATATGGGATAGGGTGTGGATGGAGGAGATCAGATGGGTTATTAATACGTCACTAGAATGCGCTCCGGGTTTTTACAGTGTAAACGCCTTTGGTGTAAATATGTTTTTTAAATATTTAAGGAAAAAGAATTGGAACATGATATATGCAATATTTATAGAATAAAAATTATCTATAGATGCACATTAAAGTGATAATATTAGAACAATATTTTTTAAAAATATGTTTTAAAAGTGTACAAAGAAGAAGGAAAATGCAATCAATGTATAGGGAAAACATATTGTCTGTGTAAAGACAGAAGGAAAAATGTCTCGACATATACAAGCGTATTTTCCCTCGAGACATTTTTCGTTATGTCTTTATATAGACAATATGTTTTCCCCATACATTAATTGCATTTTCTTTCTTCTCTGTAGACTTTTAAAACATATTTTTCAAAAATATTGTGCTAATATATTATCACTTTAATTTGCATCTATAGAGAATTTATTCTATAAATAGTGTGTATATAATCATCCATTCCTTTTTCCTTAAATATAATATACACAACTTGAAAAAACTTCAAAATTATAGTTCAGTATTTTTAATACAATTTTGACGTGTGTGTGTGTGTGTGTGTGTGTGTGTGTGTGTGTGTATTGATTGTGTATATGAATACAATTTAACATTCTTGAAGCAAACAGGTATATACTATGCACAGAATGTGGAATACGTTGAGCCACCACATCACGCCACTTCTATAACAAGTTGCTAAAATAATGGTGTCAATCCGGTCTACGTGTTTATCTTCAAATTTAATGTGGAGGGCCATAACATGCTTAGTATTTGGAAAGATATGCCACTGAATTCAGGGAAAATCTAAAAATTCAAGCTTGTAAAATGGAGTTCGTAAAGATGCAGTCGAGCTCGCCGCTCACCATGTCCTCAACAATGGAGGAGTCTTACGCCACCAGATTGCCAGCAAGGCTGGGGTCCCCCTCTGCTCATCAACTCAGGTGGGGCTTGCGTGTTTCCCTTGAGCCACACATCTTGGATTTCGGACAATTTTTCCCACCTCCCTCTCGCCATCTCCCCTATTCGGGTGGTGGCAGACAATGAAGAGGAAAACCCCACTGGTTGGGACATTCCTGATGCTAGCAAGGGCCTCCCTAGTTCGGGTTGGTCAGATGACCATGATCTTCCTACTTTAGGGATGTTTGCTGTTGCAGCTTAATTTTGTGTTTTGATGGTTTCCTAGGCATTGCCTAGTGTGTTTGTCATTCTTATAGGCTAGGCCTAGTTTGTTTGTAATTTTGGGGTGTGCTCTCATATCACCCTTTTTTTGTTGAAAGCTATCTTGTATCTTATTGAATTAATATAATATAAGATCTCTTTTCGTACAAAATTAAATAAACATAGATTTTTAAATGGAGTTGAAAATATCCAAGATCTGTGTAAATATTATTTAGTTTTCCATCATTCTAATTGAGATTTATGCAGTGATATCTTCAAAAATAGAGCATTTTAAATCAAATTTTTAAACTTAGATGTCTTTTGTGTGTATATTTTCCATGGTTCCAATGTCCAGCACAGGGGTTTTGTTGATCTTGCGCTTGAGCTTGATAAATTTATGAAAAAGAGGCGCTTAGATTTGTACAGGAATTGAGTTTGATAAATTTAGAAAAGATGATGCTAGAGTATGTCATAGTATAATCTGTGTTGTAATTTATACCAAACATTCTGTCTCAACTATTTAAAGTATAAAACTTTCCAACATGTCTTTTTTACTTTGTCTCAACCATATTATTTAGATATGGATCACATTGGAATTGCAATTCAATACTATATGTAGTTAGGATGTCAGGTAATCGTGATTTCTGTATGTAATAATTGTTCGTAGCTAGATGTTAAGTACTTGATGCCACCAGAAAAGTTTAATATATTTTTGTGGTATGTCATTGGTTTTATATTTCTACCTTCATGGAGTATCATAATTGCAACTCAAATAATATGTAGACATCCTCACAAAGTAGTGAGTCTATTTCACAAAATATGACCATTTTGTGTCCAACCTAAAAAGTTCACTTTTGCATACTTCTAGTCCAATCAAATATATGCACTTGGAAACAAGGTATGGACATCTACCAAATAATAATGGATAAGAGACAATTATCAAATGTCATAGTTGTAATTATCCTAGTACACATGTATGCAAAATATAGAAGTATGTACTTGTAAGAATGTGAATTGTTTGACAAAATACCTAAAATAAATGTTGTCTCAAGGACTACAACAATTCAAGGAGATCCACAAATGGGTTTGTTGAAAAATCCATGTAAATTCAATTGATAGTGATAAATCCAAAATACACAATATTTCCCATTGTCCTTGCAACCTATGTTGATATGGAAAAATTAGAATCTAGGGTTGTACCATCTCACTCATATAGTCTTCTTCATCGAGGGTTTTGACCATTTGTCCCAAAGATGTGCCTTGCCAAGAGTCCGGTTTGTCAGGCTCACGAGCAAACCCTTACACCTAGTTGGTAAGAATGTGGACCTCTCGCAAAGTGAGTGTTTTGTGGAACTCGGTCACATAGTGTTGGATCGAGCTCGGAGGCCCTTCACCTTGTTTGGACCTACTTATTGAGCTCTACAAATTCCGCCAGCTTATTCAAAAGCTTTCCAAGGCCCACTGAACAAAAAAATTATTTTTGGCTAAAAAAGATTGAATATTTTTTAATGCCAAGGAAACAAATCAAATCTTTTGGAGGAAAAATGATTCAGTCTCAAACTTGTGTGAATGTAACAGACAACAGTAGTGTAGGGCAAGGCCTTTTTGTCAAGCACACTACTGGAAGATGATGCAAGAGTATCCACCGGGTTTGCATAATCAACATCACCAAAAAAAAGGGAATTGGTTAATTGTTTTTGTTTTGTCTTTCAGTAACAACTGTTAAGCTGAGAGTCTTCAAGTGAAAGAGAATAGACAATTTTCTTTTTCTTTTTGGAAAAAATGTTGTATTGGTACACTGCCCCCCTTTTGTAATGACTGCTATGTACAATAGGCCAAAGAATTAATAAAGCGGTGTTTTGGGGTGCACCAATTTCATTCTGTAGTTGTTTTTTTGTGTGCACCAATTTTGGTATCAGAGCAAGTCCTTCCTTGCGGGAGAAGTGCGAAGAGATCTTGTAGAGAATTTTGAGTGTAAGCAGGTTGTGGAAGAGAAATTCTGCAACTGTAGAGGCAAGTTGTGAAACAAAAACTTGCAACTGTGTAACAATGGACTTCAGATGGAGTGTTGGTAGAAGGGTTGCAAGAGCAGGAGCACCTAGAGTCGTTGATTTAGCACATATGATGAGAGGGGTTCAAGAAAGGATGGGTGCAATGGAAATATCATAGAGAAGAGGGATCCAAATGGAAGATGTGAGTGATGATGAAGAGGAAGAAGAACAAGGAGCTAAAGGATGTGGAGATGAAATGGGGGATGGAGCTGAAAATTGACTTCTCAAAGCCATCACTAGAATTGGGAGTAAACCAAAACTGGAACCACCATATTTTAATGGAATTTTAAATGTTGAAGAGATTATCAACTAGATTTGAGAGATGGAGAAGTATTTTGACTATGAAGCAGTGGATGAACCAATGAAAGTGAAATTTTCTTGTTCAAGATTAAAAAGAAATGCATCACTCTGGCAGGACAATGTGCAAGTTGAGAGGAAAAGGAAAGGAAAGGAAAGGAGAAAATCAAATCTTGGGAAATAATGGTCACCAAGTTGAAGGCCAAATTTTTACCTTTTGATTATTACACGAGTTTGTTTAAAAGGTTACAAAATTTGAGATAGAAGGAAATGAACGCAAAACAGTATACAAAGGAGTTTTACAAACTCACTATAAGATTCAGACATGTAGAGGATGATCCAGAGAAAGTTGTAAGGTATCTGAATAGACTATGCTTCAACATTCAAGATGAAATTAGCTTGTCGAACCTTAGAACCATGGAACAAACCTATCAAAGTGCATTAAAGGCAGAAGAGAAGTTGTCACGAAGGCAAAATGTGAACTCTAGAGGTTGAGTAAGGTTTTTGAGAGGAAGGGGACAAAGCTTTAACGACAGAGGATGAAAAACTCAATATGTGGATGCAATTATCTCTCAAACTAGGAGTTACAATGCACGAGGAAGATGTGGTTACACACCTAAAGAAAGAGTATTCTATGGAAGAGGAAGAGGGTTCATGGGGAAATGCTACAAGAGCAATAAGTATGCTGGTCACAGGTCATTTGAGTGCCCAGAAAATGCTCAAAACAATAGCAAGAGGACCGAAGGTATAACCCATATAACCCAAGGAGATGAGGAAAGTGTTGGGTCACCCATACACATTAAAGAACGAGAGAAATGGGAAGTCCTTATGATGAAGAGAGTACTCTTAAAACACACTAAAGAAACAAGTGAACCACAACAATGGAAGAACCTCTTCAGGACCATCTATAGGGCGGACAACCTGGTGTCCAGAGAAATGGCAGAGAAGTTAGGACTAAAAAGGTCAGCTCACCCAACTCCTTATAAGGTCTCGTGGTTGCCTAAGGGTCACCAAGTGTTTGTGAATGAGTAGTGTTTAGTAAAATTTCAAATTGGCACATATAAAGATGAAGTTGTATGTGACTACCTATGGATATGTGTCATGTGTTCCTGGGTAGGCTATGATAGTCTGACAAGAGAGATTTACACGATGTTAGGGAAAATACTTATAATTTTGTGAAAGATGGAAAGAGATTCACTTCGAGCCCACTGAAAGATAAAGGAGAAGAGGCAGAAAGTAGTCCAAGAGTTATGTTGGTGTCCAAAAAAGTGTTCTTGATGGAAACCAAGAAAGAAGAGGCTTGTTTTATGTTGATTTCAAAGCCCATACAAGTTAAGACAAACTCCAAGGTAACTGATTTACCTACTAATTAAAATTCAGATTTTTTATAAGAGTATGATGATATTGTATCCAAAGCGTTTTCCAAAGGATTACCATCTACTAGGAGCATTAGTAACCACATAGACCTAATGGCATGAGCTAATTTACCAATTAAGGCAACTTATAGATTAACACCTCAAGAGAATGAGGAGATCAAAAGCCAAGTGCAAGAGCTGTTACAAAAGGGATTAATCTGTGAAAGCTTGAGCCCATGTGTAGTACCAGTCATGTTAGCACTAAAAAGGGGTGGCGAATAGAGAATGTGCATGGATTTGAGGGCCATCAACAAGATCACAATAAAATACAGATTTCCATTGCCAAGGAAGGATGATTTAATGGACTGTCTCAGTGGAGCCAAATAATTTAGCAAGATAGATTTAAATAGTGGGTATCACCAAATCTGGATAAGAGAAGGTGATGAGTGGAAAACAATGTTTAAAATCAATGATGGGTTGTATGAATGGATGGTTATTCCATTTTGTTTATCTAATGCCTCAAGTACATTTATGAGGCTAATAAATGAGGTACTAAGGTTATTCACTAGTAATTTTGTGATTGTATATTTGGATGATATCTTAATTTCCATTGGTTCCAAAGAAGAACACTTACCTCATCTAAATTTAGTGTTGAGTAAGTTGAAAGAGGCAAACTTGTTTTTTTTTTAATGAGAGTATATATTTTTTTGAAGCAAAAAATTGTTTTTTTTAATGAGAGTATATATTTTTGTATGGGATATATTATAAAAGGGGAATTTTTAAGGAGATAAATTATTATAAGGGGAGGGGAGGGGAGAGGAGGGGGAATTTTTTTGTAAAAGAATATGATTTTTCTCATTAAAAAGTGATTTTTTAATCATTTCAAAGGTTGTTTAAAAGGGATATTTGTGTTTGGTGTCGGGAATGCTTCCCCTCTAGTCTACCCTGTATTATTATAGCGATTGTTCCTGGGGCACTTCCCCCAAACCTTACTAGGGGATTTCACCCTTAGGCCCCCTCTCACTGACCCATTGTTAAGTATTTTTGGGTAACCCTCTCTATTTGGTGGAACTTATTCCGTGTGTTGAAGACTAGAGGGTGAGGTTCAATATGGTAGGTGGTTAGACTCCCTCATAGGTAAACAATTATCTGCTTCCTTCTATTTTCCCTTCTATGATGGATTATTTTCCTAATTTACTTTGCAATCTGAAAATGAGATGTTCTTCAAAGTCTATGTCAGTCAAGAGGACATGGTAAAATTTATGAAAGAGAACAAAAAACTAAAACAACCAAATGTTCTTATTTACACCCTAATTCATGGTAAAGATGACCTCATACACTCCATGTAGAAGAAACTTGCTAGTTGCAGTGTCAACCTCATATTGTGGACCTTCATACCACATCTCCTAATCCATTAGCAGTTATTACTCCTACAAGTACTAACCTTGATTTTTCAGTATATAAGCCTTTTCTTACTTTTGATGCTCTCATTACATCTATTTTTCCTATGTTTCTTGTACTTGTTATTGCATATTATGTTTATGCATTTGTGCCTACTATAGTTACACACTTATGTCTATCCCACTTTAGCTCCTTCTGCTCACATATCTAGATCCTTTGAGAAGCATATTTTTGGTTTTTGATCTTGCATGCTCTGGTCTATGGGATTTTATTGTAGAGGTATTGGTATACATTCACAAGGTATTACTTTCCCTATTCATCCTATTAAGTAAAATTTTCACCACGACATTGGTTCTGATACTGATAATTCATTGCAATCACTTATTGATAGAACTCTTATTTTTGTTCGCTCAAATCTTCCCAAGTAGCATGAACTATGTACATGATTTATATTGCATCTTCTCTTAGGCTTGAGATACATAATATTTTAGTTTTCATACACGATCAACTTGATACACATTCTAGTGTTTCTTCGCATGCTCCAATTGTGCACTTCCCACCAAGTCATATGCAGACATCTTCCTCAACCATATGTATTCATTTGGGATGGATCTTTGATCACTTTTGGTAGAAATGTAAGCATTCATTGAGAGGGCACTGTAGGCGTGACACCTCCACCATTCAGCTTCTCAAATCCACTCATTTCTCCTACATTTTAATGCTCCTTATTGTTTGAGATATTTTCTTTAAGTTGTATAGAGTTTCTCTCCTCTTCTAGATGGCATCCTTTAGAAATTGATAGCATTCTGGAGCTTATATGCATCACTTGGTGATATTTTTTGCATGAAATTTTTATAGTTACAATGAGTCTACATAGCCATGGATTTGTTCATGTGGTTTTGCTCCCTTTTTGACACTATTCTCTCCTTTAGTTGCTTGACTTTCCCATCACCACCAGGGCCATCTTCTTGAGAGGTATATTTTATCTATATTTTTGGTACTTTTTAGGGATGTTGACAGCCTCTTTATAGTGAAGCTAGTCTAGTGAAGCCCACTGTCAACTTCTCAATTTTCAAGAAGTTGGTTGTGAACACTTTACATATTTTTGTGTTAGTCCACCCATTCAGTAATACAAGGGTGTGGTGTTAATATTACTTTTGGGTCTCGTGTCATTGCCTTGGTTGTTCCTAGTTTGTGGCGCCCTATATTTTGACAAAAGATCAAATTAATTTTGGTATTTATTTTCACTTTCAAAACCACTCTGAAAATATCCTTTGCTTAGAATTTGAGCTAGCTCTCCTTCTGAAATGTAGATATTCCGCTATATCACAACGTTAGTTGTTTAAGTTTTGTGATTGAGTAGTGGATCAAGAACGCAGTGCAGACCAAACATCTTCTTCAGTAGAGTATGATTTTTTGATACATGCTTCTTGGGATGCCTTGTAATAAGATATTACACTCTCCACTGTTATTTTTTTACTAGTTTTTGGGTACTTTGTGGTGATTTTTTCATCTATGGTAACTCTTTTTTCTCGGTTTGTTGTTAATATGTATCTTATTAGTCCTAGTTGTCAGAACCCATACTTAAATTTGTCTCCTATATTTTCTCTTTTCTCACACTCCCAATTCTTTTCTTGGTGGGGGGCTGTTGGAGCGGTCACATTATCACTAGCTAGTGGTTCAGAATATTTCCTAACCAAATTGGTTCTAGACATGTTCACACTACCTATGCGAGTTAAGCTTGATTTAGGGAGTAGTTTATATTGGTGAGAGATAAACTAATTGTGCACATACCATTTATTGAGTGCACAAATATAGTGGATTTTTCTATATTTGAGTTTATCATTACAACCACTTGGTTGTTGTGAGACCAGATCATATGCCTATTTATTAGGCTCTCCCTATTGTATTTTGTGAGTCATATGAGACAGATGATACGGACATGTGAATAGCATTTTGTGAGAGACTTTATTATGTGCATTCTTATTATCCATGTGTGTGTCTGAAGCTATGGTGATTACCGACAGGAGAGATTTTATGGACTGAGAAGAATTCATAATTATATAAGAATGCATAATATTTTATCTATTGATCCCCAAATTTATAAAAGTTAATTTTGACCTAGAGGTCTTATTTATAGTTTGAAAGGATTATTTTTTACTTCTATATAATGATTATAATTATTAACTTATATTGGTTATAGATATTTATATAGTACTTGTCTTTGACCCTTATAAAAAATATGGTATATCTCAAGATATAATTAAATACGGTTGTTCATATTATTTGTTGCATTTGGATTAACAAAATGTATAATACTCTTTTTAACCCATAAAGGAGATGCAAAAAGACCAAAAAATTCTTACAGAAATTCTTACACAAGCTTGTAAGAAAACTCATGAATTGACAATTTAATAAAATAAACTAAGTTTGTAAAAGGAGAAGAATACTGAACAAAATAAAATTTTAGAAGAGTATTGGCATACCTTGACAGTAATGCAAAATCTTGGGATAAGTTGAATAGTCAATTTTGAGCATAAAACATTTTTTTTGGCCGACAGGGTTACGGTCATAACATTCACCAGGGTTCTAGCCGTAAGTAGTTACGATCATAAGTAGTTACATCCATAAATAGTTATGGTCATAAATAGTTGCGGTCATAACCCTAATAAATGTTACAATCGTATGTATCCAATGATAGTCTATGTGGTGAGCAAATTGCCTATCACTTTTTTTTTGCCACATTACTACCACTTCACATCTTCAAAAATAGGTTATATTGAAACTCTTTTAAAAAAAGAGTTTTGTAGCCCTATTGTCAATTCACCCACCCATATTTTTTTATATTTTTACCTTCTTTTTCTTTTCAATTTTCAAGGAAATTGATATTGTTTTAACTTTTTACACCAATTATAATACATGCATTAAAAAATATATTAAAAAAATTATTAATTTTTTCAAAAAAATACTCAATGCGAAGGAAAAGGTATATTAATACAACTATATTTTTTTCCAACTAGAAATATTCAAAACTTGAGATATTGAGCGTGCCTCAAAATTGTTTTAAAATCTAAAAATATATATTATGAGCTTAAACTTCTAAAATATATTATGTATTCAAAAAATATTGTTTTAATATAAATTTTTGGTGGCCATCTGTGACCACATTGTCACTCTGTGTATTTGTTTGCACAAATAAATTATTGTTTTTCAAAAAAAGATGAAAATTTTTATATAATTTATTTTTTATTATTTTAAAAAAATGAGAACATTTTAAACTCAAAATATTATATTTAATTTATTTACATCTTTACGAAATTCTAAAATGATATATAAATTATCATCACTCGAAGTTACACATACTCTCATTTTCAAAGAAAAGCAGGTTGCTTCTCTGTATAAAATTGTGTCTCATCTCTGTGCACTCACCCTAGCTTAGAATAGATTGTGGAACAATGGATTAGAAAACATTTAAATTATTGAAATAAAGAAATTATGAACTAAGTTGGCTACTTTCTGGTAATGGAAATAATAATAGGAAATAACATATAGGTCGAAAAAGTTAATTCATTGTTTGTAATAGTACATGGAGAGACCCAACTCGTCTTGAAGATATCAATACTATCCACAAATCATGTTCAACAGATCAATTGTCACAACCTCAAACTTTCTTAATTGCCATCGTTAAAAAATATGAATACAAATGTAACACTAACACTTGGTCTCAAGAATTATCATGTCTTAAAAGTATTATAAAGTGAATCAAGAATCTTGCAAACCCTTGAACTCTTAGAAGGAAACCTTAATTAAAAAAAATCTTTCCTCAAAGTCATTCTCCATATCTTGGCCTACAAATATTTGAGATTTACAAATTAAATATATCAAAAGTTCCAAACAGTTCATAAGAAAATACTAAAGGAAATTTCTCAACGTTATAGTGTCTAGATGAGTCATCATTAGGATGAGTGCGTACTTAGTTGTTAGGGACGTGGAACTAAAAATACAATACTCCACACTCAATAAGAGATATAGGGTTCCAAATCCTAGATCTAGAGTATGGCAATGGCATCTAACTAACTCCCAATAGTAGGTTGGTGATAGTAAGGTTGTAAATCAAATAATATAAGGTAATGGATCCAAGAAGTTGCAAAGAATCGGGGGTCGTATAAGGTTGTAAGTCTCAAAATGGAGATTGTAAGGTAAAAATTGATAGATAAATATTGTAGTAGATAAAATATATATTATCTTTATCTTAATCTATGCATGACCACATCAAACAAACATTCAAATCTGAAGTAACATAAAAGAAATGAAAGCTTAGATATATTTCCCCATTTGTAGACATCATTAGCGCGTTAGTTTTCCCCTAGGGCTAGCAACACCTTTTGAGAAAGTTAATTTGGGATACCTAAAAGGAATAGAAGAATACTTCTAGTTCAAGACTCCAATGATTCCAAAGGCTAGATGGACCATGACAAATGCAGCTCATATGCTTGAAGATCCTAAGGACCCGATGCTTTGGATATGAACTCTAAAGAAGAAAAATAAGACCAACTTCAAAACATGTAAGGCTTTAAGGGCAGATTGGCAAGCACCAAAAAACCGAATGAGTGATGAATGCGTGTTTAAATGAGCACTCATCTACCGGGTTTAAATAGCTATATGACAACATTTACAATTCATGTTAGTCATCGGTATCCATCGTGTTCAATACCATTAGTTATGAAAAAAATGTTCACTTGAAGTATAAACCATGGTCAATATCGTCGGCCAAGAAAATACATTCATCAGGAAGTCAAAGAGCATGTCAAATTGATGGAGAGAGACTCATAGGTGCTAAAAGGGGTGACATGACAAAGAAATGCATACTAAAAGTAGGTATAAGAGTGACTATGTGAGGATGGTAGAGTAATGTCATAAGGAGGCTATGAAAGATGCTTGTATGGGTATGAAAACATATGAAGTGTAATGTAATTGGGCTAGACATTAGGGCTCTCATAAGTACCATTGTTAACTAGCCCAATGCAATTTTTGAAGGATACACGTAAACATTTTTTGTTATTCCCCACTCCTAACAATGTCCATGAGGACAACGCTCAAAGAAATTTAATACACCAATGATTCCTACAAAGAACAACAAATCAACAAAATGAAAAATCAGGTGCATATAGAATTATCTACTCTCTAAAGTTTAACAAACCATATAAAATCGTAAAACTATTGAAAATTAATGTAAGGTAGGTAGTTATTTCTTCATTGGATCAAATTATTGTGGGGAATTGAATATTCCCTTTTAAACCCTTTCAACTATCTCTAATTTCCCACATCTTGGTAAAGTATACATTATTCGTCACATCTAGGCATAGGAAGGAAAAAGTTTACATACTAATTTTAAATATTCCAAAACAACCTGGTGTATCTGTCAAAATGCAGCAAGATTCTATCCATAATGTTGTATAGCTCCAAATACATAATTATAAATATCAAAATATTTGTTGTGTACTTTAATTAGGAGCACCTTATTTATCTGGTAGGTTCGAGTATTTGCTAACACGGCATCTGGGTCCCACAAATGGGTCAAACTTTTTCCGTTTCTGCTTCCTTCGTTAACTTTTATTCCTCCAGTTTAATCACAATGACCAGATTGACAACATGATAAATAAAAACTAAATACCACAATGGAATAAATAAAAATAAAAAACCAGCAGTTTTCCCCTGCACGTTGCATGCTGAGCAATAAGATTAAAAAAATTTCTAAGCTCTGCCCCTGCTTTAATTTAAGGCACATGAATTGATAGATAAAATGCAAATTATCACTTGTTCATGTTTCTAGACAACACTGATTGCAACATAGAGGAAATTAATTTATGTATAAAGTTAATTTCCAATATCTTTATTAGCATTCTTCTAGTCTATGTAAAAATGAGAATTTTGGAATATTTTATGAAGATGCATAAAAAAGTAATAGAAATTCGATAGGGTTGTTTTGCATTCATATCTTTCGGGTCAATTGTAACTATGACATCATAAAAACGTTCATTAAAAAAATCATCTTTTCCATTATATCCATGCCTATTTAAAACTCTTATTTTGGCACAAGGTACCTGTAATGTCCCCTTTTCCTGCGCCAAAGGCCTAAGGGCCAGGTCGAGTCCAAGCCGTGGTCAGACCCAAGGAGCTGTGGACGCTGGGAGCTATGGGGAGGGGGCCACGTGGTTCTAATAGTCTAATTTTGTGTTGAGGGTCACTTTTGGACCATGGCGACTTAAAGGGGAAAAGTTACTTAAGTTACTTTTATTTTATTGGCCCCTCCATGGAATGAAATGCGTCTAGGGTCTATTGGGGCTCTTTTGCCTTGGGAAGTATATAAGGAGCTGGGGGAGAAAGGAAAGGAACTTTTTCGCATACATTTTTTGCCCCTTCACGTGCAACTGTTGTTGTTGCGCATCTACAGCTTGTGGAGTCAAATCCCACAGGGACCCTAGCTTCGGTGGTGAGAGACCCGTCCCTAGCTAGCAAGGCATTCTTCGGTAGTGAGAGATCTACCCTAGTCTGTCATTTTGGAGCCGCTTTCAGGGCTGTGTTACAGAGACATTATCAGAGGTTTCAGAGGAAGGATTTGAGGGTTTTGGGGGCATTTGGGGAAGATAATCAAAGGGGCTCCAGATCAGATTCACGACAGCCATTTGGGTTGGGCGTGGCAGCACGTTGAAGGTGCCTCCATCATTTTCTGACCCCATTCCAAGCGAGGTGACTTGCAAGCCTTTATTTGGGGGTTTTCCAGTCGGTCATTTTCAAATTTGAAGGTGGAAATATTATTTCCTATATCTGTTAATGTTATTTCCAAAGACCCTTATTTTTGCTCTTGTATTTAGAGAGTTACGAACCTCTGAAGTTTTCCAGCTGTCTAGGGCACGCTGTGCTTTTTCTGGCAGCAATTTAATTTGTGTAAAATTCCAAAAATAGTTTTATTATGTCCTCTATAATAATATCAAGCTCTCTTTAAATTTTCAAGTAATTCGAGTGGATATTTTGGGAGATATTAATTTTATTTAGTTCGTTGTCCTTACTGTAAAAATTGGTAAAAATCAGTATTTTATTTGGCCGCAAATCTTCAACATTTTGAGCATTTTTAGGTGGTATCCCATAAGGGATATTTCAGTGGTATCAGAGTTGTTGTTCCTCCAGCCTGTGTGGGTTAAATATGGTAGTTTGGAAAGATCTCAATGTGGGTTTTATGAAGGAAATGTTCACCAACATGGTGAAACAACAGGAAGCCACTAACCTTTATTTGAGTCAGCTCACTCAGAATGTGAATCAAAGCAGATCTAGGGACAATAAGGAACATGGTGAGAACAGTGATAAAGGGCACGGCCAATAGAGGTGATTGATGAGGATTCTTGTTGGAGGAAATAACCAATCTTTGAGTAAGGGTTTCAGAGATAATATGTCATTTCCAGATTATTGCATGATGAAGATTGGTAGCAAGCCCAAGCGAGATCATCATATGCCGGTACCTGAATTACAAAAGAACTCATTTGAAGAAGAAGCTTCTAGACAAAAGGGTATGATTTCCATTGAGAAAAATAATTGCATTAGTGAAACTTTGCTTGTTAGAGAAATTATTCCAGCACAGGAGAAGAAATTTGTATATGTAAGCAAGGAGGACGTAATGGAAACTCTTAAAAAGTGTGAGCAATGGAATAGCAGAGCTAAAGCTGCTAGGTTGATAGAGACTCAAGCAAGACAACACCTACAAGAGTTCAAGAAAAAGATAAGGGAAAATGATGCAAGGAAGTCTACACCCATGAAAGAAGACTCTATGGAGCAACTTGGCACATGAGGAGGAGCCTCACATGGACACTGGTGTAAAATTGCAGCCTGTTGTAATTTCCAAAAACCTTTTGACAACTTTTGATCATCTTTCAGATACTTTCAATGGGCACTCAGGCAACAATGTTGGGGGCAGCTCAACATATGTCTATCTTGAACACACGGAGGACATTGATGGCATTGAAAGGTATGAACAAACATGTTTGGTTGGTTGCAAAACTGAAAAAGATATTTCAATCCAAAAGGTACCTATCAATCCTCCAAAGAATAAGTCATTATCATATGGGATGGATTTACCAAACAGTAATGAGCATAAAATTGTGAAAGGTGTTGATTCTTGTTCCACTTGTTTTCCATCTAAAATAATGAATCACAATAGGGATGGTGTTGTTTTGGAGTTTTTTAAATCAACAATAGAAGGTGAACCTTTTGATGATATTCTTTATAAGGAGGTTAGTAGTAGCATGGATTTATTTCATCATCTTCATCCTATATCATTACAACAGTTTTATCATGATGGTATTCAGCCTATTGTCGATAAGAATGCTAAGAATTTGGTGCATCAAAGTCAAGTCATCATGAAGACAAAGAGTGATAATCTTCTTTATGAGGAGATACAAGAGAAGCAAAGATGGCAGACCTTACATGATACAAGGGTTCATGGGCATTATAAGGTATGGGATCCTGGTAATATGTTGCAATTATCCAAAACTATCAATTCTGATTTTGAAAACTTTGTGCATGATTTCCAAAAGAAGGAATTCAAATGTGTCGTTTTCTTCATTGGAGACTCCGGTGCAAGAAGGGAGAGTAACTCTCAAGGTACTAGCGTTGGTTTTCTGATTGCTAAAAAGGGTAAGAGAATATTTTTTAATCATCTTCAGCCTGCTGGACTGTGTATAACAATAGTCATAAAGAGAGGAGAAAATGCTTTATTAATAGAGCCCATGACTGATTTTTATACCAGCTACATGGTGGAACCCTTGGAAGGGTTAGTGGGGGCATTTGGTCCTCAAAGTGCTCAAAGAATCAAGGTGCAATTTGCTGTTAAAAAAGAAGAGTTGAATTCAAGGTGCATTCATGACTTTAGCATCCTAAGGTATGAGAATGGTTACCATTTTCCTAGCTTGTTGAGTTCTCCTATGTTGTTGCCATGTCTCTATTATTTGGGACAACATTTATATGCTTGGATGATTGGGGAAGACTATTTCATAATCACGTCTCAAGGTATGCTAGATGGGATAAACACATCCTCCATTCACATTGCTCTTGATTCAGCTAATAAGCATATGTTGGCAAAGAAAATAATGCAGGAGCCCATGATAGTGAAAGGACATGAGGTATGTGGTATATTTATTGTGGTTGAATTTGCTAGAGGTAAGACTATTTTTGGGATGCAATGGTTGCATGATGTTAAGGAAGACGATGATGCATGTGTTGAAAAATCAAAGGAGAATGAAGATGTTGATCCTATATCAGAAATTATGAGTTGCAAAGGTATGATGAGCAGCCCCAATTATGCTATTTCAGATGTGTTGTCTTCTCTCATGACGAGAATCAATGGGTACAACAAGAGGTATGAAGTTCCTTATGATAAAGTTTATGGATGCATGAGTTCTAATGTTGATTTCCCTTTCTCTTGCATTTACGATGAAATGAAAATATGGGGAAAGAGAATAAAGTATGATGAGGGAGCAGCCATGTGTATTCCCAACATAGAAGGAATTGATGAGTTATGTCCATGGAAAGACATGTCTTGCACTAAGAAGGTAACTCATTTGTTTATTGTCATTAAGAGATGTGAAGTACTTGAATGTGTTTGTACATTTGGGTTATTTGAAGTTGGAATCATTCATTGGACATATTGGCTTCCATCTTTTGGGAAATTTGCATTCATCCCTCATGTGGATAAACTGAAATTTTTCAAGGAAAACAAAGAAATCAGATTTCATGGTATACAAGGGCAGATTGCAAAAGATGTGATTGGTGAAGAAAGAAGCATGTCGTTGCAGCGGTTGAATTGTGAAGGAACTCAGCGTCTTGTGGATCATGGTGACATCACAAGGAATGAGACAAGTGGGATATTTGATGACTCCTATTCTGACGGATTGTTTGCTGCAGACACAGAGCACACCATAATGACTTATGTGGAGAGTGAGTCGGATGATGTTGAATTGGGGAGTGAGTTAGATATGATGGAGACTTTGACTCTAGATGGGGTGAGTGGAGTCATGGATGTGGGTGTAACCAATAGTGTTGCACATGAGACAGTTACAGAGATTGGGATTACAGGTTCAGACCATCTGAGTTTATCATTATGTTGGTTATCTGAGGTTTCGGTAGACTGGAGATCTCATTTGCTTGTTGAGTACTCCAAGAACCGACACACTTGTGAGATTCTGGATGGTCACATACAGGATGACAGCTACAGATTGGAGGATGAGATGATCTTCTATCAGGGAAGATTGTACCTTGTGTCAGATTCATGGTTGAGGATGGAGATATTGCGACATGTGCATTGTTCTTCCGTGACTGGGCACTTGAGCTTCGATGAGACCTACAGGTTCATGTCAGAGAGGTTCATATGGCATAGGTTGAGTGAGGATATCCTCAACTGTATACAGGCATGTATGGTTTGTCACTATGACAAGTCAGAGCTTACGGGTTCATCATTTTTTGAGTCGACATGGGATAGCACACCTATGTATTTTACTGCTTCTATGCCCGGTGAGCACTTCACCCACGTGCTAGTCAGTGGAGAGATGAAATTGACTCATGGTTATTCAGTAGGTTCACATTCAGCGCAGGAGGTGGACTATGTGGAGCTGATATTGCCGGTTGACTATCTACTGGAGTCTTGGGACTTTTCCCCCACGGGACACATTGAGATACATTATGAGGAGCCTTGCTCTCACACGAGTGCAGGTCATGTGGGAGAGTTAGCACCATTTGTGTGTATACAGGTTGTTTCACAGGTTGATCCAGGGGATTCTACAGGATTCAGAGTGGACTTTCATACCCAGGAGTTGATTGGAGAGGCCGTGAGTGATCTCATGATGACAACCTTGCATTGGCAGGGATTGGACCGATTGGAAATTTCGGTGTGGGTACCAGTGGAGAGTCGGTTTGGGTATCATTCTACTTCATGGACAACATTGCTCTCGATACCATATGGAGGTCATGATGACGACATGGGGTTTCTTGGTTACTTCGGATTACACCGATCCTTGGTGGACGACAGGGTGAGGTGGAGAAACTTACGGCGCGGTATTCAACTTCTGCAGCAGGACAGGATAATGCTTGGGGTCAAGCATTTCTCGGGAAGGGAGGACTGTAATGTCCCCTTTTCCTGCCAAAGGCCTAAGGGCCAGGTCGAGTCCAAGCCGTGGTCAGACCCAAGGAGCTGTGGACGCTGGGAGCTATGGGGAGGGGGCCACGTGGTTCTAATAGTCTAATTTTGCGTTGAGGGTCACTTTTGGACCATGGCGACTTAAAGGGGAAAAGTAACTTAAGTTACTTTATTTTATTGGCCCCTCCATGGAATGAAATGCGTCTAGGTTCTATTGGGGCTCTTTTGCCTTGGGGAAGCATATAAGGAGCTGGGGGAGAAAGGAAAAAAAAACTTTTTGGCATACATTTTATTAACCCTTCACGTGCAGCTGCTGCTGTTGCGCATCTACAGCTTGTGGAGTCAAATCCCACAGGGACCCTAGCTTCGGTGGTGAGAGACCCGTCCCTAGCTAGCAGGGCATTCTTCGGTAGTGAGAGATCTACCCTAGTCTGTCATTTTTGGAGCCGCTTTCAGGGCTGTGTCACAGAGATAATTATCAGAGGTTTCCGAGGAAGGATTTTGAGGGTTTTGGGGGCATTTGGGGAAGATAATCAGAGGGGCTCCAAATCAGATTCACGACAGCCATTTGGGCTGGGCGTGGCAGCACGTTGAAGGTGCCTCCATCATTTTCCGACCCCATTCCAAGCGAGGTGACTTGCAGCCTTTATTTGGGGGTTTTCCAGTTGGCTGTTTTTAGATCTGAAGGTGGAAATATTATTTCCTATATCTGTTAATGTTATTTCCAAAGACCCTTATTTTTGCTCTTGTATTTAGAGAGTTACGAACCTCTGAAGTTTTCCAGCTGTCTAGGGCACGCTGTGCTTTTTCTGGCAGCAGTTTAATTTGTGTAAAATTCCAAAAACAGTTTTATTATGTCCTTTATAATAATATCAAGCTCTCTTTAAATTTTCAAGTAATTCGAGTGGATATTTTGGGAGATATCAATTTTATTTAGTTTGTTGTCCTTACTGTAAAAATCTGCAAAAATCAGTATTTTATTTGGCTGCAATTTTCAATATTTTGTGCATTTTTCGATTCTTCATTTTTGATGGTGACATGACACATTCTCTACTGTCTTAACTTCCTTCAAATTTCAAATTGCTTTTCTTTTCATTAGTCAACACACTTTTCTAATCTGGTTCAAAACATTCTCTTATGTTTCAGATAAGTACATACTTCTTAGGTTGTAATTGAATGCCATACCTTGCAGTGTGTTTATGGATCTCCTCGTTTATTAATTGGGCACATGTCCAAAGAGTAGTTTTTCAATTCCAACAATGTTTTCTTCCAGTGTGCTTTACTTTGATCCGTGGGCTTATTCTTGGTGCCGTATGCACTACTTGTAAACTATTGTTACTTTGATCTTTGGGATCTCGATGTATCTTTAGTAGGAAATATGCTTATGATGTGATTGCTAGCTGTGACAAACTACTTTTACATGCTTAGTGCTAGCTTCCATTTTTATTATTTTTTGACAGAGTTAGTCTCATTTATTTCCTAGAGTGGTGAATGTAAGAGGCTTGTATTTCCTTCCAACTTCCTAACAGACATATGTGCTTGATGTGCATCCTTCCAATCCAAGAATAGCTATGAGTGCTGGATATGATGGAAAAACAATAATCTGGGACGTGAGTTGCTATTAAATTAACTCATATTTGCATTTTCCTCCTCTGGTTGTGCTGAATTTTCATTTTACTTTCATGAATGTCGATCTTTTTTGCTTCTCAGATATGGGAGGGTGTGCCTATTATGAATTTCTACGAGTTCCACTGGAGCGTATTTAAGCTTGTAGATGGGAAATTCTCTCCGTAAGTGCCCTAGTATTGTCATTTTTTTAATGTTTAAATCTCAATAGATAACTTGAAATCTATTCTTGCAGTTTTTTACTGTAATTTTAAACTTTAAGAGAGAAGCTGATATTGTGTAAATTATGTGGTGGCTGAGTGCAAAGTACTATTAATGTTTTTAATTCTAAGCTTCCTGAGTTGATGTGATTTAATATTGGGTTTAATGTATATTATTTTGAGTTGTATTTTTTTTATCACTCTCTCATAAATGGCAGTGATTGTACTGAGTTGCAAAGTAGAAATGCTTGTTTATTGCATTTCTATTTTCCACATCCAAGACCGGATGGAACTTGAAAGGATAAAATATGCTGTGTGCGGCTAAATTGTATATACAATCATACAGAATAGGGATCCGTGGATCCGGTTGAGTAGTTTTTTTATTTAAATAAAAGTAAACACTGGCCTGAAGCAATGACAGACCAAAACATGATAGGTTGACCGTAGTATCTTGAATGACTCAAGCTTTCACTTGTACCTGTGTTCTATGGAGACCATATGTCTATTTTATCCAAATTTTCCTTGAATTCTCTGCATTCGACATTTTTACCCTCGGCAAATTTAATAACCATGTCATACAATGTTGTAGCACTCCATTTTCAAGGTATTTAGTTCTACCATTGACTGATTAAATCGTGATTGTTACTCAATGAAAAATCCAGATGATAAATATTGTTTCTACTTGGAGTCAATATTTGAAGTGTAACCCCTATGTCTTGCTTAAGTTACATATAATATGCTCCTATTGAATGTTTAGACCATGGAAGTAGGGCATCCAAACATTCATTTGGCTTCTAGAACAAAACTATATTTATTATTATTGACTTCTCCTCCACCAAAAGAAATTAACGTTTATTTGCTAAATTCCTTTTGTTATCTAGATTTGGACACAATGTTTCTACTTGGTTTGTGCTTCCTATGTTAGATGTTTGCATATGAAGAGAACATTATTATCAAATGGCGCAAGTCCTTAGTCCCTATTTGTTTTCTCCAATTGGTGCCTTATATTGATTGCTCGAATCTTTTGATCAAGTGCAGTTGACACATGACACTTTTATATTGTCCAAAATACTCCCAACTGAATACAAGGTTTATTGCTTCTCATCTATTGCATTCATAAGAAAGCTTGAAATGCCCAATGTCGCTCATTGCTTCATTCATGGTTCTTCATGAGACTGGTCCAAAAAGAGCTTAACTAAAAGCATAGATTTTACGTGGACTTGGGAGGCAAAACTTGGCAAGATTAAAAAGATACAAAAATTCAAAATTAAACTTAAATCAACTTGTAAAATACTCTTAAAAAAACACAAGAAATGAATGTGGAAAATGCCATGGTTTTTTTTTTGTCGATAGCCATTTGGACAAAAAAAGAGTACAATTCTCATCAATGCATTAGAATATCAATTACTATGATTGAATCATCAGTCATAGAAAATTACAAATCCATAAACTATTGTACAATTTTTTGTGGGCCCTCTAGCTCTCGGTAGCCATTAGATGAGCCCTAGAAGTGGAAGGTCAAAATTTCCTCTCAAGAACAAAATCATCCTCAAACAAGTCATCATTGTGACCAAACCCTCTTAATGTGTCAATGTGCAGGCTTGTTCCACTGCTGCTGCCCCTTCCACTGCCAACTGCCCCTTCCGTTACTTTCTTTTCAATTTAAGCTACTATCTCATTGGTAATATACATGGGTTCCACAATGGAAAATTCAATCCAGCTTGAGTACAAGTTGAAAAATTTTGCTGCAAGGCAGCTTGAGTACAAGTTGATAAAATTTGAGCAATTGCATCATGATGCTTCTTCCCCTCCACCTGTTTGATGCAAAGACAAAGACTGTATTGCATAAAAACAAAGTCGTTGAGGCATTGTGTTGTTATCTTGTTGCATTTTTTTGTGTGAATGGCCTCAAATGTACTCCAATTGCATTCTCATCTAGAAGAGCTACAACGTGGGCATAATATACAAATGACTAGCCTCTGAAGATTTGGTGTTTTTGCACCATAATCTTCCTGCCACAAGTTTGCAAATAGGACATGTATAACTTTGTAAGTAAAACTAGAATTTCATTTATTAAAGAAGTCTAGTTTCTTGAGACTACAAACATAGGAATCAATGTTTTTACTTGGCAGGTGGATCATTCTCCTTTGATTGCAGAGCTGAGAAAAAGAGCCTCCCCTTTGCACCTCTCAATTTGCTACCTATCAAGAATTATTTTTAAGGGCTTTGTTTGGCGCCATCCTCTCTATACATATGTGACGCGCATCCATACAGTTTTTGACGCGCATCACATAAGGTCCTGGCCTTAAAGGAATCAAAGAACAAAAATATGGGATTCAAATCATAAGTTGTTGCATGTATGTGTTGGTGGAGCTCAGGGTCTTTTTTAGGGGCTATTTTTCGCCAATTAGGTTTTTTTTTTGAAAATTTTCCAAATTTTAAATTTGCCATTCAACAAGTTTTTGAAAAATCATCTTCCAAGTTTTCCTATAAATTCGATAAAATATACATGCATCAGTAGGAAATTCTATGTTTTTCTTAGACTCTGCTTACCATACATATGTTTTCTAGTTTTCAATTTAAAAATATTTGCCTACCATACATATGTTTCCTAGTTTTCATTTAAAAATATTCACCTAAAATTAGATACTTGAAAATAATTCCCATAACCTCTGTGTATATGTTTAGGCTATCCATAACCTCCTCATTGGCTTTAAAGGAACCAAAGAAGAAAATTCTACCTGGTTCCAATAATAAGCTGTTTGCATAGGGTATATTTTTAGGGGTTCCAATAATAAGGTTGGCATGTAAGGTCAAGGTATTTGTTGCCAATTGGCTATCTTTTTAAAATTTTTCCAAATTTTAAATTCACCTATCTACAAATTTTTGAAAAATGGAATATTCATCATATTACAAATATTCGCCACTAAAATTATCCCTGGGTAAATCATCCCCATGCACAATGTTTTGAACGTGTAAAAGATGGTTTCATAACCACTTTACGACGTTCAATTGATTTTGTTGAGAGTATTGCAATTCGTAGGCGTGCAATGCCAACAAATGAACATGTTCAATTCCCTCCAAAAATGTTAAGGGCAACCAAAGCACACTAATTTTCATATTATATTAAATCCATTGATGTGACTTTACTTCCATTACATTTCAAATATGTGTATTTATTTTTTTCAGTTGTCTTGTTATAAATAATGACGTGTCTGGTATTAACTAATTGTCGAAGGGCACAAATAAAATGTAATATAGTTGTCCAACAATAATACATACATATGTGAAGGGAATGATGTTGACACAAGTGAAACTTATAAATAGTGTGCTTGTAAGATGCCCAATTATATCTCCAATTGTTTCTTTGACTACACAAGTCACAAAAGCACAATCGATTTCCAATGCACTCTCTAGGAAACAATGGAACAATTATGCTCCTAACATATACTACGAATTGTAGGAAAACTTTAACTACAAAACTTCATCCCAATGGTTTCACTCTTACCTATAATCATGTAAAATCATAACCATATTTTAGTAAGAATATGATTACAATAGCATATAAATACACAGACATTGCACTTCTCAAATAACAACAAGGACCACAACACTATAGCATAATTACCTATCATAACTGTAGAAGATAATAGCTTTGGTGAAATGAGAACTACATGTAAGCTTGAAACTAAAAATTGGGATCTACTCCGAGCCCAAGTTTCCACAACAATAATTGTATCATACTTTGTGAGAAAGCTAATATACAACTAGAAAAGTAAGTATGTACATAACTTGGCTTGCATTTACATATAAGTAATGTTCCTCTTCTAGTCAAAACTCAGAAAGCTACACTAGCATGTTCCTCTTTCCTGAATTGCACATATGCATTACCATCCTGTAACAGATAAGTGATATTAAAAATTACATACAATACACAACAAAATCCAAAGTAACATCAAAGTGCTTCTATGATTAAATGAAAACTGAACTAGGGAATCAACATTACCATATATGTGTATGGGGAGGGAGAGGTGGTAGTGGGGGGATATAACTAGCTTTGGAAATTTGACCACTTGACGAAAAGAAATAGTGGCTTGGCTTTCATTGTTTGACTTCACTTATTCTCTAGCTTGGGAAGTGTTGATGTATAACCATATTTAGTGTGTTTTACACCCATTATTATGTTGGGGTTCTACAAAGTTTTGGTAATTTTCTTGAGAGGAATGTGTTAATTTGGAATTGTGTAAGTAGTTTTATGAGTGATTAAATAACTTCAATAGAGAATTGAGTCATGAAAGAGATATAAGGATATGTTATCTAGGCTTGGAATATACATCCAAGTCATGAGTTAGGGATATAAAGCTCAACGTTGTCATTGAAAAATGATAAATTTCTAAATTACGTGTCTACAAGTCCAACGATGTATCCATAAAATCCCTTCCACACCCTAATACCTTTAATTTCATGTGGATATGTCCAAAAATCTATTTATAAATGTCCTCAATTATCACATTGCAAAAATATTAGGTCCTAACATTTCATGAACAAGTTATTGACCTTGGAGGTGCAAAATGATAGAGCCTTATAACATTCATAACAGTCTCAATTGTTTTCTCCATAGAATATTGTTATAGATTACTAGGTAGAATGAGTTGAGCAACAAATGATGATAACTGAAACAAGATAGTGCAATTTTTCATGGTTGATACTTGAGTATTCATGATTGGTTGTAAATTATGCGGGCTATAGGACAACAAGTGGATGGTAGTATTCAATTCTCTAGGACAATGAGATAGTATAACAGTCCAAAAACCATTAAGAAAGGTATACAAAGAGTGAATGGTGACTTGAAGGATAAACAATAGTCAAGACCAAAGGAAAGGTTTTCAAGGATAACAGTGGGAGTGTATAGTAACAGGGAATAAATAAGAAACTTGGATTTCTCACCTTTCTTTACTAATTGTTAGTTGATTTAAGAACAATGTACTAGAAGGAAAATAGTTGAGGCACTGGTTGGAAACATCAACCAAAGGTTTTTTAAGACCAAGATCATTTCAATGAATTCCAGAAGATAAATTTTGTCATTCCTACTACATTCAAATATGGTTGATTGAATGTGTAAACTTATTATGAAGGTTATTAACCTTGTGGATGCTTCTTATGGTCTCATTTTGGTAAGATACAATTGTGGATAAAATGAAAAAAGTTATAAGGTGAGTATTGTTGTTACATCTTCCTCCCCCCCCCCCCCCCCCCCCCCGCCCTCGCCAATATATACATCTCTTCCTCTTTGTTTCACTCCTCCACATAACCTCCCAATTTCTATGCCTATTTTGTTACTCTATCAACATCTCCATTGAATTGTCAGGGTGGGATTGTTATTAAAGAAATAAATTCAAAAAATTCAAAAAATTAAGTGAAATTATAATATAAATAAAACATTAAAATCATTACCTAGTCTAAATATTTCTCCGCAAGTAATCAATTTTGATGAATTTATATAATTAATAGAATCTAATATGAAAATTATCAAACATATAATGAAAAACCAAATTTAACATGAAAGAGTCCATATTGGTTGTGTGAGTGATGATAATTGAGTTATATTATGTGTTCTACAATCTAAGCATGAACAAGTGAAATGTTGTGAGCATTTTCACCTGGAACTGCATTAATTTTGATGTGCTTTGGGAGTCACATAATATTTTTCTCTTGAATCAGTCAATCTAAAATTGTAATATCTTATCCATTTAGTAGAGGATCAAGCCCTTTTCCCACCCAAGAAAGTGATGTAACTATTTTTTTAAAATTTATTTTATTTTTAAAAGCTTTTGATCGGAGCTATGAACTGGAGGGTTGACGGCAATCTACCCAATATAAAAGATAAAAAAGAAAAGAAAATAGCTGAACAACCTAAAAAACACCAACGACACGCCAATAAACACTGCACACAACCAACAAGACAACGCCAAACATGACGAACCAGCAACAGAGACCTCCACACCCCTCATGCTTCACCACCCCGAATGGGGATCGAGCTAGAGGGACAGAAGAGATGAAAAAGGGCCTGAAGCCATCGAAAGACCAGACAAAAGGAAGAAAACCCCATCTGATCCAGACGCCACACACTGCCAATGGAAGAGCAAAACCAGGTGAACACCCTAATGCCACGACATTCCCGGAACTGATAAGTGCCAAAACAACTCAAAATCCCTATCATCGATGAAGAGCGACCCTCACCAGCACGACACCATTCTGTCAAGAAATCGTCACACCAACAAACGTCCCACCACCAACTAATGACCCACCATAACTACGAAACCACACACAAATAGATGTGTAAAATAACTAGCGCTCACCCATGAAAACTAAGTCACCCAAGAGTCACAAACATCTGCAATACACCCAAGTCAATCGAATCTACTAATTCACATTCATGGTCTGAAGAAGTTTCAAACCCTTAAAAAACCCCAAAGACAATTTCTTCTTGATTCTACACTTGGGGAACCAAGATGGCAAATCAGTGTGTAGGAAGAAAAATGAAAACAATACATGACTTCCTCCAGACAGAAGGATCAGATCCGGCTCAAAAAATAGCAACCCATTCGTACCAAACCCCTTCCAAGAAAAAAAACTAGCAAGGATCGAACCATAAGACATGGAGGTCAACCCCCGCAACAAACCCTTCTCCATAAGAAGAAAACCACCACTTGGAATCGACCCAATACCCATAACCGAGCCAATCTGCTCAATGTAACCACTGACAAGAACAAAATCAAGAATATCCAAGTTTGCAGGCAGAACAAGGTCCTGTATCTCTTCCACCTTTGCTGAAAAGACCTCCTCACTCAGCGGAACCAAAAAAGACTAAGAAAGCCCTATTGACTGAAGCACAAATTCGTATTCCGGTGAATGGTGAAAACAAGAATAAAATTGAACGAAGGTAGACGCTAGCCCCTCGATTGGAAAAGGAGTAAATGAAACAAGACTAGAAGCGCTCTTAAGAGCCACCAGAAAAACTTTCACATCCTGGCTTAAGAGGAATCCAATAGTCTGGTTAACTTCTTTAAGAAGCCAAGTGGCCAAACTCTTTGCAAGCAGACTGGAGTGAGAAATCAGTCCTTCTATGCAACGCTCCACCAGGTGAGAACATAGCAGTTCCAGCTTCACCACTTCGTTAAGAACCTTCGCCCTCTCCCACCGCTCAGCACTAAGTCCGATGTAAGCCCACAAAGCTTCATCAACCAATAACCCTAGCGTGTCCATCCTCCAAGCTCCCTCCCAAATATTTTTCACACCCCATCAGTGATGTAACTAAATTGACATGATATATATAATCAATTAAAAAGAATATTTAATATATTTGTAGTATTTTACAATTAAATTGTCTAAATAATGTACATTCCTATAAATAAATAACCTATTGTTGTCAACTAGAATAATAAAATTTTAAACTAGTATATTCCATAAATGTATGTATCACAACTCTCAAAAAAAAAAATTGAATTAACTTCCATAATTGTCTCATTTCGGCATAAGATAGAAATGATATTTTTATTATTACATGGTCAACACGCAAAGAAAAGTTAGTTGGTTGTGGATATTGTTATTACCTATCTATTTATTATTACGTGGTCAACAGGCAAAGAAAAGTTGGTTGTGGATATTGTTGTTATATGGAGAAATCGAGTTTACATGTTTTGGTACATACACAATTATGGAGTCATTTTCCCTACCTAAAATTGATAATAGTGGTTACGCTACACCCAAATTACATGTGATAGTTTTCATCATGGGAATAAAAGGTTGATGTAGCCATTTTGTTTGAGGCAAATTTCATAGAATACATACCCCTTAAAGCAAACAAATTAAATACTAGCTATGTCACACTCGAAAAAAAATTCAGAACTCTAACATATAACTAAGATATTACAAATTTTTAATTATAATTTTAAAACAAAAAATAAAAACACCTAAATAACAAATATACAAATATTAAATCTTAAACTAGAATGAATATATATATCCAACATTACCTCCTAATCACCCATCAACGCAAAAACTTTATGTGGTAAACACAATCAGCAACAAATTCATATATAAAAATGATCTTTTTTAAAGAATGTTTAATGCATTTATAATATTTTACAATTAAATTTTTATAAATAGATATTTCTATTGCTGTGTAACTAAATAAATTTAGGAAGCTTCCAGCTATACTAAACCAATCTATTCGTATGCATCACAGCTTCACAACAGTCACAATGTAACCGAATTAACTCCCAGATTTGTCCCATTGTCCGCATCAGATAGAATGGGAATGGGAATGGGATTACGTGGGCAACACGCAAGCTTTCTATTTGTTTGATCTCACTTCCCTCCAAAGTGAGTTTGGTTTTTTCAAAAGCAACAGCACAAATTTTTGCAGGTTCTTCGGCCAAATTCAATGTGGGTTTGATTTTTCAGACATTTTCCTGGTTCAATCAATTCCCTTGTAGAGATTCAAGAGCAGCAGCGGTAAAGATTCTGATATAATAATTTGCAGATATGGGTAGGAAGAAGATTGACATTTGTTATGCTGAGGAGAAGGCAAAAAGACAACGTCATTTCACCACGAGGATGGGTGGACTGTTCAATAAAGCCCATGAGCTCTCTGTGCTGTGTGGTGTGCCACTCTGTTTGAAAGTTGGAGACGGAAATGAAATTGTATTGATGTATGAAAACAACTGTTCAAACAAGTGCTCCTCTGATATTACATCAAACAAGCTATTCAAAGTTTATGACCCTCTGTCAAAGAAGTTCTTGAAACTTGGTAATCAGAGTGCAGGAAAGCCTAGAAAGATGAGAATAAGAAAGAACCAAATCAAAGGAGGAGCTCAGTTGTCATCAAGAATCATGTCTGCATATGCAAATTCAGCTTCTAACCAAGTTGAGCAGTTGTTATGTAGCAATGCCCAGATTGCACATGAACAGTCATCGCTTCCACTTTCTTCTGCTTTAAATTCACATGAGCCCAGTACCCAGATTGTACATGAGCAGTCATTGCTTCCACTTTCTTCTGCTTTAAATTCACATGAGCCCAGTACCCAGATTGGACATGAACAGTCATTGCTTCCACTTTCTTCTGCTTTAAATTCACATGAGCCCAGTACCCAGATTGCACATGAGCAGTCATTGCTTCCACTTTCTTCTGCTTTAAATTCACATGAGCCCAATACCCAGATTGCACATGAACAGTCATGGCTTCCACTTTTTTCTGGTTTAAATTCACATGAGCCCAGTACCCAACAATTGGAAGATGCTCTTATTCTAGATCTGTGGAATGGCTATTATCCATTGATACCAGATTTTGATGGAGGATATATTAATGATGCAATTGCAGGTGCAGGTGAAGGAACACATCCAATGCTTCCAGATTGTTTCTTGAATGACCCACATGATCAATATCACTACATTAATCAACAGGAGTACATATCATCACATTATATTCCAACTGGAGATGCAGGTGCTTGTACATCACTTCTACAGGGCACGGAGCTACTGAATTGTTTTTCATTATCAGATGCACAAGCTACTGATGAAATATGCCTCTCATCTACTGCTCATCATTCTTGGGAGGGTGACATGGAAGCCTACCAGTACCCATCATCGTCCTCCTGCATTCAACAATGGCCTAATGATTATAGTACAGAATTTTTACAGCCAGAACCGGATGCATATTGGCCTGAGCTATTCAATATTGTATTTTCTGACTGTTGAAAGGTTGTTATGCTAATGCATAATACTGTACATTTGCTTTGTATGCCCTGTTTAATGTAATATGAGATGCGGCCTTTCCAAAAATTCACCATTGTAAATTCTTTTGTGGATTTGGGAGTTATATGTTTTTTCTCATTACAGAGTATATGCGAAAACCTTCCATCTGTTCTTTTACTATTTTTTGAGTTGGGTGCGTAACAATATATTTGTTATCAAGGATTTCAAATTTCTCTGTTTTTCTTACTCTAATTTAATTTAATATTGATTTCTGTACCATATTCGTGGCAATAGTGACAGTTGACAAAGGTTTGTTGGAAAGATTTTTCATCGCAGTTACTAATAATGATATCTACATCAGCCATATTATATTTAGATGTTCTTCTTCTCCTTTTCATCATCTTGACAAATGAAGAATTTAATAAATTGGCTTTTGGAAGCCCTCTTTTTAAGGGCTATTAATTTCTATGTGGGTTTTTGGAAGCCTTATTTTTAAGGGCTGTTAATTTCTCCTCTTCAAACAAGTGCTCCTCTGACATTACATCAAACAAGCTATTCAAAGTTTATGATCCTCTGTCAAAGAAGTTCTTGAAACTTGGTAATCAGAGTGCAGGCTAGCCTAGAAAGATGAGAAGAAGAAAGAACCAGATCAAAGGAGGAGCTCAATTGTCATCAAGAATCATGTCTACATATGCAAATTCAGCTTCTAACCAAGTTGAGCAGTTGTTATGTAGCAATGCCCAGATTGCACATGAACAGTCATCACTTCCACTTTCTTCTACTTTAAATTCACATGAGCCCAGTACCCAGATTGGACATGAACAGTCATTGCTTCCACTTTCTTCTGCTTTAAATTCACATGAGCCCAGTACCCAGATTGCACATGAGCAGTCATTGCTTCCACTTTCTTCTGCTTTAAATTCACATGAGCCCAATACCCAGATTGCACATGAACAGTCATGGCTTCCACTTTTTTCTGGTTTAAATTCACATGAGCCCAGTACCCAACAATTGGAAGATGCTCTTATTCTAGATCTGTGGAATGGCTATTATCCATTGATACCAGATTTTGATGGAGGATATATTAATGATGCAATTGCAGGTGCAGGTGAAGGAACACATCCAATGCTTCCAGATTGTTTCTTAAATGACCCACATGATCAATATCACTACATTAATCAACAGGAGTACATATCCTCACATTATATTCCAATTGGAGATGCAGGTGCTTGTACATCACTTCTACAGGGCACGAAGTTACTGAATTGTTTTTCATTATCAGATGCACAAGTTATTGATGAAATATTCCTCTCATCTACTACTCATCATTCTTGGGAGGGTGACATGGAAGCCTACCACTACCCATCATCATCCTCCTGCATTCAACAATGCCCTAATGATTATAGTACAAAATTTTTACAGCCAGAACCGGATGCATATTGGCCTGAGCTATTCAATATTGTATTTGCTGACTGTTGAAAGGTTGTTATGCAAATGCATAGTACTGTACATTTGCTTTGTATGCCCTGTTTAATGTAATATGAGATGCGGCCTTTCCAAAAATTCACCATTGTAAATTCTTTTGTGGATTTGGGAGTTATATGTTTTTTTCTCATTACAGAGTATATGCGAAAACCTTCCATGTGTTCTTTTGCTATTTTTTGAGTTGGGTGCGTAACAATATATTTGTTATCAAGGATTTCAGATTTCTCTGTTTTTCTTACTCTAATTTAATTTAATATTGATTTATGTACCGTATTCGTGGCAATAGTGACAGTTGATAAAGGTTTGTTGGAAAGATTTTTCATCGCAGTTATCTCCTTGGTGCTTGGAAAAGAGCCTTTTGAATACAATGCAGAGTTATCTCTGTTAACAGAAAAGTCTACACTCCGAGAAGGGGCTATCATTGTCAGCATCTTGGCTCCGAGTGCAATTTACAAAGACAGAAAATGGATTAATCCAAATCAAAATGAGATTCATATTCATTAGTAAGATTCAGGATTATAATTTATAAAATTTCAATGTAACGATGAGTCATCTTTTAGGTCAATAATAGTAAAACAGAGTGCAATTCTAATCCAGAATTACAGAAAAAAATAGAAAGTGCAAGTTGAAGGAGCTCTAGAAGGAGCCAAAGAGATGACAGAAGGTCTGACTTTTAGATCAGCAGAGGAAGAGATTTTCGATGTATTCTTGGCATCTCTAGGATAACATCCTCATTGAAGGAGGAGAAACATGTCTTATGGAAGATACAAGAGAGGATGAGCAGAGAAGCAAGGAAATCCTTATTTTGGAAGATGAAGTGGTGAGTAGAGTCTGCCAAAAAAAAACAGAGATGAACAACACATCTTTGTAGGTATAGGAGAAGATGTGAAGAGAGAAGGAATCCTCATTTTAGAGGACGAGATAATAAGAAAAGAGAAAAATATCTAATTGAAGACATTAGAAAAGAGGAAATGAAGTAAAAAGAGAACACCAGTGGTGGAGGAAGTGTCATAGTGGAGGGCATTTGAAGGATGAGCAGAAATGGAGGAGCAGAAAGCACTTTTAAAAGTGCACAAGAATGAGGAGGATGGTTCATTTGGAGGGATCATGAGAAGAGATGGGCTATTTGAACTCATACAGCAAGGAAGAGCAGCGGCAGTTTTCTTTAAAGCATTTGAAAGCAGCATGCAAATCAACAAGGAAATGCAAATAGAGTTAATAGAAGAGAAGCTCATTGAAGAGACAAGTAACAGAGAAAGATTTGAGCCATTTGAGCTCATAATATATGAAAGGGGATAATGGAAAATCCTCATCAGCACACAAGACACGAGCTTACATGTGGAAGGGAAGAGAGCAGCAGAGGAAGAGATTGCAGCCATAAGAAAAAAAGATGTATGCTCATGAGAATTTTGTAGTCATTTTGATCTTCATTAAGATGATGGAGGAAGGTTTGCAACATTTTTTTTTTGAAATCTTATAGAAATTTAGAGATGAAAATTGCTCATGAATGTGAATACATGTAGTTTTATGAAGGAAGAGATGATATAATGTGTCTATGTAATTTCCAAATAAGGTGTTAAAATGAATCTATAAAATATGTTCTAAATCATCATCTGATTTTACTTTTTAAGTGTGGAGTATTCATGGATTAAAAATTTTTATAGGAAGCTCATCAAGACTTTTAGTGGGATGTGTACAAAAAAATTACTAATGTATTGCAAAAATATAGGAAAGAGTTTATATAGAGATCAAAAGTAGAACATATTTTGCACCTGTTAAAGGAAAGTGATTGAGAAACTAATGTTGGCATTCAATAATTTTAGTTAAGTATTTCTATTAGATTGGGACATGAGTGGAACAATAGTAGTTACAATATTACGTCATGAGGTAACGCCTATAACATATTTTAGTGATAATTTGAAGGATGTGAAATGTAACTATTTAGTGCATGATCAAGAGTTATACGCTATAGTATAAGAGCTCAAAAATTGGAGACATCAGTTATTACTAAAAGAGATTGTTTTATATTTATATATCATTCAACATTGTGGCTCATAAATAATCAGGATAAATTGAATTAATGACATATGAATTGAGTTGTATTCCTTTAAATCTATTTATTTCTGTTGTGACATATGATTGGAAGGTTGAAAAAAGATTAAGATGCATTGATAAGGATAATTTTATTAATGAATGAATTAAGAGTAGAAGTCATATAATTTTATTTTTATGAAGGAGAAATATAAAATCATGAATATTTTGATGAATCATTAAAAACGCATGAAGAACTAGTGATTGGAAATAGGACGCCATAGTTATATAATTTTGTGTAAGAAGGTTTTTTATTCTTAGGAACATAATTGTGTAGACCTAGATGGTAAATTAAGAGCAATTTGATTAACGAGAAGGATAGTGGAGGTTTAGAATGTCATTTTGGCTATGAAAAAAATTATAAATAGTAGGTATAAAATAATTATTTGCCACACATAAACATAAATGTCCACAAATATGTTTAAGAGTGTAGTTTTTTTAGTTAGCGAAAGGGAAAAGTCAAAAAGAAAGGTTGTATAAACCGTGGCCTATTCTAGAAAGATCATAGGAGGATATAAGTATGGATTTTATTTTAAGATTGCCTATAATTTAGAGGGGAAAGGATTCAATATTTGAGATAGTTGGTAGATTTTAAAATATGACACATTTTAGGGCTCGAAAGAAGACTAGTGGTGAGACAAACATCACTAATTCATTTTCAGGTAGATTGTAAGGCTACATGGTTTTTCACGAAGTATAATATCAAACAGATATGTGAAATTTATAGAGGATAACGTGGAATAAATTAAACAAGTTGAATTTCAAATCAAAATAGCATCCTCAGTAGGATTGATAGGCATATATAGTCAATAATATTTTGGGTTATTTATTATAATCTTTGATAGGGGTTATTCTTTAAAATGGGATAATATTCGAGATAAAGTTGATTTCATGTATGATAATTTAGTTAATCAAAGTACTATAAATATACCATTTTAGAATATGTATGTGTCACATACAAGGGGAGTCACAGAGTTTTATGACATCTTAAGTGAACAAAGGAAAGTGTATAAACAAAAGTCTTTGCAAAGTATATGTGAGATGTGCATGATCAAATGTGAAAATAATTACAAAGGATAATTATGCTCCAAATGACTACAAAATAGTTATACTTGTTTCCAAAAATGGCTTGTAAACTTTGCTCTTCCTTTGTTTTCCCTCTATTTGGTGGAGTTGTGCTTCTGGAACAACACCGAATAGCTACGACCTACAATTTATGCCTAAACCGTTGCTATTTACAAAATGATTTTGGAAAAGATTTGCTTCTTAATTTTCTTCATTACAAATGACTAAAACATACTTCTATTTATAAAGCCCCTTGAAGAGTGAGGACACTTGTATACACACCTAGTACTAATAAATTCACACCTACATACAAAAAATAAAAGGCTTAAACTAGCAATCCTAAGTGAAATGTACAATGTAAATGCCGAATGGGATCTAGTGAAGAAATCAAAGTGGAGGGAAAGAAACAATGGTGGAGAAGTGGTTAGAGGGTGGAGAAGTGTAAGGACAGAGAAGTGCAAGGACGAAGAAATTGAAATAAGAAAGCAATATGGAACTTTAGAGTCGAGCAACCACGTGAATTTTTTGTTAATTGTTTAAAGTAGAAAAGGTGGGTTGAAGGGGAATTTGAATGCACATTCTATGGGACAAAAAAAAGACATGAAGATGTGAAGCGGACCTAGTGTCAAAAGGTAGCGATTTCATGTGAAATTTGGATTAGGTTTTCTCTTTAGTTATCAAGAAAATGAAAAGGTTATTCCTCAATAGCAGTCGTGATGGTGTCGTATGTCAAAAAACACTACCATCAATGATATAAAAACTACAATATAAGCATACATGCAAACCCGAATACAACATATGTTATTCTTTGTTTGAAAGAAATTGTGTCCATCTCCTTTGTGAATTATGAAAAGGAATGGGTGTACGAATGAAGCATGGAGGAGAGAAAGAAAGTAAGAAATATGTTGTGGAAACTTGACTAGGGTTTCCCTCATAAAAAATTGTGATGGCGTCATCATTCAATGATGATTGGCAAAAAAGGGATATTGTGTGTGTGTGTGTGTTGACGATTCTGTTTGGATAGGGGAAATTAAATACTTACAAGACAGACACCTATTCCAAAACATAGATTATTTCTCCCCAAATAATCTCGAGTATATATGTGCACAACTTTATAGTTATGATATCATGCACTCTATTCATGTGAGCTTAAGGGGTCCAAAAAAATGGGGGAATTCGAATACGACTTAGGTTAAAAACCCAAATGTAATGCTTGCTTCTTGTAGTAATTATTTGTAACCCCCTGTTTAGTTGTTATTTTGATAGATGACACATAAACATAAATGAAATGTTGAAAATTAAAAGGTGTGATTTAAATACTTGCATATCCCACACCTATTCTATGGATCAAATATTTCCTACCCATATAATATTTGTTATACGTGCTTCACTTAAGCATTTCAATGTCACAAAGATGACAAAATTAAAATGGGGAAACTCATAAGGGTTTAGTGTTCAAATCCCATCTGGAATTCTTGCATCTTGTAGCAATTTGTAGCTTTATTTTTTTGTTGTAAGCTAAAGTAATTGTAGGAAAATAGGTGGTGTGTGAACAATCATTGATAATTGAGGCCCCCAAGCCATCGTGCATTTCAACAAGAGTTAGATGTTATCCGTCAATCAAGCTTGCTATTTTTTTATTTCATGGCACTAAGGATTTTGATTGGACACTGGTTAATTTGATATGTAAGACGTAGACATGCATGGAATGTTGGAAACTAAAAGACGGGAACTAAATACCTATACGTCCCACACCTATTCAATGGAGTAGATTGTTCCTATCCAAATAATATCTACTATCTATGCTCCAGTTAATCATCTCAATCTCGTGTGCCACCAAGGATTTCAATTGTATGGTAGTTAATTCGATAGGTAAAATGTAGACATGAATGAAATGTTGGAAATTAAAAGAAAGGAATTAAATACTCACATTTCCCACACTTATTCCACGGAATTTAAAAGGTGGGAATTAAAACCTTGTATGTCTCACACCTATTATGTAGCTCAGATTGTTCCCATCCAAATAACATCTAATATATGTGGTCCATTGTATCGTCTCGATCTCGCTCGCGTTATCCATATGAGTTCAATTTATGCATAAAGTTGGCCAAAATAAAATTGCCAATAATTTAGTATATTTGAGGGCTGGAACCTACACTTTTTAATATGATAAAAAAGTATGGAGTAACATGAGTTCACTAATTAAAAATAAGTATTGAGTAACATGTGTCCACTAAATTAAAAAATTGTAGTAAGATGAACAATTTCAGTCAATGGCAACGATGGAAGAATGCATTTCAGGGGTGTTAAGAAAGACAATGATGAGGACATCATTCTGGAGGGTTCGCCAATCAAAATGCAACTCCATTTCAGATGCTTTTTTCTTTTTCTATCAGCTTTAGCAGGGTTGACAACATGACATCACGTGAGGTAATTAGGAATTTTATTTCTCCATCATTTAAAAAATGTGCACATGGATGGCAGAGACCAATTTGAGGTTGTTGATATGGAATAGGGTGTGGATGGAGGAGATCAAATGGGTTATTAATACATCACTAGAATGCGCTCCGGGTTTTTACCAATGTAAACGCCTTTGGTGTAAATATGTTTTTTAAATATTTAAGGAAAAAGAAATGGAACATGATATATGCACTATTTATAGAATAAAAATTCTCTATAGATGCACATTAAAGTGATAATATTAGAACAATATTTTTTAAAAATATGTTTTAAAAGTGTACAGAGAAGAAGGAAAATGCAATCAATGTATAGGGAAAACATATTGTCTGTGTAAAGACAGAAGGAAAAAATTCTCAACGTATACAAACATATTTTCCCTCGAGACATTTTTCCTTGTGTCTTTATATAGAAAATATGTTTTCCCTATACATTAATTGCACTTTCTTTCTTCTTGTAGACTTTTAAAACATATTTTTCAAAAATATTGTGCTAATATATTATCACTTTAATCTGCATCTATAGAGAATTTATTCTATAAATAGTGCGTATATAATCATCCATTTCTTTTTCCTTAAATATAACATACACGACTTGAAAAAACTTCAAAAATTATAGTTCAGTATTTTTTAATATAATTTTGACGTGTGTGTGTGTGTGTGTGTGTGTGTGTGTGTGTGTGTGTGTGTGTGTGTGTGTGTGTGTATTGTGTATTGTGTATATGAATACAATTTAACATTCTCGAAGCAAATAGGTATATACTATGCACAGAATGTGGAATACGTTGAGCCACCGCATCACACCGCTTCTATAACAAGCTGCCAAAATAATGGTGTCAACCCGTTCTACGTGTTTATCTTCAAAATTAATGTGGAGGGCCATAACATGCTTAGTATTTGGAAAGATATGCCACTAAATTTAGGGAAAATCTAAAAATTCAAGCTTGTAAAATGAAGTTCGTAAAGATGCAGTCGAGCTCGCCACTCACCTTGCCCTCAACAATGGAGGAGTCTTACGCCACTAGCTTGCCAGCAAGGTTGGGGTTCCCCTCTGCTTGTCAACTCAGGTGGGGCTTTCCTGTTTCCCTTGAGCCACGCACCTTGGATTTCAGACAAGTTTTCCCAGTTCCCTCTCGCCATCTCCCCTACTCGGGTGGCGGCAGACAACGAAGGGGAAAACCCCACTGGTTGGGACATTCCTGATGCTAGCAAGGGCCTCCCTAGTTCGGGTTGGTCAGATGACCACGATCTTCCTGCTTTAGGGATGTTTGTTGTTGTAGCTTAATTTTGTGTTTTGATGGTTTCCTAGGCGTTGCCTAGTGTGTTTGTCATTCTCATAAGCTCGGCCTAGTTTGTTTGTGGTTTTGGGGTGTGCTCTCATACTGCCTGTTTTTTTTCTGAAAGCTATCTTGTATCTTATTGAATTAATTACACCGAAAGGCGTGTTCTAAGTTAGAAAGCCCGGAGGGCTCTGACATGCGTCAGATCATCTTACGATTCAGAAACTTTGCATCGTCGACGATCTTGACAGTGAGAAATAGTTACGTACGCAGTAACTATGTAGAAGGCGTTTTTACAATGGGAAAGAGCCCTAGGGTCTCTGACATGCGTCAGTACATCAGCAATCCACATTACGTCGTACATCGTCTCGCAATACGAGCCTTGTCTCGCAGACTTGGGCCTCGCCAAGCTTGTCGACTCTACAAATCTTTGCCTGTTCATACGGTTGCATCGCTCCAGGTTAGTCAGTTTTTGGAGTTGTCTTCCTTTTAAGCATCCCTCAACTTTCAATACTTGTCACATCATTCTCATCGATTCAAGCAAGCCAAAAGTTTTTACAAATAGATCGAACGTGCTTGGAAACGCGGGTATCTTCTCTACGGACCGCCTGGAAGTGGAAAGACGAGCCTCATCGCCGCCATTGCTAACTATATGAAATAAGATGTTTACGACTTGGAGCTCTTGCAAGTCAATGACAACGTGGACCTCTGTCATCTTGTCGCCCAAACTAAAGAAAAATCAATTATTATTATTGAGGACATTGATTGCTCGCTAGATCTGAACAACAGTGGAATTAGTCTCTCGGGTTTGCTTAATTTCATTGACGGTCTGTGGTCATGCTGCGGAGATGAACATATATTTATCTTTACCACAAACCACATGGAACATCTGGAACCTGCTCTCCTCAGATGTGGGAGAATGGACGTTCATATTAATCTCCCCTTCTGCAATTTCCTTGTATTTAAAAACTTGGTGGTTCATTTCCCTTATCAACAGTTCATCATCTACTTTTCGTCCCCACGCGGATTGCCAACCTGGTAAAATTGACAGTGCCACAGTCATCACTGTGAAGTCTCTGATTTAATGCAACCGTTGCTTGCTTCTCATGCAAAATCTGTGGTCAGTTTCTTTGAAACCCAAATTTATGTGTTATCAAGGATTACTTGTTTCTCTCACAAATGGACGTGTGTATAATGACGTACACGTGGTATCTATTTCTTGCGCTCTCTCATGGCTTGAGGCACGTAGGAGTATGTGGTAGAAAGTTTTCTACAACCGCCCACAAATAAAAGTGCAACAAATTCTTTCCAAGCCAAAGCAACCTAACGATGTGGAATAAAATAAAGATTAAGTTTATTAAATACGGAAGAAAGAGATATTATATTTTAAATATTAAATGACATCGAACCCCTCATTTATAGGCTAACTTTTATTCATGAAAAATGGTTATGTTCATAATAATATTTACTAGCAATCGCATGTGTACAATGTAATGTGAACGCCGAACGGTATTAGGTTTTTGATTTTGACCATTGAGATTTCTCTATTTACTAGGCTAGAGTATTCCTCCTGGAATTAATTGTATTAGACCCCTGGTCCAGGTGTTCCAAATGTGGATCGTATAACCTAAGCCTCATCAGTTCAAAATTTTGAAAAATCATTCACTGAAATTATTGAACAGTTAATTGTCACGTGGTTGCTTAACTTATTAAGCAACTATCATTTTTTGAGCAATTAATCCTTCTTAATATTTCACAACAAAGTCACATGGCTGCAATTGTTGGGTATAGAGGATGGCTGAAGTCATCTGAAATGCATATAAGAGAGTAAACCTCATCACCATTCAATGTGTAGAAAACTCTCCTCTTTGAAGAATCAAAACCACATCCAATGACAGTGTTTATGGCATTCCAAACTCGCTTTGTAGAAGTTGGTTTATGATGTTTTTCTTCATCGTCCAGGTGAACCATCCCTGCATCGACAACAACATTTAATTCAGATCCAGATTCCAGCTTATCAGTGATTACAATCTAAAATACATGGGGTGTCCTGACAAACATTGTTTCATAAATTCTCAAGGATTGTGGCTTATGTTAATTCCACCACATTTCAGTCCACTTTCTTAGTATTCATATGCACAAGATGAAGTTCCTCTCCCTCAACTTGCAATTGTGATTTTAGACCACTCATTTAGCCCATAATACATTTGGTTGTCCTTGAATTTAAGAGTGAGGGGAGCCATTGGCTTATCTCTGCATCCTATTTAAATCTAATATATTGGTGGCTCTTTTGTGGCAAGAAAATAACTGCAGTTTAAGGTTCCTAACAACACCTAATTAATGTAGAGTAGGGGTTGAAATCACCAGCTCAAAATCAAATGCTATGAACCAGAAGCCCAAATAACTTCTTCGCTTTGATCAAATTACGATACAAATAAAAAAAAAAAATCTAATATAAAATATGCATATATGAAACTGGAAGGATGGTCTGAAAGAAAAAGAGCCGACCATTTAAGAAGACAAATCCTGTTGAGTGAAATCCAACAGACCCTGGCTCACAATTTGTTAAACGATGAAGAGCAATGCCACCAACTGCAAGCCCCATAGATATAACCTTAGGAATGCTTGCAGGATCCATGCCATTGAATTGAAAATGGTTGTCTGCATATCCAATGTCCACGCCCTTGGATTGTTGTCAAAACTTTTTTTGGCTGCAACACCCACTTTGTATTTTCTACTGGAATTTGTGGGTGTCACCTTAGAGCTTATATGTTATAAATGTGAAGGGCTGTGATATGAGTTTAACCTCCTCATACTCTCCAAATATCTTGGAGAGACCTAAACTGGCAATATGTTCTACATTCTCTGCCAAAATTATTTCTATTTTTTATTTCTTAGGGCATCCAATAAAGCAAATCAAAACCCCTGGTAATAAAATAAATACTATGATATCAAAACCCTTGCATCACAGAAATCACAGATCATAGAGAAATGTTGCTGAAAAGAGTATTATAATGTCCTTGTAAACCCTAATCTGGTGTTACTGAACCACAAATTAGGTTATAAAATAAAAATTAAGATGTATAACATTGCCAAAATTCTTAATTTTCAGAGGCAATAGATACAACTCAACATTCGACACAGTTTTAATCCATCCGTGAAACCTAAATTCGCAGTTCTACCGAATGATGGAGATCTCCACTCAGTAAAAAGAAAATAATAGTGATTATGAATTGTTGCTAAAAACATTGACGTAAATTGGAGCGCCTCACCAACCCCAATCACATCTAAATCAACTACAGTTCTGGCTAATTACTGCAAATCCCGGAACAAAATTCACTATTTTTCAGATGCATAGACACAATTTTCAGCTGACAAAATGGTCGTAAAGGTAATGTGGTTTGGTTTTGTGCCTACCTGTTGCAATTGCTTGAAGAGCAAAACATCTTCCCTTCCATGCCCATTTATTCCATATCCAACAATCATTGTTGTCCAAGCAACTACATCTCTATGAGGCATGGTATCAAACACCTGGCGTGCAATCTCTATGTTTCCACATTTTGCATACATGTCTACAACTGCACTCCACACATATAAATTACACTCGGTTTTACTTTTGATTAAGTATGCATGGATTTCCATACCCTGTTGAAGAGCGGTTGAGTGAGCACATCATTGAAGAATACTTGAAATAGTCATTGCATTAGGTTTCAGACCCTCCACTTTCTGCATATCATAGAACATCTTCAAGGCCTAATGAACATCACCTTTCTGCACGTACCCTGCAACCAGAGAAATTTTTAGGAGATGGAATAGTTGGTAGCTATTTCTGTATCAACAAAATAAGGAATGCATGTATTATAGGCTAATATCTGAGAAAAGAGGTAGATTTAATAAAGAGTAAACACAAAATTTATTGTTTTCCTTTAAAAAAAAATGGTTGGACTACGTGGATCCTCGTAAGTTTTACAATTAGCAATCAAAGGTTACAAAGTTCAAAATGATATTAGTTTTTATCTACAGATTCTTCGGTTGCACTAATTGGATCCTTGTATGTTTTGCACTTCGCAATGAAAGGTTACAAAGTCCGAAGAACAATGCAGTACACTACTTTGTCAACAGACCATGAAAGAATAAAAGCAAATCTAGTCATCATCAACAGTCGTCTCCACCTGCTTCTAGAAAGGGAGCAAGTGAAAATATCTGATGATCTGATGCCAGCATAAACTTTCTTTTCTGATGATGGCATGAGCCGAGGGAGAAGTCCAACCCCAACAGGGTCGATAACTTAGCTTTGGGAAAGTCCTTTATCAGTCCATGTTTGTGATGATGATGCAACATTTCTCATCTGCACAATTGTAAACATATTTCATATTGCAGGCAACTAATCCCATGATATCTTAAAATGTTGCATTGTAGATACTTCGATTACTTAACAAGTTAATGTTTTACTTAAATTTTGATAAAATGCATTCATTTTAAATTGTGAAAAAACTTCCCAAAAAAATAGCCTTCCTGTAAGCATGTCACTCCAGGAGACTGCATCCTTCTGAAGCATTCCATCAAACACTTGACGTGCAATGTCCACCCTGTTGCATTTCCCATAGACACCCACAAGTGCATTGCCTAAAAACACATTCCCCTCAAACCCGCTTCGAACAACATACCCATGCAACTCCATACACTTCCCCAGCTCAGAACACTCTCCAGAACACTCACAACCGTTACCAAATTCGGCCTCAAATAGCTCCTCTGCATGTCCCTAAAAATCCCCAGCGCCTCCTCCAAAAAACCATTCTGCACAAACCCCGCAATCATGGAGCTCCACAACACAACATCTCGTTGAGACATTTTTTCAAACACATCACTTGCATCCTCCAAACTGCAACACTTGGAGTACATATCAACAAGTGCACTGCACACAAAAGAATACGATTCATACCCACTCCGAATTATGTGGACATGAATTTGTCTTCCCAGTTGCAGTGCATTCGAGGCTCTGCATTCCTTGAGAACGTTGTAAAATGTACAATTATCGGGTTGAACAGTTATAGGTGTATAATTTTTGCTACATTGGACGGACAACATCGTGTGTAGTTCAGACCAAGATAAACTTAATTGCTCAATTTCCTCGTCAAATTGTTCAATTGTCCACTCCTTCAGATGCCCTCTGGTTCCATGATTTTCCAACCTCTGCCTTTGTAGGAGCGGCATGAAAATAGTCCTCCATTGGTGCAGCTGCTTCTCTAACATTATCCTCAACATCTGGAACAGATTCCCCAAGCTTGGATGATGCTGGTTTCTCTTCCCCAACTTGGTCTTACTTTCTCTGCCCTTTACCAAGGCCTAGGTTGGATTCAGTAGCTTCAGCCATTGCCTCTCCTGCCTACAATTTTAACTTCTATCTTCACCACAATTGTTCTAAAAGGCTTACATGGCAAAATATCAAATTGCTACCTATAAGAAGTTTCCAGAGACTATTAAACCCGCTTCAGATATAGATCTAGATCAATCAATTTGAATACAGTAAAATAAGGAGATAATTTGGGGTTATATATTTATTTCCGTGTGCAGGGCTGATTTCACAAATAATGGGGACGGCTATTGCAAAGCTCCGACTTCTGCACTCGCTGCAATCATCCAAAACACAGAATATATGGCGATTACTGTAACAGAACAAGATCCTCGAAGAACCCTGAAAACCTAGGTTTTAAATCCTGCGATCCCAGCAATGTGAATTTGTTATTTCTTATCTCGGGAACTGCCACGGATTTGGGAATTTTAGGGCTAAGAACACAAAAATGTCTAGACGCCCGTCGAAACCGTCACAACGGCCATCAAATTTAATCACTTCAATAAAACTTCAAAATGGCCATCAAATTTGACACAGTCCCATGAATTTCCGCAAAGCCCTTTCCTATGGGTGTAAAGCCTTCGGCGTACTTAAAAAATTTGTCTTGGGCTTATTGAATGGATGATCTCGATTCAATATGACTTCTTAACTATTGTGTGACATTGTGATATGTGAAGAGAGCGAGTATATTTGTTATAGCTATTGTTTATTGCGTGATATTGTGATATGTGAAGAGAATGAGTATATTTGTTAGTTTCAGTATATTTGGTAGCTTAAGATATCCTCCAACATTGTGATATTGAAAAATGGACAAATGTGTTTGGTTTGGTAGTTTAAGGTATTATTATCATGTGTCATTGTGATTTTTGAAAGGGACGAGTATATTTGTTAGCTCAAATGTATTTAGTAATTTAAAGTATTATATTCTTGTGATGAAGGGATGAGTATATTTGTTAGCTCGAATATGTTTGGTAAGAGTGGTATTAAAATTCAATTGACTTTTCTCGATTGTCCACGTATCTCACTCAAAAAATCACCAAAAATGCACAAAATCATGGCTGCCCATGTGTTTCGTTCATGAATTCACCAAAAAATCCCAAAACCCTGCAACTTTATCTTGTTTTCCGCGTAGTGACAAATCTGACTATTAACAGTGTACAACAATAGATGGAAAGCAACATTTATCATATAGCCCAATAATTAAACGAAAGACTCAACACGTCGAAAGCCATTTGTATTACAAGTTGATTTTGAGTTCCAAACAAGGGCTGAATTTCCCTAAAATTTTTGCTACAGAGAAATGTTTTTCGGCATCTCCAAAAAACGTGTTCCAAAATTAACTGCACCAACACTGTCTCCATGTGGGTATTGCTAAAGTTTGCACGTATCCTCCATAACACCTTGCTCACTTTCTCCAATTTCCTTTTATGTAACAATATCCTCCCGAACAATCTCTTGACTAGGTTTTTGAGAAAACCCTAGCTCTGCTTGACACTCCATATCAAAATGAAGATTGTCGAATAGAGCCCAAGAAGCTTATATTTCGCTGGTTCCTTCACCATTGGAAGAGATTTGCACTTGGGGGGTTGTCCTCTTGTAGTGATGGCTACTACCAATGTCTCGTTTGAGGGCATAATCATAAATGGCCATGAAATCGACAACATAATGCACCCTCTATGCAAATATTTAGCAGTTTTTAACATACGTTGACTTCAATATTTAACCAAGAAATACAAGTTTACCTTTGAAATATTCATTTACAACACCTTGATTTCTAATATATCTCCAGACTATATTGCCACGATGCCCTGCACACCGTATCTCCTTTCTCTTTCCACTAATTAACAAAGAAATACAATATTACATATGTGCCTCATCGTACGAAAGATGGCTTTCATAAAATGGTTCCACCCAATACTATCCTCTTTCGATTACTTCTCCACCCTCTAACCCCTTCATCTACACTCCTTTTCCTTTTATGTATTGCTCCGTCAAAATCAACCTCATCTTAGTCTACCCCTTCGGTGTTAACATCGCACACTTCACGTGTGATTACTAGTATAATATAAGATTTCTTTTCATAAAAAAACAAGTTCGAAAAGATGGGATACATGTACAAAATTAAATAAGCATAGATTTTTAAATGGAGTTGAAAATATCCAAGATCTGTATAAATATTCTTTAGTTTGTCATCATATTAATCGAGATTTATGCAGTGATATCTTCAAAAATAGAGCATTTTAAATCAAATTTTTAAACTTAGATGTCTTTTGTGTGTATATTTTCCATGGTTCCAATGTCCAGCACGGGGGTTTTGTTGATCTTGTGCTTGAGCTTGATAAATTTATGAAAAAGAGGCGCTTAGATTTGCATAGGAATTGAGTTTAATAAATTTAGAAAAGATGATGCTAGAGTATATCATAGTATAATCTGTGTTGTAATTTATACCAAACAAACTATCTCAACTATTTAAAGTATAAAACTTTCCAACATGTCTTTTTTACTCTGTCTCAACCATATTATTTAGATATGGATCACATTGGAATTACAATTCAATACTGTATGTAGTTAGGATGCCATGTAGTTGTTATTTCTGTACGTAATAATTGTTCGTAGCTAGATGTTAAGTATTTGATGCCACCAGAAAAATTTAATATATTTTTTGTGGTATGTCATTGGTTTTATATTTCTACCTTCATGGAGTATCATAATTGCAACTCAAATAATATGTAGACATCCTCACAAAGTAGTGAGTCTATTTCACAAAATATGACCATCTTGTGTCCAACCTAAAAAGTTCACTTTTGCATACTTGTAGTCCAATCAAATATATGCACTTGGAAACAAGGTATGGACATCTACCAAATAATAATGGATAAGAGACAATTATCAAATGTCATAGTTGCAATTATCCTAGTACACATGTATGCAAAATATGGAAGTATGTAGTTGTAAGAATGTGAATTGTTTGACAAAGTACCTAAAAAAAATGTTGTCTCAAGGACTACAACAATTTCAGGATATCCACAAATGGGTTTGTTGAAAAATCCATGTAAATTCAACTAACAGTGATAAATCCAAAATACACAACATTTCTCATTGTCCTTGCAACCTATGTTGATATGGAAAAATTAGAATCTAGGGTTGTACCATCTCACTCATATAGTACAACCGAATTAAATTAAATACACACGAATTAAAGGAGGCTAATAATAATGGAAATAAGATCATTCTCTTGTCCCAATATTTAATATAGATGGAGGGGTATCAAATGAAAATCATATCAAAGACTAAAGAATGGGAAATGAAGATTTCTCTAAAGACTTCTAATCATTAACAACTACTCAAATAATCGAATTTGATAACGTTATATATTTAATAGAACTACTCATTAACAACTACTCAAATAATGACATGATGCATTTTTTAAGCTTACATTGAATGCGGTTGATTCAAGAAAGTTCAGTGTAATATAATTGTTATGTTAGTTGAAGCACTTGTGTCGGTCATTGTGTTTTCTTGTGTAGGGATTTATGTGCATAAAATAAATGCTCAGAGAAGAATTGAAATACACAAATCCTTTGGTATAGCATGCCAAACAATCTTTATCTCATTTAACCTTATTTCAGATTTTTTTAAAAGTGTAGTGTTAATTACAACTATGAAGTGAAATTTGATTGATGTACATGGGAGCTATTTTAGCTAGCTACGAATCCATAGAACAAGATGCTAGTGTTCCAAATCTTAAAGGTGTAAAAAAAATCTTTCAAGGAGCTAAAAAAAATGTACAAATAGATTTTTTAAATGAATGAAATCGGTTTAGGAGCATATGGAAAGGTACACTAAAAGGAACCTAGTCCCAATTACATTCTACTTTCATTAATATTTCATATCTAAAATTTATCTCCCTTAGATTTTGAGCTCTTGGAGAAATCTTAATCCCATAAATAATACCTTAAAATTGCTCTTACTGTTCATGTGTGTATTTGAAGTTGTGGTGATGGTTTGCTAGATATATCATGTGTGATTGAGAAGCATTGGCTTCTTTGATATAGTATCAGAGTAGGTTGCTACCAACCATTATTCAACATCTGGAATGCATTAAATATATAGATTAATGTGAATTGCATTGCATTGAATAATTTCATTTGAAGGATAAAATATTATGCATTTTTCTTAGAAATTTGTTTTGGGTTGAAGATTTGTGATTCATATCTGTTAAGACATCATTGGGCAGAGGTTGCTTTTGGGGTTGAGATATCATGTGTATCAGAGTAGATTACTAGCAGCTATTATTCAACATCTTGAATGCATTAAATTTATAGATTAATGTGAATTGTATTGCATTAACAATTTTCATTTCAAGGGAAAACATTATGCATTTTTCTTCGAAATTTGTTTTGGGTTGAAGATTTTTGATTCAGATATGTTAAGCCATCACTTGGCAGATGTTGCTTTTGAGAATGTAGCAGACAACAGTTGATATTTCACATCTCGAGCTCCAGTTAAGGGATTTGATATTGTTTGTGGTTGGCTCATGCTTTTCTTTCCTGTGTGCATGTCTTGCCCTGTTGGAGTTTTCTCAGCTCAATTCTCTCTCCTGCTCGTCTTCTCTAAATGACGGCAGTAGTGTTTGACCCTGTTTGGACCTATTCAACTTGGTCACATAGTGTTGGATCGAGCTCGGAGGCCCTTCGACTTGTTTGGACCTACTTATTGAGCTCTACAAATTCCTCCAGCTTATTCAAAAGCTTTCCAAGGCCCTTTGTGTCCACCAATTTTGGTATCAGAGCAGGTCCTTCCTTGCTGGAGAAGTGTGAAGAGCCCTTGTAGAGAAGTCTGAGTGTAAGCAGACTGTGGAAGAGAAGTTCTGCAAGTGTAGAGGCAAGTTGTGAAACAGAAACTTGCAACTGTGTAACAATGGACTTCAGATGGGGTGCTGTTAGAAGGGTTGCAAGAGCAGGAGCACTTAGAGTCGCTTGATTTAGCACAAATGATGAGAGGGATTCAACAAAGGATGGTGGCGATGGAAATAGCACAAAGAAGAGGGATCCAAATGGAAGATGTGAGTGATGATGAAGAGGAAGAAGAACAAGGAGCTGAAGGACGTGGAGATGAAATGGGGGATGGAGCTGAAAACCGACTTCTCAGAGCCATCACCAGAATTGGGAGCAAACCAAAACTGGAACCACCATATTTTAATGGAAGTTTGAATGCTGAGGAGCTTATCGATTGGATTTGCGAGATGGAGAAGTATTTTGATTATGAAGCAGTGGATGAACCAAAGAAAGTGAAATTTTCCTGTACAAGATTAAAAAGTCATGCATCACTCTGGTGGGACAATGTGCAAGTTGAGAGGCAAAGGAAAGGAAAGGAGAAAATCAAATCTTGGGACATAATGGTCACCAAGTTGAAGGCCAAATTTTTACCTTCTGATTATCACACGAGTCTGTTTAGAAGGTTACAAAATTTGAGACAGAAGGAAATGAGCGTAAAAGAGTATACAGAGGAGTTTTACAAACTCACTATAAGAGTCGGACATGTAGAGGATGATCCAGAGAAAGTTGCAAGGTATCTGAATGGACTACGCTTCAACATTCAAGATGAAATTAGCTTGTTGAACCTTAGAACGGTGGAACAAACCTATCAAAGTGCATTAAAGGTAGAAGAGAAGTTGTCACGAAGGCAAAATGTGAACTCTAGAGGTAGAGGAAGGTTTTTGAGAGGAAGAGGACAAAGCTTTAATGACAGAGGACAACAAACTCAAGATGGGGATGCAAGTAGCTCTCAAACTCAGAGTTACAATGCACGAGGAAGAGGAGGTTACACACCTAGAGGAAGAGGATTCTATGGAAGAGGAAGAGGGTTCATGGGAAAATGCTACAAGTGCAATAAGTATGCTGGTCATAGGTCATTTGAGTGCCCAGAAAATGTTCAGAACATTCGCAGAAGGACTGAAGGTACAACCCATATAACCCAAGGAGATGAGGAAAGTGTTGGGTCACCCATACACATTGAAGAACCAGAGCAAGGGGAAGTCCTTATGATGAAGAGAGTACTCTTAAAACCTGCTAAAGAAACAAGTGAACCACAACAATGGAAGAACCTCTTCAGGACCATCTGCAAATCTGGAGGTAAGTGTTGTAAGTTAATTGTTGATAGTGGTAGCACGGACAACCTGGTGTCCAGAGAAATGGTAGAGAAGTTAGGACTGAAAAGGTCAGCTCACCCAACTCCTTATAAGGTCTCGTGGTTGCTTAAGGGTCACCAAGTGTTAGTGAATGAGCAGTGTTTAGTAAATTTTCAAATTGGCACATATAAAGATGAAGTTGTATGTGACGTGATGCCTATGGATGTGTGTCACGTGTTGCTGGGTAGGCCATGGCAGTTTGACAGGAGAGTTGTACACGATGGTAGGGAAAATACTTATACCATTGTGAAGGATGGAAAGAGATTCACTTTGAGTCCACTAAAAGATAAAGGAGAAGAGGCAGAAAGCAGTCCAAGAGTTATGTTGGTGTCCGGAAAAGAGTTCTTGATGGAAACCAAGAAAGAAGAGGCTTGCTTTGCGTTGATTTCAAAGCCCATACAATATGAGACAAACACCAAGGTAACTGATTTACCTACTGAAATTCAGATTTTGTTAGAAGAGTATGATGATATTGTATCCACAGAGTTACCCAAAGGATTACCACCGGTTAGGAGCATTAGTCACCACATGGACCTAATGCCAGGAGCTAGTTTACCAAATAAGGCAGCTTATAGATTAACGCCTCAAGAGAATGAGGAGATCAAAAGGCAAGTGCAAGAGTTGTTACAAAAGGGATTAATCTGTGAAAGCTTGAGCCCATGTGCAGTACCAGCCATGTTAGCACCAAAAAAGGGTGGCGAATGGAGAATGTGCACGGATTCGAGGGCCATCAACAAGATCACAATAAAATACAGATTTCCATTGCCAAGGATGGATGATTTAATGGACTGTCTCAGTGGAGCCAAATACTTCAGCAAGATAGATTTAAAGAGTGGGTATCACCAAATCCGGATAAGAGAAGGTGATGAGTGGAAAACAATGTTTAAAACCAATGATGGGTTGTATGAATGGCTGGTTATGCCATTTGGTTTATCTAATGCCCCAAGTACATTTATGAGGCTCATGAACGAGGTACTGAGGCCATTCACGAGTAAGTTTGTGATTGTATATTTGGATGATATCTTAATTTTCAGTCATTCCAAAGAAGAACACTTAACTCATCTAAAGTTAGTGTTGAGTAAGTTGAAAGAGGCAAACTTGTTGATCAATTTAAAGAAATGCAACTTTATGCAAAAGGAGCTCATTTATTTGGGATTTATAATCTCACAAGATGGGTTAAAGATGGATCCAGAAAAAGTGAAAGCAACAGTGGAATGGCCTTCACCAAGAACCATGTTTAAAGCTAGGAGTTTTCACAGTCTAGCAAGCTTTTATAGGAAATTCATAAGGAATTTCAGTGATATTTGTGCACCTATCATAGAAACCATGAGAGGGGATAGAAAGAAGTTTCAATGGACCCCTGAAGCTGAGGATAAATTTCAGTTGCTAAAGAAGAAAGTCACAGAACAACCAGTTCTAGCACTACCTGATTTTGACAAAGTGTTTCAGGTGGATTGTGATGCAAGTGGAACAACCATAGGAGCAGTGATCAGTGAAGGCGGTAAGCCAGTTGCTTATTTTATTGAAAAGTTGAATGAAGCTAAAAGAAGGTATTTTGTTTATGATCAAGAGTTTTATGCTATAATACAAGCTCTTAAGAAATGGAGGCATTATCTATTGCCCAAGGAATTTGTTTTATTCACCGATCATCAGGCACTTCAGTATATAAACAGTCAAGCTAAGCTGAACCAAAGGCATACTAAATGGGTGGAGTTTCTCCAGAGCTACACTTTTGTTTTGAAACACATAAGTGGTAAGTCTAACAAGGTTGTTGATGCCTTAAGTAGAAGAATCCTTGTGTTAAACGAACTGCAAGTAGAGGTCATTGGATTTGAAGCAATGAAGGAATTATACGAAGAAGATACAAACTTTAGAGAAGCTTGGGCAGCGTGTAAGAACCCAACAAGTGGTGAGAGAACTCCATGGTTAGAGTACATGATACAAGAGGGACTATTGTTCAAAGGTAAAAGATTGTGCATACCCCAAGGTTCCATGAGGGAAAACCTGTTAAGAGAAAAACATAGTGGTGGTTTAGCTGGTCACTTTGGGTATGATAAAACATTGGCTCAATTGAGTTCACAATACTATTGGCCAAAGATGAGTACACATGTGAAGAAATTTGTGGCGAAGTGCAGAATATGTCAGCATGCCAAAGGGAAAAGCCAAAACACAGGACTATATCAGCCATTGCCAGTTGCAAGTAGACCATGGGATGCAGTAAGTATGGACTTTGTCCTAGGATTACCACACACTCAGAGAGGTAATGATTCTATTTTTGTAGTTGTTAGATTTTCAAAAATGGCTCATTTTATAGCATGCAAAAAGTGTAATGATGCCACAAATATTGCAAACCTTTATTTTCATGAAGTTGTGAGGTTGCATGGGCTGCCAATGAGCATTGTATCAGATAGAGACACAAAATTTGTAGGCCACTTTTGGAGGACGTTGTGGAAGAAGTTGGGCACAAGACTAAATTTTAGCTCAGCTTACCATCCTCAAACGGATGGACAAACCGAGGTTGTGAACATGTCTCTTGGAAACTTGTTAAGGTGCATCATCAGTGACAAGCCCAAACAATGGGATTTAGCCTTGTCACAAGCTGAATTCGCTTACAATGACTCGGTAAATAGGAGTACAGGGATGAGCCCCTTTCAGATTGTGTATGGCAGCAACCCAAGAGGAATTTGTGAGTTGAGGAGCACAACTGAGATGAATAAGCGAAGTGTTGAAGGTGAAGAATATGCACAAGCCATGCATGATATACACACAAGAAGTCAGAAAGAGAGTGGAAGAGAGTGGACAAAAGTACAAACAATTTGCTGATCAGAAATGCAGAGAACAAAATTTTGAGGTTGGAGACTTGGTACTCACTCATTTGAGGAAAGACAGGTTTCCCAAAGGTGAGTATAGTAAACTGAAGATGAAAAAGATTGGACCTTGTAAGGTCTTACACAAATTTTCACCAAACGCCTATGAAATTGAGTTACCAAACGGGATAGGCATTTCACCAATTTTCAATGTTTCTGATCTGTATAAGTATATTGAAGGTTCTACAATTGATGAGACTCAAGAGGAGGATGTACCAGCAATTGACTGGAAAGCACAAATGCCTGAGGGAGTAAAAGAGGAAATGGAAGCAATCATCAACATCAAAATCAACAAGAGCACTAGACACAAAAACTATTATGATTATTTGATAAAATGGAAAGGAAGAATGACATAAGATGCAACTTGGATGTCTGAATCCGAAGTTGTGAAGCACAGAAAAACCATTGAAGATCTCACAGCGGGCACATGAGCCGGAGCTCATGTTTTGTTACCCTGGGTGTCTGATGCAGGAACATCCATGGGGTTCGCAATCAGCATCACCAAAAAAAAACGGAATTAGTTAATTGTTTTTGTTTTTTTGTGTTGTTGTCAAGTTGAGTTAAATTGTTTTTGTTTTTCTTTGTTGTAACAGCTGTCAAGCTGAGAATTTCCCCTTTTGTGACAGTTGTTATTTATATCAAGCCAGAGAATTAATAAAGTGGTGTTTTGGGGTGCAACAAGTTCATTCTATAGCTGTGTTTTTTAGTACACCAGAAGATTTTCTCCTCCACATGGCCCCCGTTCTCAGGAATAGGGGAAACTACCATGAGACCTCCATATGGCTGAGTGGAGAATAACAACTTTCACTTAGAGTATTCCCTAAATAATCTAACCTTAAATGGCGGGATCGATATCGCTAGATATGATTTCTAGATGGTTTATGTTGTTGGGTATCTTTCATGGGGAGGAGCATCAGAGACCAAGTCCCACTAGTGTTCGTACTATCAAACTTGAAACTGGAGTCAAAGGGTGATTCCTGAATATTGCGCTTGCCCCTCGCCATCCTGAACAAGGAACTCTTCCAATTCAAAAAAACTAGGAAAATTTAGCTAAGTTTAATGTTGGGTGGTCAAAAGGATGTGGATTTAATTAGACCAAAGGCATGTCAAGCTTTACTAGCTCAGAAATCCCTTTTTTAATTTTTTTGATCTCGTAAAATTATTAAACCAATATCCTTCAACTCCATCTACAAGCGGAAGAACGACACATTGGTCGTTGAAAAGATCTTAGATCTACGGGGCCATGGGTTCGGGCTTGAAGAATGCTGGTATTTTGAGAGCTCGTCAAGCTCGTCTCCTATCTTGCTAAGCTCTCCCTCGATCTTTTTGCTAACTTGCCTTAGATCACCCAACCGAGCTCATTTATTGAACTCACCAAGATCTCTTTCCTATTAGCTTTCCAAGCTATAAAAAATCGTAGAGAGGTCATTTTTGAAAGGTGAAATTTTTTTTAAGAGTAATTTTAAAAGGTGGAGTTTGTGTTTGAAATTTTGAAAGATGTTTGGAGATTTTTAGAAGCAGAAAATTGTTTTTTTAATGAGAGTATATATTTTTCTATGGGATTTATAATATTATACAAGGGGAATTTTTAAGGAGCTAAATTATTATAAGGGGAGGGGAGGGGAGCCGAGGGAGAATTTTTTTGTAAAAGGATGTGATTTTTCTCATTAAAAAGTGATTTTTTAATCATTTCAAAGGTTGTTTAAAAGGGATATTTGTGTTTGGTGTCAGGAATGCTTCCCCTCTAGTCTATCCTGTATTATTATAGCGAGTGTTCCTGGGGCACTTCCCCCAAACCTTGCTGGGGGATTTCACCCTCAGGCCTCCTATCCCTGACCCGTTGTTCAGTATTTTTGGGTAACCCTCTCTATTTGGTGGAACTTATTCCATGTGTTGAAGACTAGAGGTTGAGGTTCAATGTGGTAGGTGGTTTGACCCCCTCATAGGTAAACAATTATCTGCTTCCTTCTATTTTCCCTTCTATGATGGATTCTTTTGCTAACATATTTACTTTGCAATCTGAAAATGAGATGTTCTCCAAAGTCTATGTCAGTCAAGAGGACATGGTAAATTTTTTGAGAGAGAACAAAAAACTAAAACAACCAAATGTTCTTATTTACACCCTAATTCACGGTAAAGATGACCTCATACACTCCATGCAGAAGAAACTAGCTAGTTGCAGTGTCAACCTCATATTGTGGACCTTCATACCACATCTCCTAATCCATTAGCAGTTATTACTCCTGCACCTACTGACCTTGATTTTTCAGTATATAAGCCTTTTCTTACTTTTGATGCTCTCATTACATCTTTTTTCCTATGTTTGTTGCACTTGTTATTGCATATTATGTTTATGCATTTGTGCCTACTATAGTTACACATTATGTCTATCCCACTTTAGCTCCTTCTGCTCACATGTCTAGATCCTTTGAGAAGCATATTTTTGGTTTTTGATCTTGCATGCTCTGGTCTATGGGATTTTATGGTAGAGGTATCGATATACATTCACAAGGTATTACTTTCCCTATTCATCCTATTAAGTAAAATTTTCACCACGACATTGGTTATGATACTGATAATTCATTGCAATCACTTATTGATAGAACTCTTATTTTTTCGCTCAAATCTTCCCAAGTATCATGAACTATACATGATTTATACTGCATCTTCTCTTAGGCTTGAGAAACATAATATTTCAGTTTTCAGACACGATCAACTTGATACACATTCTAGTGTTTCTTTGCATGCTCTAATTGTGCACTTCTCACCGAGTCATATGCAGACATCTTCCTCAGCCATATGTATTCATTTGGGATGGATCTTTGATCAATTTTGGTAGAAATGTAAGCATTCATTGAGAGGGCACTGTAGGCGTGACACCTCCACCATTTAGCTTAGCAAATCCACTCGTTTCTCCTACATTTTAATGCTCCTTATTGTTTGAGATATTTTCTTTAACACCTATAGAGTTTCTCTCCTCTTCTAGATGGCATCCTTTAGAAATTGATAGCATTCTGGAGCTTATATGCATCACTGTGTGATATTGTTTGTATGAAATTTTTATAGTTACAATGAGTCTACATAGCCGTGGATTTGTTCATGTGGTTGTGCTCCCTTTTTGACACTATTATCTCCTTTAGTTGCATGGCTTTCTCATATGTCAGTACCTGAAGTACAAAATAACTCATTTGTAGAAGAAGCTTCTAGACAAAAGGATATGATTTCCATTGAGCAAAAATATTGCATTAGTGAAACTTTGCTTGTTAGAAAAATTATTCTAGCTCAGGAGAAGAAATTTGTTTATGCAAGCAAGGAGGATGTAATGGAAACTCTTAAAAGGTGTGAGGAATGGAATAGCAGAGCTATGGTTGCTAGGTTGATAGAAACTCAAGCAAGACAACATGTACAAGATTTCAAGGAAATGATGATGGAAATTGATGCAAGGAATACTACACCCCTGAAAGAAGACTCTATGGAGTAGCTGGCACATGAGGAGGAGCCTCACTTGGACACTGGTGTAAAATTGCAACCTGTTGTAATTTCCAAACCAGCAACTTTTGATCAACTTTCAGATACTTTCAACAGGCACTCATGCAACAATGTTGGGGGCAGCTCAACATATGTCTATCTTGAACACATGGAGGACATTGATGGCATTGAAAGGTATGAAAAAACATGGATGGTTGGTTGCAAAACTAAAAAAAGATATTTCAATCCAAAAGGTACCTATCAATCCTCCAAAGAATAAGTCATTATCATATGGGATGGATTTACCAAGTAGTAATGAGCATAAAATTGTGAAAGGTGTTGATTCTTGTTCCACTTATTCTCCATCTAAAATCATGAATCTAAAGCAGCGATAGGGATGGTGTTGTTTTAGAGGTTTCTAAAGCCTAGCGATAGAAGGTGAACCTCATCATGAAGACAAAGAGTGATAATCTTCTTTATGAGGAGATACAAGAGAAGCAAAGATGGCAGACCTTACATGATACAAGGGTTCATGGGCATTATAAGGTATGGGATCCTGGTAATATGTTGCAATTATCCAAAACTATCAATTCTGATTTTGAAAACTTTGTGCATGATTTCTTCATTGGAGACTCCGGTGCAAGAAGGGAGAGTAACTCTCAAGGTACTAGCGTTGGTTTTATTATTGCTAAAAAGGATAAGAGAATATTTTTTAATCATCTTCAGCCTGCTGGACTGTGTATAACAACAGTCATAAAGAGAGGAGAAAAATGCTTTATTAATAGAGCCCATGACTGATTTTTATACCAGCTACATGGTGGAACCCTTGGAAGGGTTAGTGGGGGCATTTGGTCCTCAAAGTGCTCAAAGAATCAAGGTGCAATTTGTCTGTTAAAAAAGAAGAGTTGAATTCAAGGTGCATTCATGACTTTAGCATCCTAAGGTATGAGAATGGTTACCATTTTCCTAGCTTGTTGAGTTCTCCTATGTTGTTGCCATGTCTCTATTATTTGGGACAACATTTATATGCTTGGATGATTGGGGAAGACTATTTCATAATCACGTCTCAAGGTATGCTAGATGGGATAAACACATCCTCCATTCACATTGCTCTTGATTTAGCTAATAAGCATATGTTGGCAAAGAAAACAATGCAGGAGCCCATGATAGTGAAAGGACATGAGGTATGTGGTATATTTATTGTGGTTGAATTTTCTAGAGGTAAGACTATTTTTGGGATGCAATGGTTGCATGATGTTAAGGAAGATGATGATGCATGTGTTGAAAAATCAAAGGAGAATGAAGATGTTGATCCTATATCAGAAATTCTGAGTTGCAAAGGTATGATGAGCAGCCCCAATTATGCTATTTCAGATGTGTTGTCTTCTCTCATGATGAGAATCAATGGGTACAACAAGAGGTATGAAGTTCCTTATGATAAATTTTATGGATGCATGAGTTCTAATGTTGATTTCCCTTTCTCTTGCATTTACGATGAAATGAAAATATGGGGAAAGAGAATAAAGTATGATGAGGGAGAAGCCATGTGTATTCCCAACATAGAAGGAATTGATGAGTTATGTCCATGGAAAGACATGTCTTGCACTAAGAAGGTAACTCATTTTTTTATTGTCATTAAGAGATGTGAAGTACTTGAATGTGTTTGTACATTTGGGTTATTTGAAGTTGGAATCATTCATTGGACATATTGGCTTCCATCTTTTGGGAAATTTGCATTCATCCCTCATGTGGATAAACTGAATTTTTTCAAGGAAAACAAAGAAATCAGATTTCATGGTATACAAGGGTAGATTGCAAAAGATGTGATTGGTGAAGAAAGAAGCATGTCATTGCAGCAGTTGAATTGTGAAGGAACTCAGCATCTTGTGGATCATGGTGACATCACAAGGAATGAGACAAGTGGGATATTTGATGACTCCTATTCTGACGGATTGTTTGTTGCAGGCACAGAGCACACCATAATGACTTATGTGGAGAGTGAGCCGGATGATGTTGAATTATGGAGTGAGTTAGATAGGATGGAGACTTTGACTCTAGATGGGGTGAGTGGAGTCATGGATGTGGGTGTAACCAATAGTGTTGCACATGAGACAGTTACAGAGATTGGGATTACAGGTTCAGACCATCTGAGTTTATCATTATGTTGGTCATCTGAAGTTTCAGTAGACTGGAGATCTCATTTGCTTGTTGAGTACTCCAAGAACCGACACACTTGTGAGATTCTGGATGGTCACATACAGGATGACAGCTACAAATTGGAGGATGAGATGATCTTCTCTCAGGGAAGATGGAGCCTTGTGTCAGATTCATGGTTGAGGATGGAGATATTGTGACATGTGCATTGTTCTTCCGTGACTGGGCACTTGAGCTTTGATGAGACCTACATGCTCATGTCAAAGAGGCTCATATGGCATAGGTTGAGGGAGGATATCCTCAACTTTATACAAGCATCTATAGTTTGTCACTATGACAAGTCAGAGATTACGGGTTCATCATTTTTTGAATCGACATGGGATAACACTCCTATGCATTTTGTTGCTTCTATTCTCGATGAGCACTTCACCCACGTGTTAGTCAGTGGAGAGACGAAATTGACTCATGGTTATTCAGTAGGTTCACATTCAGCGTAGGAGGTGGACTATGTGGAGCTGATATTTTTGGTTGACTATCTACTGGAGTCTTGGGACTTTTCCTCCATGGGACACATCAAGATACAGTATGAGGAGCCTTGCTCTCACACGAGTGTAGGTCATGTGGGAGAGTTAGCACCATTTGTGTGTAAATAGGTTATTTCACAGGCTGATTCAGGGGATTCTACAGGATTCAGAGTGAACTTTCATACCCTGGAGATGATTGGAGAGGTTGTGAGTGATTTCGTGATGACAACCTTGCATTGGCAGGGATTGGACCAATTAGAAATTTTGGTGTAGGTACCAGTGGAGAGTCGGTTTAGGTATCATTCTACTTCACGGACAACATTTCTCTCAGTACCATATGGAGGTCATGATGATGGCATGGGGTTTCTTGGTTAATTCAGATTACACCGATCCTTGGTGGATGACAGGGTGAGGTGGAGAAATGTATGGCACGGTATTCAAATTCTGCAGCAGGACAAGATAATTCTTGGGGTCAAGGACTATAATGTCCCCTTTTTCCTCGGGAAGGGAGGACTGTAATGTCCCCTTTTCCTACGCCAAATGCCTAAGGGCCAGGTCAAGTCCAAGTCGTGGTCAGACCCAAGGAGTTGTGGACACTGGGAGCTATGGGGAGGGGGGCATGTGGTTCTAATAGTCTAATTTTGCATTGAGGGTCACTTTTGGACCATGGCGACTTAAAGGGGAAAAGTAACTTAAGTCACTTTATTTTATTGGCCCCTCCATAGAATGAAATGCGTATAGGGTCTATTGGGGCTCTTTTGCTTTGGAATGTATATAAGGAGCTGGGGGAGAAAGGAAATAACCTTTTTTCATATACATGTTTAGCCTCCTTCACGTACAACTACTGTTGTTGTGCATCTATAGCTTGTGGAGTCAAATCCCACAGGGACCCTATCTTTGGTGGTGAGAGACTCTTCCCTAGCTAGCATGGCAGTCTTCGGTAGTGAGAGATCTACCCTAGTCTGTCATTTTTGGAGCCATTTTCAGGGTTGTGTCACAGAGATAATAACAGAGGGTTCAGAGGAAGGGTTTGAGGATTTTTGGGGGCATTTGGGGAAGATAACAGAGGGGTTTTAGATCAAACTTACGACAGCCATTTGGGCTGGGCTTAGCATCACTTTGAAGGCGCCTCCATCATTTTCTGACCCCTTTCCAAGCGAGGCGACTTGCAGCCTTTATTGGGGGGTTTTCCAGTCAACCGTTTTCATATCTAAAGGTGGAAATATTACTGCCTATATCTGTTAATGTTATTTCCAAAGACCCTTATTATTGCTCTTGTATTTAGAGGGTTACGAACCTCTGAAGTTTTCCAGCCGCCTAGGGCATTTTGTAATTTTTCTGGCAGCAGTTTAATTTGTGTAAAACTCCAAAAATAGTTTTATTATGTCCTCTATAATAATATCAAGCTCTCTTTAAATTTTCAAGTAATTCGAGTGGATATCTTGGGAGATATTGATTTTATTTAGTTTGTTGTCCTTACTGTAAAAATCTGCATAAATCAATATTTTATTTGGCTGCAAGTTTTCAATATTTTGTGCATTTTTTAGTGGTATCCCACAAGGGATATTTCACTAACTTCATCAAAATGTTGTTCTGAAAGTGAGGCAAATTAATACTTCATTCTCATAATCCCTTATAATCAAGCATTCAAGACATATGCCTCTTTGACATCTCCCTGCCTTAATGAATATTGTTTTCACATCAATTTTAATCTACTAGGGCAAATTGTTTCATAGAAAATAAAATCAATTTATTTTTTGAACAATCTTTTTCATTGAAAATATTGTCTATTATATGCATATGTAATTAAATATCCCATCTTTGATATGATTGGATTAGAAAAATACAAATAGAAAATTTAAGTGTTTGAGAATGGTTTTCCTATTTCACTTCCGCAACATAAGTTTGTGTCAGATGTGATATAAACTAACAAGTGCAAAAAAAAATTGTTCACTTCATAGATGAAGTCCAAGTGGAAGTGTTTGCTATCTATTCCAGTGCAAAATCCCCTTCAGGAGAGTTCTCTTCCAATGAATTGGATTGGAGCGAGGTTAAGTACAATTCGGGAAATGACAAATATATTGTTTCTTGGATACAACGTGATCGTATAGATGATTTCCTAAGTGGTGAATGTAAAAGGGAAGGTTATTCCACCACCTTTCGTATTTATGATAATGCATTCAATCCTCTGCCATCTGACCTCCAAAAAGTTAGGATTGCTATATCTCTCCAATACATACTTTGAGTATGACAACTGTAGTAAATTTTCTTTTTAAAATAAGAATTGATTTTTTTCCTAATTTATGTATGTTTAATACAATTATTGGTGTGCGTATGGACCCGAGGATTATAGGGCTGAAGATGAAGTTTATTATGACATTTCTAAGGTTCCAAAGGTTGGTACAAGCAACCGACTTGGTCATAAGCATTTGTGTCGTGGATGTCAATGTTATTTTTCCATTCATGTGTTGATGAAGAAGCAAGAACATGCATTGATTACATATAACAACATGGAGCATAGAAATCAAAGGGAAATGATTTGTCATGGGCAAGAGACAGTTGACTTTAGAGGTAGTCGTTGTTGTTTACCTCCACACATAAATGATGCATTGAAGGATTGGGTAAAAACATTGTTGTTGTTGGGCTTGACCCCTGAACTTGTTCATAAAAAGCATCGTGAAATGGTCCATGAGAAACTCACATTGCTCGAAGGTCGTACAAAGAGGGATGATTTCCTAACCAAAAATGATATCCACAATATTGAGGGAAGGATAAAAGAATCGAGATATACATTTGAGATCAATGATGCAGATAATTTTAGAACATTTGTCACAAAAAAAATCTTGAAAAAGTATTTGTGTATGAAGAATTTGAAAAATCAGGAATGAATGAGCAACCCTTTGTCTTAGGCCTCCAGCTTCCTCAGCAACGTGATTGGATGTTGAAGTATGGACACAATAGTATACTTTCAATGGACTCCACATATGGGACAAATGCGCAAAAGGTACTTGTAGATCTCCAAATTTTAAACATCATATTCATTTAATTTTATATCACTTACGTTTGTCATGTTATATTTAGTTCATGTTGTACACGCTTCTTGTATTATAACATGTAAAACATGATTCATGTTACATGGGTGTTGATGTCGAGGGATACTGTTTCAGACCTAGCATTGTGGATGCAGAGGTTGGTGGTCAGTGTACATTGTCACATGTTGGAATGGAAACCAAATGCTTTCATGTTGGATGATGCCCGTGATGAAATTGTTGCTTTTAGGTAAGTGAATCTCGTGTATATTTGGAATTTTTCTTATTATCAATGAAAAAAATGTTTTTCCCACTGATTTTCTTACTTTCACATTTGCATTGCAGGGAAGTATTTCAATGTGAGGTATACCTATGCAGTTTCCATGTGAGGAGAGCATGAATGAAAAAATTGATTGCAAAGGTGAAGGATCTTGAAATAAGGAAGGAAATGTTTAGAAGCCTAGGTGAAATAATGCACAAGTATCCTATAGAGGAGGCATCAATTCATGATGTAAACCTGTTCATGGAACAATATTCAGCTCAAGAATCGTTCATTAACTATTGAAAAGATCAATGGTCCCACTGCATTAGCATGTGGGTAAGATGTTTACATACAATGCCCCATGTGGGCCAAGAAACAAATGATGCCATAGAAGTTTATCACACTCACCTAAAACATATGTTTCTAAATGAAATACGAGTTTCTTCCCATCGAAGAGTGGATTGGTTGGTGAAGAATTTGGTGACTATTTTATTTGTATATTATTGGTGGAGCCAAATGTGTAAGGAGAATGGGTTGCATAGGAACTTCAAGTTAGAGCAATTGAAAAACAAGTCATGAGTGAAATCACAATGCATCCCTGATGGTAGTGAGATTGACATTGATTTGGCATGGGTAAGAAGCCAAAGAAAGGAAGCCACATTTTACAAGGTTAGAATGGTGAGTCACTCTTTTGCAATATGTGAATGCATGTGGTCAACCCAAGGACATGTGTGCAAGGACATGCTGAAAGTTGTTGATTTGAGAAAAAAATTAGGAGCATAATTTTCTTCAAGAATTAATGTTCCATTTTCTTCAACAAAAAATGTTTTTCCAAAGTAAGTGTTATGCGTGTTGATTTTTACCTTTCACTATTTGGTTGATTTTGTAAATGAATTTCATAGTGTTATTGACATGCATCCATTTGTGTATTTTTAGGATGATTCAAATATAATTTTCTTGACCTTGCTGCCAACAATGTTGCCAATGCTCCTCTAGATGAAAACATTGTCAGTGATGTGGATAACCCAAATTCTCAAGATCTATGGAATGCTAGACAAATCCCTTCTTACTCTTCCAGTTGATAGGAGATTATTGAAGATGGTTGTAATAGGTTTCGAGAAAAGTCAATCTTTAATAATGATGAGGTCAATCCAGGGTTCATTTTAAGAGACCTCTTAGAAATCAGAGGTGGAAAATACATGGCGAATATCCTCAGAATCAGTTTCGCGGGAAGGTGAATTTTTCGGGGGTTCAACAACAAAATTTTCACCTAATTTTTAAGTGGTGTGACAGAAGGCTGCAAATGTGAGACAGGGGATTTGCTATCGCCCGTCAACAAGTTGGTTGACGTGTGTCAGACAGCATTCTCGTTGACGAGCCTCATCAAGGAGGTTGATGTGTGTCAAAGAGGTTCATTGACACGCGTCAATAAGGTTGTTGACACATGTCAGTGAGGTTCGTTGACGCACGTCTACCACCTTGTTGACGCGCAACAACAAATCCCCTGTCGCGCGTCTACAGCCTCCGCCCTCTGATCGCGCGACAACAAAATCTTTGTGTCGTGCGTCAACAAACTCTCTATCGCGCATCTACTTCCTCCGCACTCCTGTTGCGCGTCAATAAACTCTCCATGTCATGCATCAACAAACTCTCCCTGTCGCGCGTCTGAAGCCTCTACCCTCCTGTCACGCGTCTGTAGCATCTGCCCTCCTATTGCACGTTTACTGTACTTGATAATACATATGCCCCCAGGTGGTATGAGTGATCTAGTAGTGTTGTACTTGGCGAATAATCTAGGATTATATAGGGGATAGTTTCAGGGGTAGGTGAAGTCGACCCCTAAAAAAAATTAAACTGTAATTTTTAGGCGAACAGGTCACTGACTCGTGCCAAAAAATTTGCCTTTTCAAATTTTTGAAAAATGGAAATTCGCCATGAATATCCGCCACTAAAATTATCCCTGGGCCAATCATCCCCATGCACAATGTTTCGAACGTGTAAAAGATGGTTTCAGAACCACTTTATGACGTTCAATTGTTTTGTTGAGAGTATCGCAATTCGTAGGCGTGCAATGGCAACAAATGAACATGTTCAATTCCCTCCAAAAACGTAAAGGGCAACCAAAGCGTGCACTAATTTTCAAAAGGATTTGGAGAGAGTGGTTGCAAAAGATGTGGAACATTAACAATTCATATGATCTATAAATCTTAAATTTCCTTAGTTATCTAAAAGTTGCTTGGTTGACTTATGGTTAGCATAATGGTTTAGTCAATAGTCATGCTACATAGCTTAATATTTTCTTCAAAAACATCATGCTTTCTATTCATTTTTTGCTCAACCTCCACATCACATTCAAATATGTTTTAATGCATATAAAACACAAGAAAAACTTACATGGTTTATGTTCTATATTTCTTCATTGGTTCTAAGAGTTTGAGAGGATCTTTGCAAAATATATTGATATTTATATTAAATCCATTGATGCGGCTTTACTTCCATTACATTTCAAATATGTGTATTTATTTTTTTCAGTTGTCCTATTATAAATAATGCCGTGTCATTGTGGTATTAACTAATTGTCAAAGGGCACAAATAAAATGTAATATAGTTGTCCAACAATAATACATACATATGTGAAGGGAATGATGTTGACAAAAGTGAAGCTTATAAATATAGAAGATGTGGATTACACGTGCAAATCATGTTTCTAAAACCCATTTTGCAAATATTTTAGTGATATACAATGATGCTTCTTTCCCTTATCTTTGTAAGCCATCTTTCTAAAACCCAAACAAATGATCTTCATTTGTTATTCCTACTTTTCTAGTATCACTAGAAATAGAAGACATGAGATACTCTTGGTAACAATGCATGCTATCTCAAAAAAAAAAAAAAAAACAATCGTTTAATAAATAACATTCCACATATAAGATACTCGATGATATTGAAGTGTAAACACTTTGTCTCTGGCATGAGTGAGAATGAAAAGCATGGGATACATTTGATTATGGTCTATAATACCATGATTCAAAGAAGAACAGGTAGAAAAGCTCACAGAAATGTACAGGAAAATATATATTTTCAAACCAATGTCCAATTCAAATGTGAGAGAGTCTAGTTAAAACTAATCATTTTCTATGAAGTGTACGTATTAGAATAAAATTGAGAGAAAGCAATGTATTCTAATTTTGGCAACTGGTGATATTTTCATATAAGACATATTGGCAAATTCTTATAAGAGGTTTTATCACATTCCATAGAAAAAGCATATAAACAAATAAAACTTTCAAATCTGAATTTGGCAAGCATGTTTGCTGCTGTGCAAAAACTGAAAGAGGGTTTTAGTTATAAGGATATGAAGATAAAAACCTCTCTCAGAAATTTATTCTGAGCACTTTCAAATTTTGCTCTTTTTTTATGGCTTCTTTACATATTCGCTTGTCCCTAAGATTTTGCTACTTTATACAAATGTCAAAAGCTTTATGGAATAAGATTCTTCAATTTTGTGTTGCCATTGTGAATAACGGTGAGCAAGTTGTTGATTTTCATATTTGTGTAACGATTCTTCCTTATTTATGGCTAGGTTTGATTTATGATAACAATCAAGAGTGATAAATGGTATAATTTTGTTGGCCATAGGATTTTTGAAGAAGCATTCATTGTTATATGAATTCTTTGGAATTATTGAGAGGGTAAAACTTTAAAAAGGTAGAATTTAATTGCTTTCATCTTTAATGTGTGTTCTCATTGTATAGCTGTCTAATTTTCACAACCTTTTTGACATTATTGAGTTAGGGCAATAAAAGCTGCTTATTTTTGTTAGCATTATGTCACCCTATACTTAATTGGATTGTCAATAGATGCAATAAAATACTCTTTGATCATAGACCAGAATCATTCTATCATTTAAACAATTCACACTAGGATTTAGCCGTAGGCGTATTTTAGTTAGTTTCAAGTTGTTCAACTAGAAAAAGCCTCAACTTGTAGCATCTAATAATCATTTGGGATATACATCATATAGATCTTTCACTGTGTGATCTTGTTCACACAAGTGTGTCCCAAAACAATTTATTAATATTAAAAAGAGAAAATGCAAAAGGGTGCCTAAATGTTTTTAACCCTTGTTATAGAATGGTACACCTATTTATGGAATTAAAATGGGATCATAGCTCATTTAGAACCTACATGATTTTATTTATATCTTATCAACATTCTATACTATTAGTGCAACAACTTATTCCTTGGACATCTTATATTTTTCCATTGGTCTGTAAAATTTGATTTCCAAGTAGTTACAATCATTGTAAGAAAACATGAAATGAACACTTCAATGCAAATAGTGTGCTTGCAAGATGCCCAATTATATCTCCAAATGTTTCTTTGACTACACAAGTCACAAAAACACATTCAATTTCCAATGTACTCTCTAGGAAACAATGGAACAATTACGCTCCTAACATATACTACGAATTGTAAACAAATTGTAACTACAAAACTTCATCCCAATGGTTTCACTCTTGCTTGTAATCATGTAAAATCATAACCATATTTTAGTAAGAATATGATTACAATAACATATAAATATACAGACATTGCACTTCTCAAATAACAACAAGGACCACAACACTATAGCATGATTACCTGTCATAACTGTAGAAGATAATAGATTTGGTGAAATGAGAACTACATGCAAGCTTGAAACTAAAAATTGGGATCTGCTCCAAGCCCAAGTTTCCACAACAACAATTGTATCATACTTTGTGAGAAAGCTAATATACAACTAGAAAAGTAAATATGTACATAGCTTGTCTTGCATTTGCATATAAGTAATGTTCCTCTTCTAGTCAAAACTCATAAAGTTGCACCAGCATGTTCCTCTTCCCTGAATTGCACATATGCATTACCATCCTGTAACAGATAAGCGATATTAAAAATTGCATACAATACACAACAAAATCCAAAGTAACATCAAAATGCTTCTATGACTAAACAAAAACTGAACTAGGGAATCAACATTACCATATGGTATGCCAAGTTGTCACACATATTGAGGCTTTTAATTTCCCCATACTTGCTAAGTTCCTAAAATAAATCTTCATAGAAATAATGAGAGTCATTACAAATAGATCCCAAAAAAAAATTTAAAAACCTCGGGTATGGTACGCTGTGGGTACGTTCATACAATATATTTTTAAAAAGTAAAAAATGTAAATATATATAAAAATTTAAAGAAAACAAGAAGCTTATAGTCTCAGCAACCTATAAAATATTAGAAGCCAACAACAAGCTTATTATGAATCAGAAGCCATCTAAAGCAAGATTTCTTTGACTGAATACAAGAAGACCACAAAACATTAAATCTATGAGTCCATCTACTAATGGGCTCACAAACATTCCACTTATTGTTAAGGCCCAGGGAAAGGTTTGGGGAGAAGGCAATCTTTTCATAGAGTTGTTTGGAGGTAGCCTCTTGGAGAGGGGGCCCTTTGAGCCACCTCATAGTATCCCAAAGTCATTCTCATCCTCCATAATTAGTCCAGTAGAGGGAGCTGTGAAAGCATTTCTGAGCATTGTATACATTCTGAACTGAGATTGAGGAAGCTTATAGAAAGCTTTAAGGTCTGTCCATTCCATCCACTTCCCAAATCTGTACAAGTCATGAAATATTTTAATTCCTTTCTCAAACCAAAGGAGGGCAGAGCAGCCTCTTGTCAAGGCAAGGATCTTGTCATTATATTTCAGATTCGACAAAATCGATTTGTAGGCTTGGCACCTAGTGTCAAAGGAAGAGAAGATAGGCTGCCCAACCACCAAGTGCTTCACTTGTTCCCATGCCTTCCAAATTGACTGAAGAATAAAGGACCCATGAGGAGCAACAAGAAAGCCCCCAAATAGTAAGTCAACCAAATGAAGTCCTTTTCATCTCTCTTGACCCTTCAGAGCCTATTGGCAATATTGAATCTCACACGAACTTTCCAAGGTTCAATTCCAGTCAAAGCCCTCAAGTTTTATTTATTTTTTTGCACTTTAAAAAACCATGTGGTACATTGTGGGTACGTACCCAGCGTACCAGATGTACCCGTACCCATACCAGGTATGTATCAGGCCTGGTACGGGAGGGTACTTGGCGTTTCCGGGCAGTCTAGGTTTGGCCACTGCAGTTACAAGTTCACTTTATCCAAGTTAAGGAGTTTAGAATATATAGAACAAGAGTTGGGTTGATGTTAGCCTAAAGCATGCAAACATATTAAACATTAGTGGGATGAACCTGCTGCCCCAATACTTCTCAAAATTTATATTGAACAATTCAGGTATGAATCTAGGACACAAAAGGATTGCTATTGAAGTACCAAAATTGAAGCCCTAAATGTTCTTCCTTGCTTCTTCAAATGGCACACCAGAAGATGTCAACTAGTATAAAAGCTTCCATGCAGAATACTTTGTTACCAACAATGAGATTTGGAAAAACCACGGGAATAGGCCCAAATCAAATCAGCACTTGTCTCAACTAGATAAAAGTATCTGTTCACTATAACTAAGAGGATTCATCTTTCAGCGGTCAAGTTGAACTTTACAATAAGTATTTATCAATTATATTTGCTTTCACATCAAAATCTTTCCCTATTTATCGAAGGATGTAAAGTCAGCTTTACACGGCAAGTAATGCATTTCAATACTTTTTCTAATCCTTAATTCTCAAAATTTATGCAGGTCTAAATCAGTTATACCCACTGTAAAAGACAATTTCCTAAGCCATTTCATCTGTAAAAATGGTAGGATACTACTGTGTTTCATGAAGATGATGACTTGGACTCTTGCTGAAATACCATGAATGAATTATGCATAAGCCTTAAAGGCTAATTATCCATCAAAATGGGTAAAAGTATAAAGAAACTTCAGGATTTTATTTTTGTGTGTGGAATTAAGGTGCATGATCCATATTTGTATAAACTTGGCTTCAAACATGAAAATACAATTCTAATCCAAATATGAAATTAAGAATTATGCAATCTCATTGTGATGAAAAATATAGGTGTAGAACTATTGGTAAATTGACAAATGTCACCATAAAACAAGCTATGACTTATTTTCTCCACTTGGTTTCTATTATCTGAATTGAAGATTTTCTTCTCAAATGAGTAAGGCCTATGAAAGAAATCCTAAAGTCTCATGCCAAATTAATGTTTAAAAGCCATTACAAATCCTATTAGTTCTTAAAATTACAAATAACAAATTGCCTTTCCTCTTTTCATCTACTCTGATTGAATTAACACTGAGAAATTTAAAATGCTTGCCTCTGAGGAGGAGCTCATTGAAAGCAATGCATTTCAAATTCTAAAATGGGGAGAACAATGTTTAGGGATTGTACTCAACGAGTGGGTATCATTTTATCCAATCCTTTATAGAAAGTACACTGCAATTAAGTTGATGCAAATACAGATCAATTCACCTATAAGCAATAGCAACATCATTTATTCCATAAATCAGTTGTCCATAATCTTTGGAACAAAGAATTATCAAAATTCGGATCCTAGTGATGTTCTTCATAACTTAGCAATAGGTGGGATCACCTGATATGTCTTGAGGATAGATATTCTAAAATGTGGTTGAAATTGAAATCATTTTCCCTATCTAGAATGTCTTGGAGACAAACCTATTCACATTCAGAACCCCCAAGCTCACATAACGAGTCTCTAAAAAATCCAAGAATAGGAAAGTTGGTATACAAAATTTCAAACCCCATGGGATTCTGCTTAGCACTAGTTATAGGCATTCCACAATAGATAATAAATTCATTATCCTAAGGTAAAAAAGTGTTTGCATAGTTAATATAGGCTATGATAAGCACTATTGGGTGAAACACAGGTCTAACCTACTAGGTTCAATGACCCTTCCAAAACATAGAATGGCCTGTCGTCTAGCTATGTTATTACCCATCTATACCAAACATGCATTTAAGATGAACAGGAAGGAAAATTTGATTGTAAACATCTGGGCACCAGGTAGTTAGACCAAAACTTGAAGCACCAATCAACATGATCAAGTTTCCAGATAAAAATCATTTGACCCTATCTGTAAATTCTGTTTTGCTTAAGGCTTTTTGGCCACCCAGCAGCTTTATTGTCCCTGCTGATCATTAGTAATCACAGCATTCAACACCTTTGTTTAGAAGCTAAACATAAATGCATTGAATTACAGGGTAGATTCTTGAAGTTATACTAAAGGACATGTGTAATAGAAAAAATCATAGGGTCAAAGGTGTTCTCTAAAAATGACTTGGAATCTGGACAAGGTATAAATAAGACAGCATTATGCTAAGGTCATTGTGCTCTCTAAAAATGACTAGCAATCTGGATGAGGTATCAATAAGAAGCATTACAAGACAAGGTATTCAACACGTGGCTGGCCCTATCAAATGCTTGAAGAAAATCAATTGCACAGTTGAGAAAGTGTCAATCCTACAAAAAATCAGTACAGTACTTAGGGCATGTTAAAATATAATTTGATAATAATGGAGGATTTACAGAAGATTCTGGCCATTCTCGGTGGTCAAAACCTTAAAATCTATGTTACCAGGGTTCGCCCCTCACCCTCCCGTACCCAGCTGGATACTTACCCGGTACAGATACATCCCGGGTACATACCGGGTACCTATACAGGACGTACCCAGGACTTATACACGTACACAATAGATGTATCAGTAACGTTGGGCAGTAAGGGGGCTCTACATTTATTTTATTTTGACTCAAACAAACTTCAGTTTTATTGACTTGACTAGACTAGGAGGGCATGGCAACCACAAGGAAACCTGGAGATTGTTTAAAATCCCTCTAGTTTATTGAAGAGAAAATATTCAAAGGATATCAAGAACGATTAAGGTAATTATTTGGGATCATCACAATTGGCCAAGGAAAGAAGCTAATCATAGAAATTTGGACATATATCTAATTGTACAAGTTATTTATAAGATCAAATCTCAGGTGATCTTCAATACTAACTAGAAAAATTTGGAACCACAAATTGTATAGCTTAAAGTTTCAAAGAGCATCATTTCCTAGAAACTATTAAGGCACAGCATTGACTCCTTCCCGCATCCTTAACGAGGATTAGAAGGTGATTTTGGATAATATGAATGCAAGAACCAACCATTGGACTGACCTCTTTAGTTATCATTGGCAGGTTAGAGTCAACCTAATTAAATAGGTCCTTTAGGAGCTCCCTATATACATCTTTTATGGTCACCATCACAACACAAAAAATAATCTCAAAGGAAATGGATGAAACACAAAGGAATATAATATTCGTATATCATAGAAAATGTAAAATCTTAAGTATATTGAATGTTTTGAACATTGATCGTACTATACTTTTCAAGTATTGTATTTCTTATGGATTTAAAAATGAGTAAAATGAGTATGTGTGTGTGTGTGTATTATTTTTATTTTTTAATCGATATGTACAGACGTATCCAAGACATATCGTACACAAGGGTTTTTTAAAACTTACACAGGTCCATCTTAACCATAGTTCTCATGTGCCAAGTTGTATTCAGAAGACGTGAGGTGCCAATCACCATGCTTTTTCATTTATGTGGTACAGTTACTTTGCAAATTTAAATCCATCCTTCGAGCTTAGATAACATGTTTTTATCATCCTTGGAGCTTCTACAAAAATGGGACCTTCGGAACTAGGCACTAAAATCCATCGAAGCATAATCAAAATATATTTTTTGAATTTATAAAGTGCCTTAATAGACATGTATATAGAAATTGGAAGCATACACATGGGAGATGAACTATTTGACAGAATGCCTCCAATAAATATGATCTTATTGACCAACTGAATTAGTATAGGGTTAACGGATACAAAACTCCCAATCAAAAATATTGGTTGCAAGATTTGAGCTTCCAATTTTGTTTCTTGCGGGGCAAATAGTATTGAGTTAACCATTAAAACAATTCAGATAAGTACCTGCTCACAAGAAGTTAATTGCCAAAGACGGACGGTTTTGAAGATTGTAGAAGAAAAACACTAAATGAGAACACTCAGCCATATAATATACAAAATCAGAAACTTGGAAGAATTAATAGGATACTACAGTCGAGGAATGCAAAGAAAAAGCATATGTATATCATTCACCGAAGAGAAGATTTTAATTCCTTTTCAAAGGAAAGGTTTCTTTCTAAGCATCTCTTCAAAAGATACAAAATAATAATAATCCCTTTTGGGCATCTGCAAAGATCTTTTCCTCGAGTTAGCGAGCTGTCGACAAGAAACCATAGCAATACAATATACAAAGAGATAAACACTCGTGGAAAGACATCAGTCTTTCCTCCATGAAAGCTTTTGAACAGGGTATGGACATCCATCAATTTTCAGAGCATAATGGATAGAGGAATGTTGTCAAATATTGTAGTTGTAACTGCCCTATTAGATATGTATGCAAAATGACGAAGCATAGACAAGGGACGTGAACAGAAATTTATAACAGCAAAATAAAATAACACACTTGGCTGCAAATAACACAGATCTGGGCATCAAATTGCTTCAGCAATACATATATATATTCAAGGAATGAACAGCAGCTACAGCTGCACACAAAACCTTCATTCATACAATAACAACTTGCAATGAAGTTTTCTTTCAACAAAACCAGTCCAGACTTGAGCTGGGACTGCGCACTTTTTCTTCTTCTCCTAAATCTGATTTTTCCCTCTTGCTTTCTTCTATGCAAATTACACAATAAAACATGATGCTTTTAATAATATTCACCTACACAAAAACTTGCCTTACAAGTCAACACAAAATCTTTGACAAGAGATAATCAAGGAGAATTTTCAACCAAAAAGTAAATATGCAGCTGTCATAATTAAATACAAATCTGAGATGTCAGTGAACTAAATCTGGGGGAAGATAGAAATTAGTTTCACATTTAATTCCCAGTTGATTTTCCAACACTCCCCCTTAATTATGAACAACTGGAGATCATGGAAATTTGTATCAAGTTTGTTCTAAATTTGTCGTAACATTTCTGGAGCTAACTGACATTTTTCCGGAGCTGCTAACTTGTGCAAAGTCACAAACTCCTAAGCCACTTCGTAAATACTCAAATGTCTCTTTTGCCAATGGTTTTGTAAATATGTCAGCCAACTGATCTTCAGACCTACAAAAATCAAGACAAATTTCTTTGTTGCTTACAAGCTCTCTGATAAAATGATACCTCGTATCAATATGCTTAGTTCTCTTGTGAAACACATGATTTTTAGATAATGCTATGGCTGAACTATTATCACATAATATTGTAGTGGCTTCCTTTTTGATCATGCATCAAATCTTTCAACATCCTTCGCATCCAAACAACTTGACACGCAGCACTAGTGGCTGCCACATACTCAGCTTCAGCTGAAGAAAGAGTCACAATGGGTTGTTTCTTTGATGCCCATGACACAACACCTGTACCAAAGTGAAAAGTATACCCAGAAGTACTTTTTCTATCATCTATGTTGCCCCCACAATCACTATCGGTGTACCCAACAAGACTGAAATCATCTGAAGTGGAATACAATATACCAAAATCCTTTGTACCACTTACATACCTCAATATCCTCTTACCGGCCTGCCAATGTGAGTCTTTTGGAGACTCCATAAACCTTGAAATCAGACTTACACCATACATAATATCTGGCCTTGTGGCTGTTAAGTACATAAGGCTTCCAACCAGCCTCTTGAACAATGTAGAATCCACACATGCTCCATCATCTTCCTTGCTTAACTTCATTCCTGTCATAACCGGTGTTGGGGATATCTTGCACCTTGCCATATTAAATATCTTCAAAACTTCATTTGCATATTTAGATTGAGAAATAAATATACCATCATTGGATTGATGGACTTCAATCCCCAAGAAATACCTCATAAGACCCAAATCAGTCATTTCAAATTCATTCTTCATTACTGATTTGAAAGAATCTATGTTTAGATCACCGGTAAAGATTAGATCATCCACATACAAGCAAACAATTAAAATGTTACCTTGCTTGTTGACTTTGATGTAAAATGTTGGTTCACAACCACTTCTTTGGAAACCATTTTGAATGAGATAGGAGTCAATGCGGCTGTACCAAGCTCTTGGAGCTTGCTTTAATCCATAGAGTGCCTTCTTCAACCTATACACCTTGTCTTCATGACCTGGTAGCTCATAGCCTTGTGGTTGTTCCACATACACTTCCTCCTCTAAATAGCCATTTAAAAATGTAGACTTTACATCCATTTGATATACAGGCCACTTGTTGTGGGCAGTAATAGCTAAAACAGTCCTAACTGTATCCAATCGAGCAAGAGGAGAAAATGTCTCATTGAAGTCTATATTAGGCTGTTGTGTAAAGCCTCTTGCAACTAGCCTTGCTTTATGTTTTTGCACATTTCCATCAGCATCTTGTTTAGTCTTATAAATCCATTTGACACTAATTACATCTTTTCCTTCAGGAAAATCAACCAATTCCCATGTTTGGTTCTTCTCAATGGATTCAATCTCCTCATCCATGGCTTGTGCCCATATATCACTACTCACAGCCTCTTCAAATGTTAATGGATCATCAATATGAGAAAATAAAGCAAAATCTGAAAATGAATTTGTTGTGTCAACATTATACAACTCACTCAAACTCCTTGTTTTTCGTGGCATCATGCTTGCTAGAGTTGGATCCGGAGATGAAGAACTACTTGGAGTGCTAGATGGTGTTGCTCCAAGGATACCAATTGATGTAGATGTTGGTGTAGATGCTTGTGAAGTTTTTTTCCCTATTGGTGTGGATAGCAGCCTTGAAGATCTCCTTGGTGTGACTGAAGGTGTAGCTTGAGCTGCAACTTGTGGTACCATCCCGGGATTGGAAGGAGCTGTTGTTTGAGTTATATTTGGTGTTGGAAACACTTCATCCACCATATTATCATTAGGGACAGCAGCTGCAATTCTGACAGTCCTCTCTATGCTTCCATCCCATGCTTCATCCTCCACAAACTGAACATCACGGCTGATTATAACTTTCCTATTGATAGGATCAAACAACTTATATGCTTTTGTTTCCTCTGAGTAACCAACAAATATACATTTTTGTCCTTTATTATCTAACTTCTTTCTCAACTCATCTGGAATATGTGCATATGCAATGCATCCAAATACCTTCAAATGAGAGACACTATGTTTCCTTCTTGTTTATGCCTCTTGAGGAAATTTGTTCCTTACGCTCTTTGTTGGGCACCTATTCATGATGTAAACAACAATTGTTACTGCCTTAGCCCAATATTCATTTGGTAGATGTTTGGCTACCATCATGCTACGAGCCATCTCCATAATTGTTCGGTTCTTCCTCTCCTCCATAATTTTTGCTGAGGTGTATAGCGGGCTGTAAATTGCTTGTGTATGCCATGAGATTTGCAAAAATTTATAAACTCATTAGATATATATTCACCGCCTCTATCCATCCTTAGAACCTTGATGTAGTAGTTGCTTTGCTTCTCCACAAGTGCCTTGAACTGCTGGAAATAAGCAAATGCATCAGATTTGTGTTTTAAGAAATAAACCCAAGTTTTTCTTGTGAAATCATCAATAAAAGTAAGAAAATAAGTGCATCCTCCTATAGACGGTGTTTGCATTTTCCCACAAATATCTGAATGCACAATCTCAAGTGGTGCTCTAGCTCTATTTGACTGGCCAACCGGAAATGACTCTCTATGTTGTTTTCCCATAATACATCCTTCACAAACTCTTTCCGGTTTCTCAATTAATGGCAAACCTTTCACCATATTCTTCATATGTAGTAGTTTCAGTGCTCCAAAATATAAATGCCCAAATCTAAAATGCCATAGCCAAGACTCATCCTTTACCATTGATTGAAACGCTGCTTGAGTTTCTACAGATAAATCCTTTTCTTCTTTAGAGCTGTTAGAGCCATTTTTGGTAGCTGTCTTGAACATTTCCGTAGCTGTCTTGGCTAACATTTCCGTACTGTCTTGAACCTTTTTGTATTTGTTTTGAACATTTCTGTAGCTGTCTTGAACTTTTCCGTAGCTGTCTTTGGCTACTGCTGATTTTGTATCTTCTACCTTAAAAGCTGCTCCATAATTTACATTATTTGTCTCATGAACAGCTTGAGCTATTTTTTCTTTCATAGCCGGCCTTATTTTTAATGGAAACATGTGGTTTATAGTCATTTGTACCTTGGCAATAATCATATTGCTTGGAAGCTTGTCCAAAATAACACACTCATTGTTTTCCATGTACACTCTATAGCCCTTTTGTATCAACTGTCCAATACTCATCAAGTTGTGTTTTAGACCAGCAACATAATATACATCAGGCATAAATTTCAGCTCCCCCTTTTTAGTTAGAATATTAACTGTACCTTTACCCAAAACAGTGACTTTGTTGTTGTTACCAAGTGTAACATCAGTTTGAACTGATTCATCCAAGCTAGAAAACAAATCTTTATTACCTGTCATGTGATTACTGCAGCCCGAATCTAAATACCATATGTCACATGGGCTTTCTTGAACAACATTACACTCAACTGGAGAGTTTGTAGGGATTGCTTCAGCAATCTTAGTGCATGCAATGAACATGTTTCCTGAGAGAGTGCTACTTGGCTGATTTTGACCTTGCTTATGCTAATCATATTGTTTTTTCTTGCATTCATGAGCATAATGCCCAAACTTCTTACAATAGTGACATTGAATGTGTGACTTGTCAAATCTTTGGCCACTTGGGTGACTGAAATTCTGATTTTGACCTCTACCACCAACATTTGCAGGACTGCTACTACGTCCACTTCTAGGAGAACTTCTCCCTCTACCTCTAGGATTGAAACTCCTCCTTCCTCTTCCACGGGTTATAGATAACTAAGATGAAAATGCATTTTCTACTGAAGTATTTGATCTATTCAGTCTATATTCATGATTGATAAGAGAGGCATGAAGTTCATCAACACTAAACTGACTCAAATCTTTGGTTTCCTCTAGAGCCACAACTACAGGATCAAATTTAGAAGGGAGACTCCTAAGTACCTTCTCAACAACCTTCCTATCCTCTATGACCTCTCCATGGGACTTGATTTGATTAATCAGACCAACAACATGAGTAAAGAAAGATTCTACTGAATCTGAGTTTCTCATTAACAAATTTTCAAATTCTCTTCTAAGGAGCTGTAACTTAGCAGTTTTAACCTTGTCCATACCTTGATACACAATCTGGAGTGTGTCCCATGCTTCCTTGGCTTGCTTTGCTGCTGCAACTCTTGGGAGTATGCTCTCATGCATTGCTTGATGGATATAAAATAGTGCTTTCCCATCCTTCTTCCTTTGTTCCTTCAAGGTGTCCTTTTGAGCTTGTGTAAGAGCATTATATGTTGCCTGGTCTGCTGGTTCCTGGTAACCATTTTCAACCATTTCCCAAATGTCTTGAGACCGAAACAAAGCTTTCATGGTTAAAGACCAATATTCATAGTTTTTTCCTGTGAAAATAGGAGTTTGCACACTAACCAGTGATGCGCCAGATGTAGAAGCCATTAATGGCTTCCAAATGAAAAACTAAAAACCTAGAAAAGAAATAGAAGTAGGGTTTATCCTGGATCTGATACCAGATGAAGGGAATATGAGGATATACAAAATTTGTAGAAACTACAGAATCTACAGACAACAATAGAGAATAAAACGCAATAGATTTTAATGAAAGATTTGGAACAGGGAAAGAAAGGAGAAACTACAAAAATTTATAACAGCAAAGTAAAACAACAATCTTGGCTTCAAATAACACAGATCTGGGCTTGAAATGGCTTCAGCAATACATTTATATTTCCAAGAATGAACAACAGCTACAGCTGCACACAAAACTTTCATTCATACAATAACAACTTGATAATGAAGTTTTCTTTCAACAAAACCAGTCCAGACTTGAGCTGGGACTGCACACTCTTTTCTTCTTCTCCTAAATCTGATTTTTCCTTGCTTTCTCTATGCAATTACACAATAAAACATGAGACTTTTAATAATATTCACCTACACAAAAACTTGCCTTACAAGGCAACACAAAATCTCTGACAAGAGATAATCAAGGAGAATTTTCAACCAAAAAGTAAATATGCAGTAGTCATAATTAAATACAATCTGATATGTCAGAGAGCCAAATCTGGGGGAAGACAGATATTAGTTGCACAATAAATTCTGACTTGATTTTCCAAGGGAAAATAGGCCTCGTGTTTGACCTATTGCATGGATTATGCAATAGGGCAAAATCCAAACTTGTTGCTTCCCTATTTTTTACTTCTACTCAAGCAAAGCACAGATAACTACGTGTACATGTCCTGATTGAAATTTGAACTCAATGAAAAGTACCAAATGGCCAATCTTACCTTCAATTATACAAAGCAGCAATATATTAGCTAACATGATAATCCTATTAACTGGTTCACTGGAACAACATTCTAAAGAATAAAACAAAGAAGAATTTTTTTAAATGTTTCATTATCTTTGAAACCATGAGAAATTTGAATACAAATGGGGGAATTAAACACGCAAATGGCAAAGAAAAGGGTATCAGAGAACAAGTAGAACTCTAGAAGATGAAATAAATTATAGAATCAGAATAACTCTCAATGAATAGAACAGAAATGAGATATATGAAACATTTGTCAGTCGGGATATAGATAATTTACTTTTAAGTCATCACTATATGTATCAAGAATCAATACTAATATATTTGGCAGGATGAGTCATTAGTGAAGAGAAAATAAATCTATTAACTTTGGAGAGGCCTCCTTCCTTGATTAGCTTAATCGAGGCTAGAAGATAATTTAGGCATGTGCAGATCATATGTTACGTGGGACCCTTTGTTTTACAACATGGATGGACCTTCTGGGACTAGAGTACGACATAATACAAAGACTAGTTTCAGTGGAAAGGTGTATAACTAGGTAAGAGTCAAGACATGGATGAAGTATCATGGAAAAAACATGGATATAAGTTATAACATTTAGATTTTGTTTGTAATATTATGAAATATGTTTTGATCTCTTTCCTTTAGAAGCATAGATCTAAAGAAACAGTTCGTTGAGATATATCAAGCCTTCATTTGGGATAGATTGAGGCCATTAATGATGAATTAGAAACTTACTTTGCTACTAAAATGCGTGTCTCCAAGAAATATTTCAATTATCTACATTTGACTTACTTGGACTAACTTTTCAATGTCGAAGAACATTGTTTGAATTTGTAATCTTTATATTTCAAATAGTTCGATATTCATTAATCAATTTCATCATTTGGGTAGCTCCACACTGGAAGATAATCAGATAAACTAATCTCCAAAAATCCAACATATAGAATGTTTGATCCGGATGGAGCCAAAAATACCAAAACAAAAATAATAACCTTACTTTGGGGAAAAAACCTCTCAAGATAAAATGAAATGATTTCAGACTGAAAAATGAGTTACATGGGCACTGCAGTAGCAAGAAAAATCCTTCCAAAGGTCTGAATAAACATTGCAATTGAGAGAGTTCGAGAATGTAAATTGTTTACGGCCGCATCCTTCTATATCTATTTCCTTCAATCTTCTGGACACAGTTTGATAATAGAGAAAAGGAGCCTTTACCGGTCAAAATATATCTTCCATTGAAAAAATCTCCCCACCCCCTCGTTGCACTGAATTTTAAACTGACCTCTCCTACAAAAATTGTAGTAATATATCTGGGGTTACACATACTCCTTGTAAGATCGCAAATGGTATTTACCACTTTAACCTCCACGTTGACATATGTCTTGATTGTTTTTTATTTATAATTTGTAAAGGCAGAAAGTAGAATATTCAACATGCTACAATTAGCAATCATAAGTGAAATGTACAATGGAAACGTCGAAGAGTATGCATTTAAAAAGTGAAATGAAAGGACAGGAATAGCGGGATAGGGAGAGAGTTGATGAAGAAGGGGTAGAGAGATGAGAAGTCCAAGGATAGGGAAAGTGTTGAGGGTGATTAATGCCAAACTTTTCTTTCCTACAACCACATGCCATTATTTTTCAATTGTTAAAAGGAGAAAAGGGTTGCGGTGTTCAAGATATAAAGGAAACATATTTTGGAGATATCTTAGAAGGAAAGGAGTAGTTGATCAATACAAGTAATGTCAATAGTTGCTTGTGATTTCAGTCCTTGTTTTTTCATGGTACTTAGAACACACTTAAGTGTAAAGTGAATCCGCTTGTGCATATCGCAAGACACTTTAGAGATAGGGATATGTGTAATAGACCTGACATACAACATACCATGTTCATTGTTCGTGGCAAGGGAAGAAATGGCTCCTATGTCCTTCATACATGTGTTATGTTTAATCTTTGATTAGCAAGGAGGTCAACCATTCTCAACATGCACCAAGGGTTATATAATGGTGACATCACAACCACTGACATAAAAATGATTTTTCTATTATTTTATTGTAATTTTTTGACATCATTTTTTTTTATTTGGAGTTTAATTTGTTAGATAAAACGAACACATTATTGGAATTTTGGAAATAAAAAGGTGAGAATAAAATACATGCATGACATAAACCTATACCACATCTCGGAGTGTCCTTACCCAAAAAATATTTGCTACCTATGGTTCACTTTATCCTCTCAATCTCACTTGCATTATTAACATGAGTGTGTTATGAGCTTAAAGGTCTCAAAAATTTTATAAAAAAAATCCAGTAGGTTCAAGGTTCAAAACCCAACCACATTGCTTGCTTCTTATAGCACTTTGCAAGTTTGCTTCTCAATTTTAAGCATGACTAATTGTAAGGAAACATGGGATGCACAAACAATCATCAATGATTGAGCCCCTCCAATGGTCGGTCACATGAGCCACAAGTAGATTTTATCTACCGAACGATTTTTGTTGTCTTTATTTACGGCATTAAATTCATCGATTGAACGATGTTTAATTTAGTAGATAAGACATGGACATGAATGAAAAGATGGAAATAAAAAGGTGCAAATTAAATACTTGATTTTCCTGCACATATTCCACAAACCAAATTGTTTCTGCCCAAAAAGAAATGTGTTATATGTGCTCCACTTTATCGTCTTGATCTAGCTCACAATATTCGTGTGAGTGTAATTTGTATTTAAAAGGGCCAAAATTAAAAAAAAAGGGGGAAAATACAATTGATTCTAGGTTCAAAACCCAAAATTCCTCTATTTATACACTTTGATGACTACACAAACCATGTACCAAATCTTATTTTTGACACAGACAGGGTGGACAACAGAATGTAGGGGCTTCTTCACACATGTCTAACACCACACACTTGCAAAAAATAAAAATGGCAGATATTTTATTCTCCAACTTATGAAGCTCTTTATTTTTTGTCTGACAATCCTCAGGTACTTGAAGTCTGTACTTAAAGAACGAAAAATCAAAATCCATTCCAAAAGCAACAGTGGACCATAGTTTGGAGTGAAATTGAAAGGAATATAAGCATGCAATAAGACTTTATAACAAAAACACATTCAAGGTTCGTAATCAAGTGATAATGGAGATAAACAAATCAAAAGGGAGTGCCAAAGAGAAGATAGAATTTAATTAAAAAGGAACCAAAATAGAGAAATACACACTAAAATGTCACTCATTTTAAGTGTTTTACATATTGATCCTTATGTGTAGACCTGCAGACAAGGCTTCCCAAGAGATTACATCTCTTTGGAGTGTTCTGTCTAACAGTTAGTACGCCTTGTCTATGCTTTAATACTTTGCATACATGCCTTCCATAGCACTGGAGAGGCAACACCAAAAAGAAAAAAAAAAGCTTTGATAGAAAATCCTGCCAATGTGCTTTGGTGGATGTCTAAACCTGGTTCAAAAATTTGTTGAAGGCGTAGGCTGGGAGATGATGGAAAATGTAAAATGATTTGGATGTACCATAAACTCTGACTCACTCCACCATCATGCCCATGTGCTTTCACATAGAGTCATCACTCTATCCACCAACTTGTCACCACCTTCCCATGTCAATTAACCATTTTTCATTTTATTTATTTATTTATTATTTTATTTTATTTATACATTTCTATATATTTTGAACTCTTATTTTCTTGATCATTTAATATATCGGATTTTTATTATTATATTTATTATTTTCATTAAATTTAATAGTGATAGTTACAATATCATGAAAATAACATTATTATTGTGAATGTATTTCACATTTTAAATCACATGGCTTCTTGGGTCAATTAACCCATAAATGTTTGCCAAAGGAAATATCTAGCAATGATTCCTCACACACGAATTCTCCCTGAATCCCACAGCGGTGGGTAAAAATGCACTAATGAAGTGATTTGTTACCCAAAGATAGCCCCCTATCAAGGTCCAACGCCAGAATTACCTTGAGATACGTGAACAAGTGAGCTTGCACACCTTCTAGCTAGGTGCTACAAAGTAAGGCACTACATTTCCCTCCCCTTATAAGAGCATCGTCCCTACTGATGATAACCACACAATAGTTAACTAGAGGTAAACACAAGTAAAAAGGGAAACCAACGACGACCATTATCACCCGCTTAGAGAGGGCAAACCTTCTCGTTGAAACCTGTAACTACAAGGGAATAGCAATCAAAGGTTTGTAATCTTCTTCAATTATTGAGTGGTTCTGTGAAGATCTTGTAGTTATCTTCGTCCATAGTGGATTAAATCTTAATTAGATAATCATTTCCAAACATTTTAATTCTTATGTTTCTCATAAGTGTATTCACAAATTAATATGTCTACCCATTACACAACTCACTTGTTCAATGTTCGTAATGTTTTCACTTGTTAAAACATTTCAAATTTGATTGTTTTCACAAGGTTGCTCAATAAGTACATGACATCCTAATGTCATACAAGGTCCCAAAAACATAAAAAAACCAACTTCACAAGGTACTCTTTTATCACATTTTCACGATTGTACTGCATCACAAGACCTCTAACCTAACCATGGGAAGAAAATTACAATTCCAGCTACACATTGCCCAATCAATGCATATGCCCTAGGAATAGATCAAATACATAACATGTGCCTAACATAACAATAAGACATCACAATAATACATATGCAATGGGTTTCACATGACTCAAAACCATGAATTTATCCACACATGTGTCAAGATAAGATCAAATATCACATGTCAACAATGAGGAGCATCAAGCCTCAAACATCACAATACATAACATGAGTAACTCATGAATCATATATATCCAACTCCATATGCCTCTCAAAATCTCCATAAGCCTCCCAAAATAAAAATTCATATGCCTCCCAAAATAAATAAATAAATCATAGTACCAAAACCAAGTTGGGTCACTCCATGGACCTAAAAACATAGAGCCCCATCACCTGAATAACCAAAGGCCTAGTGCCCTGTAGCCCTAGGAAATACAGTCCTATGACCTTTGAGCGTACCCTATATACCGCACATGGACCATATCAGGTCGATGACAACCATATAAGCACATACAACATGGTAGAACCAACTCATTCAATCATTCAAAAAGTTCCACACTAGGAAAAAAATTAGCCAAATGGCATCAAAATCGGTAAAGCTTCAAGTTTTGAGAGAAACAACCAAATAAAGGAAAAGTCATTAAATCAAGAAAAATGGCTAAGTAGTTGCATTCAAATATTAAAAACATCTCAAATAAGTAACAAGCCTCGAATCTTAGCAACAAATAAATTAAAATTGTTGGTTCCAAGTACAACCGATCTTACAAATAAAATACATATGAAATGATTCACATCACAAAGCACTATAATAACCTCTAAAGAGGTCGCTCACCGGGGTACTATCTCATCAAGTGTTCATCTTGTCATTAAGTCCATATTGACATCGAGTCTATCTTGGCATCAAGATTCCATCTCAGAATAGAATATAATAACTGATCAAATAATGTAATAACCATAGTATCTGTATAAATTATCACCTCCAAACTCCCACAAGGCTCAACACGGGCATAACCACACAAAGTTCGTCTACAAGATAAATAGTTAAGGAGGGAGAGAAAGAGGTACATGTTGATATCCACTAAGCCTAAAGTATCTACACAATGCTATGCATGACACCCACTAAGCAAATGCTATACATACCAAATGAATAGAAGTGAATTTTTAGTCTATGCTAGACTCCACTTCCTGGCTCATACTCAGCACAAGTTAAATGGTCAATGATCCAGTTTTCTCAATCTACACATACACTACCGATGTTAGCCATAGGGGTCAGTAGTGTAGGGTACACAACATAACACATAACCACATTACTAACACCGTGATTATTTATGCACATCCATAGTGTCATACACATGGTATAATTACTGGGTAAAACAACACCATAATTCCACAACTTTCTACACGTCACATTTCCACATAATGCACCAAAAGTTCAAGTACACTACAATAGGGATCACAAAACCATCATATGCCTCCAATTCATGATCTAAATTTATCACAAAATGTCAGATTACATATGCACAACGAACATAATGATTTAACATCATGACATACATACAAATACAACACAACACCATATTACAACACAACATAGTGAAAATTAACACGATATGACACATTTCACTACGAAGCACTTTTTCATGCAACATGTTGGTACACATATACAATATCACAAAATAATGAAACACTATAACAATTTTGTAGTTCACAATAAAATTCTATTCACACAACAAGGTGGTAACACGTGAAATTCACACTGAATTCACGAGAGATAAAGAAAGAATATTGTCATTATTAACACGTCCACATCATAACACATCTACACTAAGTGGTATGCACAACATGTGTATTCATATTATCACAAATACACATTTTATCACATCACAACAAAATATAATATTACTCTTCCAACTCCTCCACCATCATGAATAGTCATCACAACACCAAACTGTCCCAGAGGTTTGAGAATATGAACCTATGCTCTGATACCAAGTGTAATGCCCACACATGAAGGAAAAAAACACAAGACCAAATAAACCAAGATAATGTTTCTTCTTTCATTACTTGTTATACCACACCACTTGGGCTGACTTAGAATAACTCAACATCACAAGAGAGGCTTACACAAGCATGGACATGTTGGTGTATGTGACTTTCCTCGTCGTCACTCGATGTCTTGTACATCTCACATGGCAATTCATTTCTCTTGGTGATTCATTTCTCTTAGAGATATCATATGTAATTAGAGTTTCATGTGTTCATGTGTCATGCACGGGAGTTACACAACACTCCTATATATGTACCTTTTTATTTGAGCTATGAGGATGAGTAGACATATTCTTTCATGCTTGATTTTCCTTTGTGTTTAATTTACTCTTGTTGATTACTTGGAGCATTCACATCACCATGGGAGTGCAACCTCTTCGATGTGCAGGAGGTTCCATATTGATCCTTGCAAAACAATCTCACATGGTATCAGAATAGTTGTTCAATAAACATGCACTCGTTTATTCTGGTTATTGATTACTTTTGGTTTCATTTTTTGTGCTCCTCATGCAAGTTTACAATCATATTTTGGAATATTGTTATCTGGTTTAACAGTCTCTTGTTTTGGAGTTTGTGCTAGTTTTCTGGTTATGCATGTATAGGTTTTAGGGGTTTCTCCACTAGATCTAGCTAGATACAACTAACTTTGGAGGAAAGTCTCTATTAGAGGTTGGCATTCTTTTTGGTTTATCAGTTTATTTTTCATTAAAAGTGATTTTTTTGAAAAATCTTTTATTGGAGCCTTCCTTACCTCTTATCCATTCCCTGCTCGGTTCTACATTCTGGTTTTCCCTGTTGTTTTTTTCTCACCCTCTTGTTATCTTCTCCTAGCTTGGCTAAGCTTGTTTCTCGGTAAGCTGATCCCTTGCAATTAACTTCGGGTGAGTTGAGTTGTTGGCTCCAGCAGATCTCGTCAGCTATTTACTTAGCAAGTTGTGGATTTTATCTCTGTAATTTCGTTTTGTGTGCTTGGATCCTTGGTTGGGTTTTGTGTAAGTTCATTTGGTCTTGTTTTTTCTAGTTCTATATTATCTTTGGTATGTGAGTTCCTTGTTTGCACTGGTGGGTCAAGCTCTTCGACTTTTGCTTGAGTTGTTTTTTGTGTTGAGTGAGTTGGTTTGTTTTTACATTTGGTCAGGTTTTTTCTCTATCGAACTATTTACAGGCGATTTGAGTTTTTACCCCTACAAGATTGAGAAGGTTGTTTCCTCATCGAGTGAGTCAAGTTTTGGTTTTGCATTATTTTCTATGGCTGTGTGCTTCCTTTTTTTCATGCCATTGGTTGTCCACCTTTTTTCATTGGGTTTGCCAAGTTGTTTTTACCCGTGCGATTCGGCTGTTCGTCTCCTTCCCTCTGGCTGTAGTTGATGTTGTTGGCCCTTCATCCCTCGGCTCGTGAAGCCCTTCTTAGAATACCTGTGCATTGTTGTTGGAGCTCTACAATGCCATTTGGACCTTGTGCCTTTACCTACTTCAATCTCGCCTGCAAAACCCTGATATGCTCGAGTTGTTTCTACTGTACCAAACTAGCGGAACCTATCTCCATCATTTTCGCATTAAACTGCTCAGCGCCTTCCAGTCTACATTGCGTCCTCCTCGTCGATTGCACCTTCAATCCCTTGGGTTCTAACCATCTTGATCCCAACTCGACATCTTGACTCACTCAATGCACCAACTGAGTGCCTTGAGCCCCAACTCGGACCACATCCTAAGTTACCTAACCCTTCCCATCACTCAAGTGGCTCGCCTTGGCTTACTTGATCTCCCCCGAATCGACTAGCTTAACTGCCTTCCCACTATCGGCCATCACCTTTCCCGCCATCCTTTTTAAACATAATTTAATTTTTTTAAGCGTTGCATTTAATTTGTAAAAGTGGGTAGTTTAAAGGATCTAGGCAATTTTTTTAAAGGGGGTTTTTATTTAATTAAAGGGTCAGTTTTATTAAGTTAGGAAGGATTTTTTTTAAAAAGTAAGGGTTTAACTTTATTTAAAGTAGGTGTTGATTATTAATAAGTTAGGAGGCTAATTAATTTAAATTAGAGGTGGTTAAATTAATTAGGTGTTATTTAATTTTTTAATTATTTATTTAATTAATTAATCAAATTAGTGACTTAATTTTTATTTGTGGTAAATTTATCATTTTAAAACCTGTTTTAATCTTTAAAATTAGACCAATTGGGAAAATTAAAAGTATGTTTTATAGCATTATTAGACTTTTTGTTGCTAATCGTTTGCTGGAGTGTGTACGCCCTCTCCAAGCGTTTGTTGCCTTCCGAGGAGCTTTTTCTGCATCCTGGAGGTCCCTGGACTCATTTTGAGCCCTTTTATACACTGTATCACCCTTATTATTGCTTGCAAACTTATGAGTGTGTCCACTACAATCTTACAGCAATGGGGTTTCTGTTGTGACGTGAGACACTTTTTCTCACACATGATTGTGTTTTCACCCCTTTTCTTTTTTTTAGTTTGTTTTGTGATTTCTTATGGTGAAGAACTATCACGATCGCTAGAACTTGATTATGGTCTCCAAACTTACGCATTATTACACTAATTGCAAGGTGAGTGACCGAATATTCCATGACACACATTCACACCTGATTATAATCAACGCACTAAACTATAAAGTGCCAAAATCAGGGTGTGATAATATTGTTCTGGGGTGGTTGTGTTTCTTTGTATTTATTTCTACATTCCTTCTTTCTCTCTCTTCGTGATGGATGCTCTTTCAATTCCTTTGCTTACGTCGTTCAATTTTTTCTAATGGAGATCGAAAATGGTAATGAAACTAAGGGGTAAAGGTTATTTCGCATCACCATGGGAGTTGAGACTGGATCTGATGATGAGCCTAAAAAATCTAAGTGGTTGAACATATGTGACGAAGCCTTAGGTATTCTCTGTATATCTATTTATCCTAACTTTCTCTTCCACATTGAGTTGTCTAAAACACCTTATAAAGTGTGGAAAATGTTAATTAGTATGTTTGGACAACAAGATGACATGAGAGCGCATGAATTGGAAAATGAACTACTAGGATTAAATCCTAATGACTTTGAAAACCTACAGGCCTTCTTCTCAAAGTTCCTCCACACTAGATTGCTTCTAAAGGAATGTAAAGTGGAGAAGAAATATTCCTAGTTTATCTTTTCGATTCTTTCTAAGTTAGGTTCTGAATACTGTGTCTTCATTTTGAATTTACATGTTACCAAATCTGCTTTGGGTAGCACTTGGAAAATTCCCTCATTTGCCATTTTTTCGTCCCAACTCATTCAAGAACATGAAAAAATCGTTCAAATGGGGACTCTCAAATCCAAGTCACATGCCCTTGTAGAAATTACTGGTAAGGGAAAGAAAATTGAAAAGAAGAAAGATAAAAAGGATCAACCGAAGAAGGAAACCAAGACCAACCAAACCTAACATGAACGCTTCTACTTTTGAGCCTCAAGCGAAGTTGGAAAAGTGTAAGTGTTCCTATTGCAAGAAGAGTGCCCATGAAGAGCATCAATGTATGAGAAAAAAATCGATCACCTAACTCATTTACTTGAGAAGAATAACATAGGTGTTCCTGAGTCTATCAAACAAAATGCTCTGAAAGTTAGAGTCTTCCACTACAAAGGAGTCTAAATCTGAGAAGAAGAAAGGAAAGGCCCTTGTAGCTAGATTTATCTCCTTCGTCGACGTGGATTATCGATTCTCAGTGCCTCACACCACATGGGTTATTCACATGTTGAGTTTTCTAACATTGAACCATGTGGCATGTCCCAAATCACGTTGGGTGATGACACTACGGTGTTAGTTTCTGGCAGTGGATTGGTAGAGATGGATGGTGGATAATTTAACCAAGTGCTGAGCATTCCCAATCTCTCTACCAATCTCCTATCAGTTTACCAAATCACTCACCTTAGTGAAGGAAGGTGAGTGGAATTTGGTTATAACTCGGTGATTATTCATGAGCTTCACTTCAACACTACTGTGGCTGAGGGAAAGATGGATCACCGTTTATGGTTGTATACCTTCTCCCACTTTACTTCTAATTTGATGCCCACTACCTTGCTCACTCATGTAGATGAGGTTAGTAAGCTATGGCATGAGCATTTTGGCCATCTTAACTATCGTTACCTTGAATAATTGAGCCAAAACAAAATGGTCATTGGGTTACCCCGCGTCACATTTTCTAAGGGTTCTTTGTGAGAGTTGTTCCCTTGGGAAGCACCTCAAAGAAAGTTTTGGCAAAGGAAAAGCCCTGGAGAGCTACTCATCTTTTGGATCTTGTTCATAGTGACATTTCTGGCCCTTTCCATGTCCTTCATTTCCTAGAGCTCTCTGCATTCTAACCTTCATTGATGATTTTTCGCGTTACACTTGGGTGTATTTTATTTAGCAAAAGTCTAAAGTTTTCGATCACTTTTGGGAATTTAAGGCTCTTGCTGAGAAACAAGCTAAAAGATCTATCAAGGTTCTTCGAGCCAACAATGGAGGCGAGTATGTGAGCAATAGGTTCAAATGATTTATGTACCTCCGAAGGGATTTATTTTAGCATACGTGCGGTTGCTTACAGCCCTTCACAAAATGGAGTTGACAGAAAGAAAGAACCGAATGCTTAAGGAGATGGCCACTTATATGGTTCACTCAAAGTCCCTTCCTCCGCAATATTGGGTCATAGCTAGTGAACTGTGATTGCTACATTTACTACTATGTTCCACGCAAGGTTGTACGAGGGATGACACCTTTTAAATCATGGTTTGGATGCAAACTCGATGTTGAGAACTTTTGCATCTTCGGATCCAATGTTATGGCCTGGATTCCCAAAAAGAAACGCAAGGCTTTGGAAAAACAGTCTCAACCTTGTATCTTTTAAGGGTATCCTAATGGCATGAAGGGATATAGATTGTTGAACCCTACTACTCATCAGCTTTATATCGAGAGAAGTGTGAAATTCGATGAGCCATCTTCAACTTCAACTTCTCCACCCTCTGAGGTCCTTATGCTCTCTTATTATTCTGAAGTCTTCATGTGATGATGTTGTTGAGCCTCCTCCTTTGATCAATCCTCTCGATCCTCCTCCTTCCACCTCTCATACTTCGAAGTCTTCTAATTATGACAGATAGTGATGATGAGGACTTTGTCCCTTCTCACTCGAGTGAAGAATCTACCAAATCCAATGTTGATCCTCCTGGTCCTTGTTGGGATAGAATAACATTGCAGAGTATTAGAGAGTAGATGGGATATCCTTAGGATAAGATAGACAGAACTCTTTCAGAGTTTTTGGACCTCACCTCCTTCACCTCCGCTTCCAATCCTCGGTCTTTTTGGGAGGCTTCTGGGATTCCTGAGTGGGATTCTGTCATGGATGAGAATCATTCCTCACTTATGAAGAACAATACTTTGGATCTCACCCCTCTTCTAAAAGGAATGAAACTCATTTGGTGTAAGTGGGTTTACCAAAAAAAAGTATGGAGCATATGGGAACGTTGAGAAGTATAATGCATGACTTGTAGCTAAGGGCTTCTCCTAGGTAGCTGGGGTTGATTATTCAGAAACCTTTTATCCCATTGCAAAGATGACTTCCATACGACTAAAACTTTCCATCATTACCACGAACAAATGGGAAGTCCATCAAATGGAAGTTAATATTGCTTTCCTCCATGGGGACTTAGAGGAATATATCTACAAGGAACAACCTTCAGGTTATGCCCATGATCCCTCCATCGTTTGTAAGTTAAAGAAGACTCTCTATGGACTTAAACAAGCCCCTCAAGCTTGGTACACTAAGATGGAATCCTTTTTACTTGCATCGTGGTTCATTAGGTGTCTCTCTGACCCTAATGTTTACATTATACAATAGGATGACTCCATGCTCATTCTTGTTATGTATGTCGATGAATTTTTTATAACTAGTAACTCTTCCTCAATCCTTGATTATGTGAATATCACCTTGGCCAACAAGTTCTTTATGTCATAATTAGGTTTACTTCACTGCAATCTTTGGATTCAAATTTCCCAATCTAACTCGGGAACTGTGATTGTGCAACCTAAAAATTATCTTGATTACTTTCTCAATTTCACATGTCTAATTGTAAGCCTTCTCCTATTCCTTTCCTTTCCATGGTTAAGTTAGTTTTTGATTGCTCTACTCATGTGATCAATGGCACCATTTATCAACAATTGGTGGGGAGCTTGACTTACCTGACTAATACTCATTTGAATATTTTGTATGTTGTTGGGATCATTTCTAGATTTATGTAGGAGCCCCACGAGTTTCATTGGAGATTAGTGAAGATGATCCTTCACTATGTTCATGACACTTGTATAGATGACATTCACTATCTAAGAAGGAAAAATATTGATTTGATTGGATTTACTGACTATGATTAGGCCGGTGATTTAGATCATCATAAATCCACCTCACGATACAATTTCTCTCTTACTTTGGATCATGTTAGTTGGGCTAGCAAGAAGCATAATGTAATTATGATATCATCTACAAAGGTAGAGTACAAAGGAGCAATTAATGCTACCAAGGAAGTTGTTTGGTTGCATGGAATCTTGACAGAGTTCGGTAATCAATTTTGGTGCCCTACTATCATTTACTGTGACAACCTAATAAGCATCTCGATTTTCAAAAATTTGGTTCAACATTAGCAAACAAAGCACATCGATATCCAAATGCACTTCATACAGGAGTTGATTCATGGAGAAATCGTCAACTTACAGTATTATCAAACTTCTTATTAGGTTGCAAATATTTTCACCAAGCCCTTCACTGAGGTGAAGTTTCTTCATTTGTGGTCTCTTCATGGGGTGAGGTCTACTATAGAAAAATCTCACATGACCCACATACACAATAGGATAACATGAGATGCACACTACTTCCAAACTTACTCAAAAGTATGGACAGAATACAATGACTCCACCCCACATGCAGAACTTAAGGGTGACACAGTCTTCCATCAAACACATCATGAATGTGTTGATCTCTTATTTACAGTTAGAGTCCCATGTATCTTGAAAACCTTATAGACAAAGATCATTGAACACCAGATAAGGGCATATATTACACTTTCATGAAGGAGTAACATATTCATTAATTGACTTATCATCCATATCATAAACAAAATGACAAATTTTATGATTGAAGAACATTTAATACAATTAGTTTGACAGAAGTATTGTACTCATGAAAGTTGAGAGAAAAATAAGTAACACAAAGTCACGTCATCTGATACTCATTCTCCAGCAGAGGGGCAGATTCATTTCCTAAAAACATTATTACTTGACATTTTACTTAGCCTTCATTGCATGAGGGAGAAATTCTCATAAAGATAAGGGGGGAATATTAGGTCTAAGAGTGGACAAAATCCCATGTCCCATCTTCATTACAATGTTTAAACAACAAGAATACACTTAATTCACTTATCATATTATTACATTTAACAATGTAACTTAGATATTTTGTTTGCATCATTCGTGATATTTTTGTGAATCATAATCCACTTATTCCTAATTAGGATTTCTAGTTTTCAAAATTATGTTACACATGGAACAAATCGTTTCACTTTGTATTAACATAATGAGTGCTTGCATCAAGTAAGGGGAATGATCATAATTTCCACCTAAATTTACGCTAATGGGGGGATCTCAATTTTTTACTTATACTTGTAGTACATCAAGAAGATAAAATTGGTTGGGAATATTTATAAAATATGAATGAGTCACATAAAGTTTGTATTCAATAAAGATTTAGTGTTATTGGTCTACATGCCTCAATAAGGAACCATTCATCTTATCATTAATAACATGAAGATGCTTCACAGGTATTTTTAGGGGATGAGTCTCAAATTTGGCCTGCTTCCTAACCACCATCTTAGGAATTCAGTATTAATAACTAAAATTTAATTATGAAATTTCATTCACAATTTAACCTCTTAATGGTCATGTTATAGCAATATAATTTGATAGTAGAAATTAAATGTACTTTTCATCCAAAATCAATCCTCTAAGATGTATTTCGATACTTGAACGTCTCCTATTGAATGTCACCATAAACCCTCCATTATACTTAAGAACCTTTAATAAAAATACTTTGCATAAAATTTGATTCAAGATTCTTTTTGAGGTACCAACTTGAGGGAACCACCTCACCTTATGATTCGCTAAGTTTGTTTGATCACGTTTCAAAGATGTAAAATTACATTTCCTAAATGCCCCTATGATCCCATACACTTACATTATTTATCCTTTCCATAGAATCTTAGTTTCTAAGACACCCATTTAAATGCATTGTTAAGACATTACATCATTCATGTCATAAAGAGACATTGTACCATTTTAGCCATTACAACTAATAAAATTCCGCATACACGAAAACCCTCTACTTAGTTCTTGGGAAAGAATCATGATTACATTAAAAGTACCACCAAAATCTCTAAGATTACAAGAGAATTTTGGTTACTAAAATGAACTCACCCATTAACAAAACACGTCTAATTTGAACCATTCTTAGATCACTATTTCACTTAAATCCCATTAAAGTGAAAGACAAAAGACTAACACAATGACCAAGGGTAACAATCCCAAGGTTCATTGCTTAAGGTCATTTTGATAACTTGTAAAGTAACACCCTAATGGTGTTAAAACATTTGAGCTTACCATAAAAAAACAAGATTATTTCATTTGTAATTTTCTACAAATAACTTACAAAATCTAAAACACGCACAAGCAAAGATAACTTAACTGCATATCCATACAAGTTTGTCATTTTATTACAAAAAATAATAATATCTCTTGCCTAATATAACAATGTCATCCTATAAAACTTCATCAATAGTGTTATGGTTTGTAATATATAATGTGTTCATCTCATTGGTACATGTCATCATAACATATTGAGCATGCTATAAATTTCTATTGTCCATGGTGCTTGCAACCACAACATGCTCAACAAAAATGCTGGCATGGCACCTTCATGCAATCTAGCATGAATCATGATTTCCTAATTTTCCATTCATAATGAAATCAATACTTAACACACATCTGGAGAGAGTCAAAAATACAAATGCAATTTCATTTCATTTTCAAAACTAGAGGGAGAGAGAGAGGAGAAAGAGAGAGAAAATGCCATATTTCATGCAATGAATTTTCTCAAAAAAAGCATCAAAATATGTTCCATATAAGGGGGAGGAGCCAGTAGTTGTGCACCCAAGTTGAGGGGTGTACAACACACATTTAAATACATCAAATTTTGAAAAAAAAAATACACTTTAAAATTTTTTTTTTTCTTAATCTAAATATTTTTTTTTAGCATTTTTATTTTATGGAAAGTGGTTTTTAAATGGATTTAAATCAAGTAGTTTTTCATACAAAGGAAAAAAGGGTGGACCATTAGTAGGGCATTATGTCATGCATTTTTTTCCACTTATGTGGCATCATGTGATTGGGTGATATCTTTGATGTGATTTGATGTGACACATTTTATTAGCTACTTTTTTTTCAAATGTTGAATGACAAATGTACATGTACTAGTCACTCACTTCACAAATACCCTCACCATTACTGGTCCATGCTCCACTATTGGCTCCTCTCCCTTAGTAATATGTTATTGTTTACAAGTTTCACAATAGATATTTTACTTGAATAAGGTCCTATGATGGTTTTCCCCATTTTTTACAAGTTTACGAAAAACGACCAAATTGGTCAACGTGGCTAAAAATATACATTCAAAAAATAATGCCCAAGATTCAAACACATGATGTGTCAATTCCTCCCTACTCTTCTATATACAGGGAAATCCTCGAATCTACCAAAACTCAAAATTGAAAAACATGGTTCAATTAGCAACTACCTTTTTGGAGCTACTAATCGTAATTGCACCAGGTTCACCTTGTCGTCCAACAACCAGAGGCATACCAAACCCACTTGTAAAACTATATTGTAAAGTTATTTTCTCATAACTGAGGATTGATAGTGATTTTCATGGATAAATACTAGAGGTATGCAGAGGACGAATTCCATTTCTCCACCCTGGGCCTAAACTACAAGCCAAAACCAAACTAAACTTTTAACTTTCAACAGTTATTTCAAAGCTACAAAATGGTCAACAAGGATCCTAAACATGTCACAATAAATGGTCAAGAAAACATTAAAATTCATTTTATGGTTCAATGTAACACTCCACGTGATAAGGAACACGATCAAAGCTTGATTTTCCCATTACGGGTTTTAGAGAGACACTTTGTGTGTCATACAAAAACAGGTTTTATTAACATTTCACAAGGTCGTCAAGAGGTAGGTTTAAATACAAATTCAAGCTCAACTCGTTGACCGAGTGGCTTCAATTATCCAAAACTATTAACTAATTTTTCCAAACATCTCAAGTGGTGATTCAGGAGATGGGTATATGTTCGAGTAGCCTTTCTAGTTGGGTAAAAAATGAGGTAAATTTTTTCTATTGGTGTTATGTCTCATTTAATTCACCAAAAAATTAATCATCTTTAATTTGATTTTCAACGCCATTAAAAATAGGAAAATTATAAATGTTAGATCATGCAATAAATAGGTAAGATAACCATACGTGTGAGAAAGAAATGAAAAGGGGGTATGCAGAGGCTCCATCTAGTCCACATTCACAACCTGTAAGACCAAAAATTGTTGTTGCATCCCAACAAGCAATTCCCATACTTTCAAAAAAAATTGTGTTTAAAAAATTAAAAAACTACACTCAATATGTCTCTAAACCATTTAAACCTCGCCACACTTCAACACCAGCTTGGCAATCAAAAGACTGAGCTACAGAGCAAGTTATGGATCAAGCTAGAAAAAGTCACATCTGACCAAGTGCTTGTCCCAATAGTGTTTTCAATCTCTTGCTTTTGGTTCAAGTGGAAGGAGGATGCTAAGAAAAGTTTTGGAGTATGGATTACACATGTTAAAATGTGTTTTCTTTGGAGTTTCTAGCGCCTTTACAACAAATCCATTGTTTATGTGTTTTACAATTGTGGCATAACCGCATATCTTTAAGGAATTTTATCAAATAGTCCATCTGCCTTGACTCCACTTATCTACGTTGAAAAAAAAATTATTCCAATGCCATCCCCTACCAATCTCACACTTTTTCCAACAATTCACATGCCAAACACATGCTTACACATTTTTCTTACATATCTACCAGGACCATTATAATTAGAACTGAAAAAATTCCTCAATCTTATATGCTTTGATGGTAGTACAAACCATGTACCAAATATCCTTTTTGACACAGACAGGGAGGAAAAAAAAAGGCAGGGGAATAATCACATATGTCTAACACCACACTCTCTCAAAAATTAGCAATGGCTGAGATTTTCTTCCCCAATTTATGAAGCTCTTTATTTTCCATCTTGCAATCTTTTGGTACTTGAAGAACAAAAAGGTAGAATTCATTCCAAAATCAACAATGGACCATAGATTGGATGGAAATTGAAAGGGATATAAGATTACAATAATACTTTATAGCACAAACATATTCAAGTTTTGAAATCAGGTGATAATGGAGCAAACCAAATCAAAAGGGAGTGCCAAAAAAAGATAGCATTTAATTAAAGGGCACCAAAATAGATAAAAACACACTAACATGTCACTAATTTTAATCATTTTACAATTTTATCCTTGATACAAATATGTATACATTTACTATATATTCAACAAATGAAGAAGGATCAATCAGCAACTTCACCCCAAACCTCTGCAAATGAGGATCTTCTCAAGAAGCCTAAATTGGCTAAATCATGCAAAAAAAAATGACAATTATCACCTTTAATGGTTTTCTCAACACCATACCTTGTCTAATACCTTTCATTAAATGTAAATTCAATCATCAAATAGATCACTCTTCATAGAAAATCTTTTTGCACTTACCTTTCTTGACTTGTCATTCTCCTTTATTCACTAACTCTTAGCACAACCAAACAACTTTGGCCTATTTATCCTTTAAATAATTCTTCCACTTGTATACCCTATTTTTTCACTTCCAAAAAGTGTTACATAAACTATCAATTTGATTCAAAAATATCCATACATCAAATTTCCACCTATCTTCCTCTAGACTGCTCTATAGTGTTGTTAAGACCATTTCCCTTGCATGCTTCATGGTTGGAGGGATCTAGGACTACCCACAACAAGCTATTAACTCCTTCAAGTACCCTTTATGGACCTTATGGTGTGCCCCAAGTTTCATAACCTAACTCATTTTCATTTTCTCGCTATCACTCTTTTCTCTTTGTAGCTTACTACGTCTCTACTAGCCCTGTTTACAAGCATTTTCCCTCATAACTTCCTTTCTAGGGGGTTTCAAACCATAATTTTAGGCTTTCTAAATCCCATTTGGCCAATTCTTTAGTGTATAAATTTTCATTATGGCTTCCTTTGGAAAAACAAATTTATCAAAGCCACAAGAGTAGGGTTTCAATTAGGTCTCTAGGACTATTAACTCACTGAGACAACAAAATGTGATAAACATCTCAAAATTCCTCTAGTGAAATATCAAAATTATTTCTAAATTTTTTAAGGGACAATGTCAACATCATTTCCTCTAAATATTAGGCCAAGATTCATTGACTAAGATCTTCAAACCTTATTCTTCTATGAAACCCTAGTTGTGTTTTATGTGAGCCCATGAACCTTAAATTTCTTATAAAATGAATTATATTTATTTTAAAGGTCTAAATCCTTTGCCCAAGTATTTTTAGACATTCTCCAAGTTTATTTTCTATCACCAAGGGTTAACAATGCTAGTTACTTTAATTTCACAAGAAAAACACATGTGCAAACACGTTAGGGTAGGGCATTTAAACCCTCAAGCTTCGAAATGACAAGTCTAAAAATTATTCAAAGGAATAGCTCATAATTTATTCATGGCATTCATCTCTGCAACCTCTCTAAGGATAACATGCCTCTCACACAATCATTTCAATGATAACAAGTTTAAGTTGTTCAAATGAGGAAAGCTCAACCACAATGCATATTTCTAAAGGATTTTAAACATGAAAGGTAAGTAATATGGTAGATTACATATAAGAATTTGTATTGGAACATCAATCATCAATCATCTCCCATTACTCATTTTAATCATTGAAAAATCCATGCATGGTTCCTCAGATCAAGAAAATTCACAAAAAATTCTTACAAAGTATAGATTCATTGTCTTACTCAATCACATGCATTCACTCCATAATTGAAACAAAGCACTTACCTCCTCAAAACCTTGATAAAATCTCCAATATGAGTATAAATAAACTTCCATGCATTTATAAAGAGAAAACAATCAATCTTAGTCCAAGTAAACCAAAAAACAAGGTGATAGGAAGGAAGATAATATACAAAACAATGTTCTATAACCATTTAACTATATATTTCTTACAAAATTCCTCTCTCTCAGGAGGCTTCTTCCCTTCATTATTCCACCTTATTCAAAAGGTTTGTCTCCTTCTCCCCATCAACTAACTCTATCATTCGAGTTATACTCCTTTTAGTGCATTCCTTCTTGAAACCTAACTGACTTTTGATGACTCACATATGCCTTCACCACACAAAGAAGACATTTGTACACTTTTTACACACTTCATAACTTACACACACACTTGAGGGTTCATTTTTACATAACTATACCCCTTTACACTTGAAAAACACCAAGCCTCTTTGAAAACTCACCCTTGCCTTTCTCATACAAGCTTTAGAAATTCAAACTTGAAAATGGAGGGAAACTTAACATTTTGAAAATTTAAATAGCTTGATCAACTTGTTTTTCCGTCATGACACCTACACCTTCTAATTCACTCAATTTTACCTCGTAACCATGATAATTTGAACTTTGGATGTCCTCTTGATGATGCTCCTGCATCAATCCTTATGTTCAGGCTTGTAGACAAGGCGTTCTAAGAGACTACATCTCTTTGAAGTGTTTTTCTAACAGTTCCTATGCCTTGTCTATGCTTTAATAATTTGCACACATGACTTCCATGGTAATGGAGAAAAAGCACCTAAAATTAAAATAAAACTTTGATAGAAACCCCTACCAATGTGCTATGATGGATGTACAGGCCTGATCCAAAAAGTTGTTGAAGGCGTAGGATGGGAGATGATGGAAAATGTGAAATGATTTGGTTGTACAATAAATTTTGATTCACTCCACCATCATGGCCATGTGCCTTCACGTGGAGTCATCACTTTATCCACCAACTCATCCCCACCTACCCATGCCAATTAACCATTTTCATTTTATTTATTTATTCTATATATTATTTAGACATTTCTATTTATTTTGAACTTTTATTTTCTTGATCATATAATATACTTAATTATTATTACCATATTGTATTATTTTCATTGGATTTAATAATGATAGTCACTTTTACCTTCAAAATAACTTTAAAATTTTCTAATATTGTTCATATGGAGGTTGTTGATTAGTGTATACCTCTGCTTGTACAAGGAACTTCACCTCACTTACTTGTTTTGTTTCTACACATTTTGCACTAACACATCATTACTCTGCCATGCCCCTAGTTCAACTTATATTAATTTAGGATTTTGTTATGTTTATTCAAAATATCAACTCCACCTCTTTATCCACCATATATTCTCTTTCAAAGGCTCATTTAACACCCATTTACTCAACTCTGTATTCACCTTTTTCATTCTTGTATCAAGTGCTTGTATTAAGCTTTAAAGCTAGTTCTAAGACTATATTCTAGATTTCCAAGGAGAACTTGTTTATACGGCTATAGAATGATTTCTTACTCTGAAAATTATTAAACACCTTCCAATGCATCATACTACACTTTTCACCCATTCTTTCTTCATGTGATCACTTCACAAACTAGATATACTTCAATGAAACTTAGTTTTACCCAAGACTGTAACTTCCACTGTTACATAGAAATTTCACTTCTAAACCTATAAAACCAATTCATGCTTACTACAGGATTTTTAAATGTTTATTTTATCATAACACTCCTTCTAATTAATATTTCACCCACTATTTTACTTTTAGAAACAAATGCACTTAAAACTAAAACATATGTTAGAAAGGGCACGGAGCTTTGACTATATTTTCCATGTTTTTAGTATAAATCATGTACATCTCCTTCTAAAACTTTATGCACACTTATATCATCCTTAGCACTCATTGTTCACAAAATTGTAGCTCTGACCACCATGTAGGTTTAAATTTATATCTAATTATGACTTCCAAACCTAGAACAGGGTGCACAAACCCAAGAGGGCTTATTTATGTTCTATTTGCATTTCCTTATTCCTTCAAGCTTTGAGAATGATAATATTTCCTCTAAAGACGATAGGACACATCCTATAGGCATCAAAGGGTATCATTCTTCTTGATCTTTACTAAAACTTGTCCATAAAGACCATGTCTCAGTCTTGTTATTGATTGTAACTTCTAAGTTTGTTGAGTTTTTAACTTTCCACCAATAAAACATTTATATAATCCTTCTAGGCATATATTTACATATATTTTCTAATCACTCATTCACCCATATATTTAAATAATAATACTCAACCTATATAATCACCCATCACATAATAAATGGCTCAATATGCTCTTACTTAGAAGTTTCCACAATATTGTAGTGCCCACCTCTTTCTGTATTCTCATTTTGAGATATTTCGACTCAGTATATCAATAGTATCTACTTGACAGGGACAATTATGCTATATTATGTTGTTTTGATGTGGCATGTTATTACAAGATATCGTTATTTTCTAGCACTATGATGCTAACTCTTGTTTACATGTGATTTATGGGGCACTTGATGTTATTTTTCAATTGATCAATTATTATGTTGAGATGATATCATGGTTGGTTTTGATCTCAATCGTGTATTGTTATTGGATTCATGGTCATTAATTTTCTTACCATGCAGATGACTCATGCTATGTTATATTGTGTAGTAGGACTATTTATGGAGGATTGATTTTATGTATATGATTTTTTCATTTTTTTATTATCATATTGGGCAGATATGAGGTTTTCATTGAGTGTGCAGGCGACATGTATTCGATCATGGGAGAACATGGGATTCATTGAATGCATTCCAATTAGCACAAAAGGCCCTTAAGGCTAAACCATTTTCTATCAATTCACAACACCTTATCATCGTGTTGTGCATTTTTTGTGTCTTGTATTTATTTGGCTATGTGGTTATTGGCTTACCCTTGTGATGTAGGCTCATGTGGTATTGTACTATGTGTTTATTTCTAACCTTCCTTGGTTTAATACTAACTTGATGTTTTATGTTACCTTTTGTTGCCTCTTATCATCTCTTGTGGCTTAGGATGTTGTGTAGGGGTTAGGCCACCTAATCATGGATTAGGTGAGCCTAATTTCCCCTCCTAAATGCAACATTTTTTCCCAAACTCAGACTTGGGAAAAATCTGTCATTGAAGGGGCCTCATTTACATGAAGAAGAAGCCCTAACCCACATCCCTATGGGTGGGTGGGATATTTTTAATGTAATTGAGGTCCATTGGCCCGTTTTTCCACTCACCACACACTTCATCTTATGGGAACTTTGATTTTGGGAATGTATGGTATTTTGGGAAATCCTCTCATGATTTCTTTGGGCTAGTTTTGAATTTCCCTCATTCTATTTTTGGTGAAATTTTGTGGAGACTTGATTGGTTTGAGTTTTTGGTGAAGGGTGACATTTTTCACCTTCCCATTGATTGTCTCAGGTAACTTATTTTCTTTTAAACCCCTCACTTCCATGGAGATGGGATTCTTTTGGTTGGGGAATTTTTGGAAAAATCTTGGAATCTTGGCGGAGACTTGAAATATTTTGGAAAGAAGTCTTGGCTTTGGATTTGGAGTAAAAGGTAGGACCTTATATACCTATGTTTTCACTTATTTTTACCTTGCATGCTTGTGTATGGTTAATTTTGGAAAATTCATTTTGTGTTGTTTTAACTATCGCTCCACCCACCCTTAAGGGGTTTGTATTTTGGGAGATTGTATGGGAAGAGGGAGGAATTTTCCTCCTCTCTATTTGGGAACCCTCCTACATTTGGTTTGTAGGTAGGGATGGAATTCCATTTGGGTTCAAAATTCATCTCTACCCTCAAGAAGGAAACTTTAATGTTTGAAAATCCTTCTTGGGGGAGTTTTGGAGAGGTAAGGGGAAATTTGGAGTGATAAGGAGTTGGTAAAAACACAGAGATATAAGGGATTTTATGGCTATTTTGGCATGGATATATGGTAGCATGAATTTGGGATTCCCATCCCCTCTTCCCAAAGATAGAATCATGGAGCTTCTTAGCTAGTTTTATTGGTTGCATTGAGTTTTTGAATGGTTTTCAAATGGAGTTAAAATGTGTTGTCTACATCCAAATATTTCTTATGTGCTAAGTGAAGTGTGTTGCCTCTTTCCCATGGGCTTGAGGGGAGGCTAGCATGCCATCTTGGACCCTTTGGTGGCATGTAATAATGCCAATTGGTTGAGTGGTCAACCAAACAGCTTTTTTGTGATTTGAAGAGCCTTTACATTGTTTTTTGGGAGCTAAATGGAGTGGCCTAGATGTTGCAGAGTTGTAGATTTGGAGTTACAATATTATTGTGTTTTTGAGCTAAAACTTTGGTGTGTTGTCTCCTCTTGTGAGGAGGGCTTGTTGTACTTGCATTTTATTATATTCATTAGTATCAGATGGTCAAATTAATTTTGTTATAGTTGAAAACATGGTTGAAACTGTTGTAATTATACAATTTACTCAAGTTTCCTGTTATAAAATACCTCTTCCTATTTTCTAAATTATGCATTCTTCCCTTGGAATGAAGAACTTAACTTAGGAAAGAAAGAAATGTTTAAATGTATGGAAAGGATATTATATGTTTCAGTTCTGTTGTTTATTTGCCCTTGTATGTGTGGAAAAAATTTTGTTGTTGGAATGTTAAATAAATATTCCATACTTCATATATTTGCCTCTTGCTCTAAATTTTAATCTTGTACTTCTATTGTAAGTCTGGTTTTAAAATCAGCAATATGTACTTGTTTATAAAATTGTAAATAATTCCTCTTTGTTTATATTTATCTGTTATTATATTTCAAATTAATTATCTTCTTCTATTGGATTTCTCCTACTTTTTAGTTAACTTTGATTTTGTTTAGATAAAACACACACACGTGCACACATGCACACGCACGCGCACGCTTCACGCGCACACGCACACGCATACGCACACGCACACGCACACGCACACGCACACGCACACGCACGCGTGCGCGCGCACACACACACACACACATTCAATTATATTGAATTTATGTATGCTTATTAGAAAAGCTAGCAAAGCTGAGTTGTAGAATAGTGTATATTTTTAGAATTACATATATATAATGATTTAAAGTGATGCCTTCCCTTTAAACAAGTTAAGAAAACCCACTATGGATCTAGGTATTACTAGGATAAAATGTATACATGTGTTTGAAATAAGTAAGTCAGAAAACTTAATTCTAGGTTGAAATAAATAGAGTTCACCTGAAAATGGCTATTTCATAAATGGGTACACAAGTATGTATGTACGTACACACATGATATATGTATGTATGTACTTTGACACATGCACATACACACAGAGACATTCATCTATAAATCTAGACTTGATCCTTAGACTGATTGTCTCTTTTGCCTATATATTGAAATTGGTCATGTTGTATCTTTTAACTCTGAAGGGGAGGCCATATCTGGTCATCAGTGAAATGATATATCTATCTAATGTGTGTGGAGGGGTAGGACGGTTTTCCCACCCATCACCACACAACCATACTTCAAAAAAAATTCAGAGGGTCTGTGGCGCATGCCATATCCCTCACGACCACATGCCTCCATTTCCAAAGACAATGGTCGTGCTACCTTTCACTTTAGGCCATATCAGCATTGCCTAAACTTTGCAATCACCCATCTTGGGGTTTTTCATCAGATGTGCAGTCATCACTATTTATATTGTGTATTATATATATATATATATATATACTAACACACACACATATATACCTCTAAAAAGAGAAGGAATTATATACTCATAATATTTTATTAATGATAAGAGGATTTTACCTTCTCTTGATCAAAATATTGAGCCATTTTAGAAAGCAATAACAAAGTGAAAGAAATAATAAACTTGTAGATCCTTTGGGTTTAGACCCAGAGCTTTAAATGAAAACTATTTTTTTTTAAACCTTGGTAAACTAAGCAACCTGTGAGCAAACCAAATCCACTTATGAAAATATTCATGGAGTGGATAATCTTATATTTAATCACCCTCTTGGTTGAGCTCTCCATGAGTTATTTTTTGCACAAAAAAAAGGAAAATACGAAGCAAAGAAAAATAGGGCATCTAGGTGGAGGAGATGAGTAAAAATGAATAATAAGAATTAGATTTTTTATTTCATCCTCTCAATTTATCAAATTTAGGGTTTTTGATCTAAGGGTGGAGATCCCTTAGATCCTAGGGTTCAGGTTTAATGTGCATAATGACTTTATCGTTTTGGAACTCACGCTGAGCGTGGCGTGATATTTGGTATCAAAGCGAAGGTTCAAACACTTAGAACTCTAGAATGAAATTTGTTTAGATTCTTGTACTCATCTATGTGGGTGTCATGTCGATTCCGGTTGTCAAGAAATGTGAGTTCATTGTGATATTCCTATGACCTTCTGGAGTGTTGGGAATTAGGTTCCTTGCGAAGTATGTTAGTTCATGGTTTCCTAGCTACTGGTTATTATTGGGTATTCGTGTTGACCCGGCAAATACCCTCCCATATTTGGATTGTTTTTTTCTGTTTGGAGAAACTCTTGGGAAATAGTGATATGGGTAACACCTAGGTACCATTATGGAGGAAATCTAGAGATTTTTTAGTTGGTTTGAGTTCCCTTTTTCTTCAATGGTTGGGAAAGTTGTGTTTGGTTTAATAGTGGTTATAAACATTGGTAAATTTTGGTACATGAAGGACTTATTTTCACATGGGAGAGCAGATATCATGGCAAGATATCTTTTGGATCCTTTATTATATTTATATTTTGATATGCGCACTCGATGTTTAATACCCCTACCGGTGGCCCACGAAAGGCTACGAAGTAATTGTGATGTAAAAATTTTCATATGTGTTATATTTGTAAACTTGAACTCATTTTTCATGGCTAACATTTTATTTAATTTATTTATCAAGAAGCTCTTAGGCTCTTCTTATTATTTGTTTTATTGCGAGACTTTCAGGCTTAGCCATTTCTTTTGACTGTCGAGAATTCTTGGATTTTATCTTTGTTTAGTGACTCAAATCTTGTATGTCTGTAAGGCCACTTGGCTAAATGTTGTCGAGAATGTTACATGGTTCTTATTGTCTGTTGGTGAGCTGGTTCTATCTTTTGTGTATTGTGTTCTCTCTTCATATAGGGGTACACCCAAGGTGATATGATTACTTTCTTAGGTGCTTCAAATCATGCCCTTGGTTTTGGGGTGATGGGGCTCTATGTGTTTAGGACCTTGGAGTGACCTAGCCTCACTTAAATTCTTGATATTCATTCTTCCTTAGGTTGGAGTTGTTGGTGTATGATTTTACCCACCTTGTGGCTTTACATACACAATTTAATTTAGCTTGCTTAGGTCATAATAAGTCATTAAAGGGAAATGTACTTTAAGGCATTTTTATTTCTTCATCGAGAAGTTACCTTTTTGGGTGACCTAATATATCACTATATAATATAACTATAGACACAAAATCATGCACTTTAGGCATTATTTAGCTTGGTCTTATACTACTATTTGGAAGGTTATCAAGTGGATAAATTACTAATTAATCCCACCTTTTGGCCATCTTTATTTTATATTTTATTTCGCCATTCCCGCATATTTTCTAGCACTTATCCATTCATTTCGCAACAGCCTTGTTATTCTAGCCCAAAATCAGGGCACCCCAACCTGTACTGGGGCACCCCAAGGCGCCCTTGTCCCACTTTGGGCGCCCCGGTCTATGCACATCCTTTCCCACTTATTTTTGGGGCCTTTCTAGCCATTTTTTGTCTTTATCTTTTTCCCATTCAGCCTTGTCGGGATTAATTACAAAATTAAGCTTGAGAGCCCTATAAATATAAAGTTATAAGACCATAATAAGGGTCCTAGGTCATAACATCACATACTACTATCACTCCATCTAAAGTTAAATCCATTGCATCACTTGCATCCACATAGTGCAATGCATCAAGGCTAGGAGATATCTGCATCACACACACTGCATAGGGGGAGGGATTCTATTAACCTATTCCATGCACACATTTTAAGCATTTTCTATAGTTACCATTTCTTGCTACTTCACAAATTGTGATTGACACGAGAGAACCTAGGGAAAAAACATGCACACACACATTTGCAACACACCAGAACTGGGTTATTCGGGTCAGAATTGAAATGTCTGACTTTCCAACTCATTCGATGAATCTTCTATGTGACAGACAGTTTTTAGAGTTTTATTATATCAACTTATGACATACTCGCCGATAACTATTTTTTGATTTAGCATTTACAGAGACCAGGGCAATCTAAACTGTAGACCAGGGTGTCTATAGGCCATTAGACCCCAATACCTTCCAGGGTGCCTTAGTACATCTCAGGTTTCAAAACCTCCAGATCTTTCCTTTGCATGATCTTTGAGTGACTGTTCTGGGTTATGGAACTCCTGCTGTCAGACTTCTGCGACACTATGCGACCATCTACTTCCAATAAGCTAAGTCACTTTCTACTTCCTTTGGCATAGTTAGGGTTTTATTTCATTTAATATAATTATTCTAGTATCATTCCATATTATTTATTGCATTTATACAACTTTTTAGTCCTCCTAATTATATTAACTAGGGTTACTATTTCCCTTAGAAAATAAGATCTTATTTTAGTTTATCATTTTGGTGAATCCGACGTCTCCTTCTCGCACCTCCTAGGGCTTTCAATTTCTTTCCATTATGATTTTTTATATTCCCCCTTTCCTTTTTATATGCCACTTCTTCGATGTCGTTCCTGCCTTCAATCCCTCCTATAGTTATTGCTACATTCAATGCACCATGAGAAAATCTATTCATGAGTAATTATAAAAATACCCGTATTGTCTCCTTCGCCTCTAAAAATACTTAGCTACCCATTATGTCTCTCTGCACATATTGCTAGAATATGTTTATCATAAATTTTATTCATCTTTATCCCTTAATGAAGATTAAATCACTTTCACATCTGATGATCTCCCACCACCAAATTTCTTAGCCCATGAACCTACCTTATATATCTAGGTTTGTTTTAACAAAGTAGGTGTTAAACGTGCCTTAGTGGACAATGGATTTGGTCTCAACATTTGTAGTATCAAATTTCTCTATCATATTGACATGTCTCTTACATCCCTTGCTCCTTCCACCATTTCTATTGTGGTTTTGATAACATCCCAAATCATGTTTTAGGTATTGTTAGTTACCCATTACCATCGGTCCATGTACAATTAGCATACCATGTCATGTCATGCCTAATGAACTTAACTATAACATCCTCCTTAGTAGACCTTGGATTTATGCCATGTAAGAAGTTTTCTCTACGCTCCATGCATGACTCAAGTTCCATTACTTGGGAACTGTTTATGATGTACCCATTGACCCTTCCCCTTTTGAATATTGTAATTTTTTTGAAAACCCTTCGGACTACCCTACTTCCCCATGCATTAATCTCACTCTCTCCAAATATGGTTTAGGATATGACTACCTTCATCACTTTGGTTTCTCTCACTACCAATACCAAAAATTCACCGAACTTTGGGACCTCCCTACATGTCCACATAAGTTTGGGCTCATATATTAGCCTTATCCCCCACTTCCTTTAGAAGTAAAAAACACATGTTATGTTGCATCTCTCTCCTTGATACACCCAGATGTTATTAGTAATGATGTCCCTTTCTATTGGGACAGCAAAAATACTTTTCCTATTGATGATGCACTACTATATCATATGGGTTCTTATGATGATCTACCCTCTTTTCACCATAAATGGCACCAATCTCTCCCACATATTAATATGGTTTATCTGGGAGAATCTGATAACATCGTTGATAATGCCAACCCACCTGAAACTATTCCCACTCAGCCATACATTGACGATCATTCTGTACTTATTATTAAAGAAACCATCCAACATAATTTAGGAACGTCAGACAATCCAAAAATAATATTATTAGTTTCTTCCCTCACCCCTGCTAAGGAAAAAGATCTCAAGCAAGTCCTTCATGATTTCTCTGACATATTCACCTAGGACTATAGTGACATGCCAGGTATTGATACCTCTGTCATCATGCATAATATCTTCCTTAACCCTAACGTCAAGCCCGTTCAACAGAAAATCCATAAGATGCACCCTAAGGTTGCACTATTATTCAAAGAAGAAATCCAAAAATTGTTAGATGTTGGTTTCATCCGAGATGTTGATTATCTTGAATGGGTATCTAATATTGTTCCTGTTATGAAGCCCGATGGTCATGTCTGTTGCTGTATTGATTTCCGTGATTTAAATAAATCTTACCCTAAGGATAGTTTTCCCCTCCCACACATTAACACTATTATAGACTCTACCATAGGGTACACCATACTCTCCTTTATGGATGGTTTCGCAGGATATAACCAAATTAAGATTAATTCATCTGATCAAGAGAAAACCTCTTTTACCATGCCATGGGGTACATTCCGCTATACTATTCTGATGTTTTTCCTCTAGAATTTGGGGCTACCTATCAATGCACAATGACACATATTTTTCGTGATTACATCCACAAGATCATTGAGGATTATGTGGATGATATTCTAGCTAAGTCTCGACAGCATTCCTCTCATGTGCAGGACCTTCATGTGCTCTTCAAATGATTACGTCAGTATCATTCACACCTTAACCCAAAAAAATGTGTCTTTGGGGTACCCACATGTAAGCTAATTAGATATGTAATTTCACAACTTGGAATAGAAATTAAATCAACCAAAATCTGTTGGAGGAATGACGAAGATCTGGAGGGAATCTATGAGCACCAAAACATTGCACTCAACTGCAAAATGATGTAGCTTCAAGATAAAAGCAAGAAATCATTCATGGAAGCAATGTTCATGCATTGAGGGAAAAACACTAAAAAAACAAAACTCTATTAAATTCCCCATGTGTTGCTCAAGATGAAAGGGTGTACAAATAGTAGTGTGGTGTGTAACTCCCCCACAAATGTAGCCTTTGAGAAGTGGGAGTTACATTCCTGGAATAGCCGGTCAAATGTAGCTCAAATGATGCTCTATGACGTGTGTAAGAGCCATAATGACACCCTAGGACACCTAAGCATGGTGAATCACCTATGTGGAGGTATTCCATGTATTTAAAATAAATACATGGAAAATAACCTACACCAACACCCTCCCTGAAGCATAACTTAGGTGGAGACAGAGACGAAAACAAGGAGAGAAGTGGATCTCGGCAAGAAGCCTAATGAGGTACCCACATATAAGAATCTCTCAAAAAGTGGAGTAAAAGGAGAAAACCCAGTGGGAAAAAACTCCCCCCAAAAGAGAGACAAGTCCACTCTCTAATCTAAGAAAGATGCCAAGGATGGGTCCCGGCCACAGACGAGCCTAAAAAGGTACCCATGTACAAAGAGGCAATCTCTCAAAAAGAAGAAGAAGAGAGAAGAAGAGGGAGATGAGAGGAATGCAGAAGATGCCATGAACGGATCTAAACTCTGTAGCTCTAGGAGGTCTCCCAAAAGAATGTGAATGATGAGATCCTCTTCCTCTAGACTGAAGAAGAGCCACCTACATCGAATTGTGTGCCTACCCTTAGGAAGGACAGAAATGACGTGTTGAAAGTCTACCCACTTCGCAAAGGAAGATGAAGGCAATAGCACAAAGAACTCTGAGTCTGGTGCACGGAAGTGTGGCATAGGTCTAGCGAGTGAGTGCTAAGGAACCGAAGGTAATGCCACATGTGTAGAACTATCAGAGTAAAATAGAGGAACACCCACAAAAAGGATGTCCAAGTGATGTGAAGGGAACAAAACATCCTCCACAATAGAAAAGGGATCCACATATGAGGGTGGATCAATGAAGGTCTCCAGAAATGTGGAAGTGACATGATTCCCGAAAGGGGCACTCCTAACAACAGAGATGATGAACTCCTCTGAAACACCTTTAGATGGATGAGGGACCTGTAGTGCATCACAAGTAGACTCTGTGAAAAGATGACTAAGGTCAAGAAAATACTCATCCCAATGAGGGGGCTCAATAAATAGAAGAGCGATGTCAGATATGTATGAGTCATCCAATGAAGGTAGAGGAGTGAAGTTGGCCTCGCACACTGGAAGTGGAAAGGAGGCGGGTGTGATGACTGTATGAGGCTGAGTAGAAGACTGCTCGATATCTGATGAGATGTGGGGGATGACAACAATGTCTAGAATGGTGAGAGAAAGAGGAGAGAAGTCCTCTGTAATGCTCTCTACATCAGAACTGGGTGCACAATCCTCGTCACCAGAAGTAGAACCAAGTGAGTCTGTGTCAGTGGAATGGTCATCATAAGAAGAAGAGGAGACAATTGAATTAGCAGCAACAACAATGACGACAATATGTGAAGGGTCCCTAGACACGATGAGGTGGATCTGAGTGTGCCACGTGAAACCAAAGAGATCGAGAGACATGCATCATCATGTGACCATAGATGTGGTCGCAAGTGTCGTTAAAATCCTCTAGATGACAATGATCAGTGGGTATAGGAACTAGCCCAAGTAAGAAGGGTAAAAGACCCTCGTGGGTGAAGTAACATTCCATGGAAGCACGCCAAGCTGAATAGTCCCCTCTCCTAGTGAGAAGTGGCAGAGGCTATAAAGTGATCCTATGAATCTCAAGTCTGGAAAGAGCACTCTCCATGATGAAAAATGCAAGATGCACAAAAGCAAGACGTCGGACTTGATCGATAATGTGTCTACTTGTGTAGGCCCAAGAGTATAATCAACCCCCCCAGAATGTGGCACTTTATAAAGTAGTGCATTTACAAAACTAATAATTCCATCACGTAGTGTGCAAAAAATCTTGCAAATTTGACTAAAGAAGCGCTCAAAAACGAGCTGCAATTCAAAAGTTATGGCATTAAAATGATTCCCGCAACTGATGGAAAATGCCACTAGATGCTGCAAACGCATTAAACAAGTTCTCAAAACGAGTGCAAAGGGTATTGTGTGACTACTCATTGGAAACGAAATCAAATTTTAGGCATAGTTTGTTTTGACTGCAAGGGGGGATTAGTCTCCTGCCAACCCCAGACCTCACCCTCCGTCTTCGACACGCGAATGAAGGACATATTACAAGCCAAAATAGAAGCCAAAAATTAATACAATGCCATGTAAATGTTTTTTTTTTGCCTTAAAACATTAAAAACGTGTTTGTTTTAACCTTCCAAACAAGACTACAAGGTATGGGGCCCAGAGATGAGCTATCAAGCCATTTGGGGAGATGCCACATCCCAGTTGACGGTGCCACGTG